>JALRMK010000044.1:0-322591 GCA_026119845.1 Pezicula carpinea | reverse complement strand
AGAAATATTAAGCTATACTTTATACACTTAAATAGCTAACATTCTAGTAAGTGGTTAAATAGTGCTTAGCTAGAAGGGAAAGAAGAAGAGTATTTCTAATAGGTTCGTAGCTATGGTGGTTTATATAAACTTAGCTGTTAAGATAGCTTTAACAAAGAAGAAGAAGGTTCTAGTTATAGAGAAGAAGAAGCTAGCTACTCCTATAACTACTCTAGCTGCTTAACTCTATTCTATAGTTCTATAGTTTCTTCTTATAGTTGTTAAACTATCTTCTATAGCTCTTATATTTCCTTTTGTTATTTATCTCTTATTTCTATATCTCCCTGAATTATATTTTATATAGCCCTAATCTGATCTTGAGAGGTAAGAGAGGTAGGCATGGTTAGACGTAGCTGCTAGGTTTTATTACTATAGGTATTAACGAAGTAGATTTGTCTATTATTATTATATCTACTATCCCACCCTGTAGGAATTTTATATAGCGCTAGTAGTCGATCCTAATATACTATTGTGTATATAACAAGATAGAGAGAGATTTTATAGAAAGAAGATAGTCTGGAAATTGATTTTATAGGAAGGAATAATAGCCTAGAGGCTTGAAGATAGTTTCGTAGAAAGGACTAGTGGCCTAGAGGCTCGAAGGTTGTTTTATAGAAAGGAATGCTAGCCCGGAGGCTCGAAGGTGGTCTCGTGGAAAGGACTAATAGCCTGGAGGCTACGTAGAAAAGAGAGGCTATTTAGAACTTAAAACGTGATCTAAAACAAGGTAACGAAAAGCTAGTAGAGGCTTTAAAATTAATAGTAGACAGGATTAATTAAGAGGTCCGTAGATAATAGGTGATCTATAGGGTTTTATTACTATGAAATAGGTGTTACTAAATACTAGGTTAATTCTATAGGTTCTAGAGTCTAGTTCTTTAGTTGTTAGGTTGATTCCGTGGGTGCTAGAGTCTAGTTCTTTAGTTGTTAGGTTGCTTATAGCTAGGTTATCTTGACGTATTAAAGACTAGTTAATTAGGTATTAAATTAGCTCTGTACGATACCTGGTTATTTAGTTACTATTATAGCTAGCTTACGTCCGTAGAATAGCTGGGTAGTAAAGTTACTACTAGGTAATAGATTGCTACTTTCGCTACTAGGGTGACAGTGTACCTAATTGTCTATGATTGAGTGAAGTTAATCATTGATTAATGTTAGTTACACTCTAGTGTACTTGTTCTATAATAACTATATAGTCTTAATACTATGTGTATTCTATTATGTGTATTTTATCATGTGTATTCTATTATGTTTTCTAATCGTATAGGCTGAGAACTAGACGATATTCTATTGTCCGCATAGATAGACTATAAAACCCTTTAGTTATTAGTACACCGTCATGTGACGGCACCACACGTGATACTAATTTACCGACAGAAAAGAAATAGAGGTATAACGGTAAACGACTATTCTTAATCTATAATTCGGTCCTTTATCTTGAAATTAACCTATAGACTGTCACTAGGGTTTAAGTAAATAACAGCGTCAGAGGTATTAAGGATACCTAGGTACGTAGTATTACCTCTCTCTAGGATCTTAAGTATACGTATTATAACAATGTCTAAGTTAAGCTCTATTACTAGCTTATACTAGTGTTTAAGAGCTTAAATAGTACCTACAGCTAGTCGAGTTATTATTTTAAAGAGAGTAGAGTATAATAATTATAGTCGTGTGTCTAATAGAGGTTTAACATTTACTTCCTTTAAGGCTAATCTTAAATCAACGTTATATATGTTATTACTTAACTATAGGTTCTAACGGTAGTAATGACAGAATAAGTTTCTAACTTTTTATTCTTAAGTGAATACTTTAACAAGGTTCTTAACTACGTTATTCGTATTAAAGCTAGAATCTTAAAGGAGGAACAGTGTGAAAGTACCCTTCGCCTTGTCTACTAAGTATTAGAGTATACCTATAGATTAGCCTACACCCTTTAACTTATTAGTACCTAATGTGAGGTTGTTATAGAAGTTCTCTTGTCGAGTAGTGTCTAGGGTGTTATTAAACTTTAGGTCCTATTAGTATAGCTAATACTTTATTTCCTTAAATTTCTTATCTTTATAGATAACTTTTAGTATTTCTCTACCGTAAAAGTTTTCCTTGTTAAGTTCTAAATTCTAGTATAGTATAAGGGAATCGATAATAAGGTTAGGAAAATTAGAAGTAGTTATAATCTATTAGAGAGTGAGATTATAATCTTGTCCTAGAATATCTCTAGCTAGGAGGGTTAATTTAAGGATAAGCTTAGGTAGAGCCTTCTCTACGCCTTGAGAAGGGAGTATACTAACCTAGAGGTCTTACTTATTAAACGGCTAGTAGGTTAACAACTTCTTAGCGCTAGTTAAAATCACCTTCGAGGCTTTAGTAGGTTTAGTTAGCTCTATAGGGTTACTATTGTTATTAAACTATGTTAGCTAAGGCTTTATATTAAATAAGACTCTAACTAGCTACTTATAAGAATAGGTTAGGTTATAATTAGGTGCTAGCTAGAGTATATAGCGAGTATAGATTAGTTACTCTACTATGATAAAGTTAGTATAAGAAGTTCTAAGATTAATCTATCTATACTAGAATAAAGTGTAAAGAAACTAAGAAAGTAGGTTATACTTACTAACACTTAACAATATATATATCTAACGGATAAGAGATTTAAGAGAATAGGTTATAAAGAGAATAGGTGTTATTTACTTAGAAAGTCGTGAGGTTAAACTCTAAGACTGTGAAATTTACTACGACTCTACTAGCACGACAGTTTATAGGCCACCTAATTAGTATACCCCCTAATAGAAAATTCTAGATTTATAAGGAAGAAGTTTAAGCGTGCTCTTATTTCCTACCTAGGTCGCTAATTTTAGATAATAGGTAGAATTAATACTACTAATAATTGTTTATAGTTCTTTGTTAACACTATTATCTATAGAAGAGAGGAATTCTATTGTCTATAGAAGAGATAAATTTAATGTGATAAGATAGATTTAATTAATTTAGTATATATTCTAGCGGTATAATTCTAACATAGAGATAGAGGTTATAATACCTCTGTTCTAAAGTTATATTCTAACAAGATATAGAAAGAAAATATATAAAAGTAGAAGGAAGGGTATAAAGCTAATATAAATAGGTATTCTAGTGACGCCTCTAATAACCCCTCTAATACCCTATAAATAAAAGAAATAAAAAAATAAAAAGAATTAAAGGAGTGTATATAGTCTTTTAACGTCTTCCTTAGGACAGTAGGTGTCTATTATAAGAGGGCTATATAAAGGTAGTATATAGTATAGTATCCCACCCTATTTTTTTAAAAGATAAGCACCTATAAATAGAAGATAAAGGTGATAGTAAGAAACGTTACTTATAATCTATACCTAATAGAATGTATAGATTACTAGTGAAAGTAGGAGATACTTTAGTGAAGAAGTCTAAGTCCTATCCGTCGTGATAAGTCTAATTATATGAGTCTATTTTAGTCTATAGTTTTATAACGTTAGGTAAGACAAGGTTAATATAGGTTAACGTATTATAATCCTAGTGGTACTACTAGTTTCATGGCTTTAGGATTAAAGTTAAGCTTAGTAAAGTTAATTTAGTATTTAGTGACTTTATTATCTATAACTAGATATATCTAAAAGTCTAGTAGTTTACTAGGTCGTGGAATATATACTTTTAGGTTATTAAGATAATATTTCTTTATCTTACTATCTCTATATAGGTTTATTATTAAAGCTAAAACTTTTAAAGCTATCTCTATTAGAAGCCTAGGTCCTATCTATCGTGAATCTAACTTTTATCTATGTACTTTATCGAGTTAGTGATATTATATAACTATAAGGTCTCCTACCTATAACTTTATCTATTATAGTTTTCTCTGAATTTCTAACTTCGCGTAGGAATCTACGACGCTTTATATTAATTATATCCTCTTCTTATTATACTTTTCCTATAAAAAGACTTAATACTCCCCTAGGGTCCTTACTAGTTTATCTAGATATCCTTTAATTTTATCTTAAATTACTACGACGTTAATAACTATATCCCTTTAAAGTGTTAGTTAATATAGCTATACTAGAATAAATCCTAGTATAATGTTAGTAGGTAAGAAGTGATAAGTGTGTATAAGTCTTATATTAATAGTAAGGACTACTTGTGAAAGAGAAAATAGCTATAATAGTACTAAAGAAGGTCCTCTTTCTAATACCTATTTATATATCTAAGCTCTAACAAGTTATACTATACGTTCTATTAAGTTAACTAATTCTAGGTAAGAGATTAGAGCGTAGAAAACGTTGGTGTTATATGATTTAAACAGAGTATAGACCTTGATTACTATGAAATAAGAGCTATTATTAGTGTATATATAACATAGCTAGCTAAATATTAGAATTAGGTATATTAACTAGTAATCGATTATAGCTTACGTGGTTACTTTCTTATAGGTATATATAAATATTATCTTACTAAAATAATCTATAATAACTAGGATATATTTCTTACTATTAGGTCTAAGCGGTATAAATAGCCTAAGGAAATCTATGCCTACTATACTCTAAGGTTTAAATTATATAATAGGTTATATTTATAAACTCTTTCACTTTAGTTCTATCCTTTAATAATAATTATATATCTACGTATATTCTTCTATATCTCGAGCTTGTATAGGCTAGTAAAATTACCCTTATAGATTATAAAGAGATAGTACTACCACGAAGTGTCTATACATGTTATAGGCCTATTTAAGTATGTCTTTAACTTCTAAGTCTAATATATATTTCGTTGACTAAAGGGATTTTTCTATGTAGAATAGATACTATCTTATAAGCTAATATCGAAGTGACTGTTTCTTAATCTACTTATATTTTAATCTATAAAGATAATTAATGTTATCCTTACCTTTCTAGAGAAAATTTAATATAGGTCTATATACTTTATATTACTATAAATCACTATACTAGTCTAGCTCTAGGTTCTATAATACTAAGACAGGATAAGCTATAAGAGATATATGGTGGTTATTATTTATAACTGTTAGTGACTAGTATAACTTTGTTAAAAAAACTATACACTCTTAATCTTCGTGGATATAGTTGTCTTAGAGGTTGTCTAGTAGTCTAGATAACCTATTAGTAATTCCTATAAGGTTAGATTTCCCTAGTCTATAGTGTACTTTAAAATTATACTCTATAAGCTAGTCTATCTATCTTGTGATTTTCCTATAGACGTCTACGCCTTTAGTGAGAGTGGTGAGAAGAGTACTATAGTTAGTGTATATCTTAACTAGAAAAGGAGATCTAACTACTAGTTATCTAACTTCTACTAGGTATCTAACTACTACTAATAATTCTCGTTCTATAGTAGTATATTGTAATTCTATGTCTAAGAGTTTAAACGACATGAAAAGGTTAATATAGATTTAATCTTTAATTTTATCAGTGGCTTTAATGCCTAGGTTAGCGTCCTTAATCTAAAATAAAACACCACTAATACCTTTAAGGCTTACGTTAGTACTAAGATAATATTAGACGTCTAGATTAGTTCCTACTATAGTATTATAATATATCGAATCCTTAATGTGTTAAAAGAACTCTTCTTACTCTTTTCCCTAATTGAATTCCCTAGTTTCTACCTATTGTTTCTATATAGACTTTACGCCCGACTTTAGTTAAACTTCTTTCTCTTATATATACGCCTTCTTGATATAGAGTATATAGTCTAATCTACCTAGGATAAACATCTATAAAAATAAGGTTAGCTATAGAAAGTTATTAATATCTTACTTACTATATAGAGGTTTCTAGAGCGCTATTTAGCTCTTATACTTAGCGCTAGCTCTTAGACCCTCGTCGGTAATAGTGAATCTAAGAACATCTAGGCTAGCTATAAAGAAGTGTGATTTATAAGGGGATAATACAACTAGGGCGAACTTAACTCTAGGGAAGTATTTTATATAGAGGAAGTTAAATTAGGAATTAAAGCTATCTAAGGCTCCTATATAGTCGTCTATAAATGGTATAAAGCTAGTACTCCTATAGTCTCTAATTAGCGTAGGGAAAGCTAGAGTTAAGTTTATTTAGGGTAAAGGTCTAAAAGTAAGGTCTATAAATTAAGTATATATATAAGGGGCTTCCTTTAATCCCTGTCCTATCCGGAGATATATCTATTGTCTATTCAGGGCTATAATCGTAGCTTTATACTAATTACCTTACTTAATAGGTATTATCTAATACCTATTTATTACGTCTACAAAGAAGTAAGTATTAAATAAAGGTTTAACAAGAGTTTCTAGTACTACTTCAAGGTTATAACAAGGGTAGACTAGTTTAATTATAACTATATTAAGCGGAATAAAACTATATACTACTCTTATTAAGTCTAAGCCTTTCTTCTTAGATAGAAATAAGGTCTTAGTGTCCTAGCTACTTACTCTACGGGTTAGTATACCTTCTTCCTCTATTTCCAGGAATATAATAGCTGTAAAATCACGCTCTCTACAGGTATATTAGAAGTATTTATCGACTCTTAGGATAGTATTAGGGACAAGGTTAATAGCGTGATAAATAAGGTCCGTGGGTTTTACGTCTCTTATATACTTAGTAAAATAGTCCCTCTAGGTATATAATAGTCGGCGTGCCTTCTTCTAACGTTCTAGAGTGTCTACTTAGGTACTAATCGTGATTTTATAGTCTTTAAACTAATTATTAATGACGTCTTACACTTCTTTGTTAAGAGGCCTACACTCTAGTCTATATTTTATAGGGAAAGCCGTCACTTAATTCTGTTTAATTAGAGCTATAGAGTATATATTAGAGGGAATTAGTTCGGTAGGAAGACTAACATCTATTAGTAGGTTAACGTTAGTAGAAAGTGTATTTAGGCTAAAAGTATAAGAAATAGCTAGTGCTTATAGCTCTTAATGTTTCTTAGAGAGGGGTAGATAACGACTAGCTTTTATTACTTTATATATATAAGTCGGTCTATAATAAAGGTTAGTTATATCGAAAACTAGTTAGTAAGGTTCTAATTAGGTTTATATCTTAGGCTGTCCTTTACACTAGTAGGAGGCCTATTCCCCTACTAGCGCGAGGTATTTCCCTAGGTTAACTTATATTTAGCCTAGTCTAGAGCTATAACTTTATCTATTAACTTGTCTAATTCCCTCTTAACTTTATCCTTATCTTATAAGTTAGCTTTACTATTAATCTTGTTATCTTTCTAAGAGGTATTATAATCCTAAGTTAATACTATTAGAGTAGGAGGTAGACTTTCTATAGCTTTAATAGAGATTCTCGACGATAGTACCTATATAGTAACTCCTAATTTTCCTCGGATTTCTAATATACTAAGTAGATAATTTTTTATAACTCTAACTCTCTTTATCTAATTATAAGATAATAGGAATAAGTAGGTGTCTATATTGTCTATAATGTAGACTCTAAGGTAGGTGAAGATTCCTGTTACTATAACTTTAACCATGATATATTTAGAAACAGGGATACAACGATTATCCGCTAGAGTAAGGCACTATCCTAGTCCTAACAGTCTATATACTAGCTGGTAATTATCCGCGGTTTTTAGAGGTATAAGCTTAGCTATAGATCCTCTATCGACTATTATTCTATCTACCTCTTGTCTATTAATATAGCTATCGATATAGTAGTATTCTACTGGTTCCTTAGGTTTAGAATATTCTTTGTCGACGATAATTAGTGGCTTGCCCCTAGTAATAGTTACTATATATAATTATAGGTTCTAAGGTGTACGTTTACCTTTTCAATTAGATACCACGGCTTATAAGTATCTAGCTAACTATACTCTAATCTATAGAGATCTATCTAATAGCTAACTAAATTTTAATGTTATAGGAGTATTGTAGAGAAAATCTAAGACGTTAAATCTTGGTATTACTAATTTATTAACTAGTTTAATCGGAATTAATTCCTTAGGCCCGCTAGTTTCTTTTATTCTATTCTTATTAGCTTCCTAAGATTGTATAGTCTTGGTTTAAGGTCTTAGGACTGTCTAGTCTAATTGTATAGGATTATCTATAGGCTATAAAGCTGGTTATAGTTAGGTCTAGGTTTAAACCGATTAGTGTTATATAGGTGGGATCTAAGTAGGTTAAGCTTAAGTAGGTTAAGCTTAAGCGGGTTAAGCTTAAGGGTAAGGCGACATATAAGGGGGCTAGTAATTTAAAGATAGTCTAGGAGTTATAGACTAGTCTTAAAGAGTTGTATTTAAGCCTTATAACAGGTTCTTATTGTTATCTTTAATTTCTACGATTCTTTTATCCTTGTTAATGTTATTATTAGCTACTACTACCTTTACTTTCCCCTTACCTTTGTTCTTTATAACCTTAGCTCTATTCTTAACTAGGTCTATGATCTTAAAGTCTACTTTCTTTAGTAGTAATCTTATAGTAGGTATTACTAGGATAAGAGCTTATAACTTGACCGGGGATAAGGGTGTAAGGGTACTAGCTGAGTTAACCGAGTAGTCTCTACTTAGTATAGCTACTCAAGCTCCTAGATTCTAGGTAGTAGGGTTTATAGTAGGTTGCTATGACTCTACTAACTTTCCTACTTCCGCCAAGGGTTAGCGGGCCGGATTAAAGGTATAGGATGTCTAATAGGAAGTAGGTAGTTACTCTAGCTATATAACGTTTACTTAACCATTAGACTATATAGGAGCTACTTCTATAGATGTTAAAGCTAGTGGTAGTAGGTAACTCGATCTATTCTAAGTGTAACTAGATCTATTCTAAGAGTATCCTTAATGTTATACTCTCTCTATGTTAATTATTCTCTTGTTTTTAGTGAATTAACTGGTTAGCACTAGTGGGTAAGGATAGTTTAGTCGGATATAGTTATCCTGTAAGTAATTATAACACTTAGACTTAATATATCTCGGATTTAGATTTAGAGTCGGGTTTAGGTTACGAACAGGGAATTAATTAAAGGGATTAGGTATATATAGAGGAGGTAGTAGTAGAGACTTTAGACCTATAAGTTAGGTAGTAGTGATACCTTTTATAAGTCTAAGTAATTCGAAGTTTAGTTACTCTTATAATGCTACTTTTAGTTTATCCTTCTCCGCCGAAGTATAATTCTCCTTAAATAGACTAGGCTTTCTAATAGGGCTAGTAGTAGATATAGTAGCTTGACGAACGTCTTTAAACGTGGCTTTAAAGATAAGCTAACTGTTTTTATTAATTTTCTTGTTTATTATAAGAAAGAACTAAATATAAAGCTATAACTTAGTGTTTGTTATTCTAGTAAGGGTTCTATAAGCGATTTCCTACTACATGTTAGTAGAAGCTTTAGAGCTAATAATATCTACTTAGTTAAAGTACGCTACTTCTATCTTCTTATCTCCTTACTATAGGTTAAAGATTAACTGTTGTAGGAGGAAAGTCTTGGCGAATTAATTATTAGTCTTTTTATAATTAAATTCTTTAAGAAAGACTTCACTAAGTAGAGTCTAGTCTCTTCAAGTAGCTTTGTCTAAGGTATTATACTACTTCTTAGCCTTGTCTATAAGTTCTTCACGGAAGTTAACTTACTTGTTATAGTTCTTTTATTCTCTATTAAGGTCTTCTACTAACTCCTCGATGGTTTCTAAGTATTCCTTAGTATTCTTACGTGTAAGCCTGTCGAATGTAGATCGGTTTAATATTGTGAAGGGTAGACAACACTAAGGTCTCTAAGATGTGTTTAAAGTAGATGTAGATAGTATAGGTATAGGTAGTTTAATATATAATATAAGTTAGTCGACTAAAGAATCTAGTATGCTCGGTGATAGTCTAGGGGCTTCGTTAAACTAATCTAATAAAGACGGTAATCCTTTAAGAGTGGGAAGTAATTCTAATGTTAAGGTAGTTAGGTTATTAGACTATTGTGAGTAGAACTCCTAATTGAAGTCTTCTTGAAGGTGTCTTGTTCTAAATATCTAGGGTGAGAGAGTGACAGGTCTTATATCCTGAGAAGTTAACAGCTAACACTATAGTGAGAAAGGAGGGGAGTGTAGTATTAATTAACTTAGAAGGAATAGATTAGAGAGAGAGATTCTAGAAGGATATACTATACTTTCTTCTATTTATTAATTCCTTTTATGTCTTAGTGTGGTAAGTAGTTTCCTACTTAACATATATACTTGTTTTAACGTAATCTTCTAGATTTAAAAGGAAGGTATAATCTCCTACCTCTAGCTTAGGTTTTTAGAGTATCGTAGGAACTAAGATTCGTGAATTTAATATAGGTAGTAGATTAAGTAGTAGAGGGAAATATTAAGGTGTAGTTAGATTAAAGATAGAAAAGAAGTAGAGAGGGTAGTTAAGATAGTGGTTCTAGTTTTAGTATATGTTATAGTAGTAAGATTCTAACATAGAGATAGAGGTTATAATATCTCTATTCTAAAGGATAACTCTAATAAAAGATAAAAAGAAAAAGAGAAGAAGGAGAAGTAAAAGGCGAGGTGTTAGTAGCTAGTAATCTCTATATAGGTTACCACTGAATAGTCTATGTTTTATAATAGTAAAACAGGTTGTATTTTCTATCTAAGGTGTGACCATGAGATCTGTATATAAATTATCACCGGATATAAATTCTTCCACTCCGGCATCATGTGACTTTCCCAGCCTAACAGTAGGTATTCCTGAATTCATTCCCCTCTATCCTCTTTGTCTTACTCCTATAGAAACATAAAGCTAACTAGCCTTACTCAAGTCCTTAATTCTACGTTACTTATAGCTTAATGAATAGTAAAAGGTTAAGTTATTCTTCTAACTAATCTACTTAAAGAATTTTAGTCCTAGTAGTCTTTTATAAATAACTAAAAATTAAAGAAAGTTTAGGTAACTTAATCTAAAGTGAAGTGTTAGCTATGTAAATTACTTCTAAGATACTTAGTATAGTGTAAGATAACTAGTTATATCTAGTAGTAGATAAATCTAATTCGAATTTTAAACTTCTAATATATCTATAGGAAGAAGTAGTCTTTTGTAGACTGTAGCTGAGCACGGTTCTAAAAAGGGTAACATTTGGGCAATCACCTATATCGATGTACAATACAAGGTAAAGAATGAGTCATTACTAACTTGCTCATTATCATTTCCAGACCCCTTTAACATCACGTCTCGCCTTTCCTCTATCCTCATTTCCAACCAACCCAAATCTACCTCTGTCTCCTCCCTAGTCTATCTAACCCCACACTATTTCGCCACCCCTTCAACACCCAAACCTCCATCCACGTCCCTAACAACCCTCATCCTCTTCCAGCTAGCTCTCGGTGGAAACTTAGCCTCAAAACAAACATCTAGTTCCTCGATCGTCCTCCCTACAGTTTCAACACCGAAGAAGAACCAGAGGATGCCGGCTAGGGCGTCGACTGCGATCCAGACGAAGTAGTATTCTTTGAAGGAAGTTAGTTTTGTTCGATTTTCTTCTTCTTTTTGGATGGACAGTAGGAAAGAAGGAGGGAAGGAGAAAGGCAAGGAGGAAAGGTATGAGATATGGGAAAGGAAGAAAGGCCCTACTCCAGGAAATATCGCCTAAAGCGATAGATGTCGTGTATGTAAAGAGGATAGTGACGAGATTACTCTGCAACGCATGCAAACTAATACCCTTTGCCCTCAACTCCTGATTCATAACCTCCGTACAATATAAACTCTACTCAAAGGTCAGCGACAGGAAATCAGTGAAATCACAACGGATATACCAGCAAATAATGCTCTCTCCTCGACCGTCTCTTGACTTGTGCTACAATGCTATTTCCCAAAGCAAATACAAGTTGCAAGACAGAAACAAAGAACAAAATTGTAGGCGGGATGACAGGGGAGTAAAGGTTGATTATATGTGGATTGTGCCACGTACCTGATTAGGCGTGTAAACAAAACTAAAAATCCAACCGAAGAGAAAGATGGAGAAAATTCCTACGCCGGAGACGGCTTTAGAGACTGGTTGGTCCGAGGCTGTTGCGGCAGCTACTTGGGAAGACATTCCTGCTACGAGGGCGAGAGCGCTGGCGAGGGCGAAGGAACCGTATACGAATCTGAGATGTGGAATTAGTTGTGGCTTTACCTAACATGGTATTGTTGATTGACGCGAATTTTGGGTTGGAGTTGAGGGAGGAGATTACGAACCGTGTTCGACGGAGGATCCAGTCGTTTGTTGCCGAGCCAATTAAGGCGCCTGAGCATGAGACCTGTGTTGGGGGCTTCTTTAGTATTTAGGTAGGTAGATGGGTGGGCATAGAGAAAGCAGGAGAGGATCAAGGATGAGAGAATGGAGTGGTAGGGGGAACGCACGATTGAGGATGCGAAAGTGAGGAGGAGTTTTCTTCTGACGGAAGTTACTCCGACAGCTGCTAGCATTGTTGGTTGGAAAACTAGATCATATCTATTAGTACAGGCCGCAAAGGCACGAGAGTCGAAACTGCATAGGATTGAAGACATACAAGTCAAAATCGTATTTCCAGTCAACACACTTGCCAAAGTGAGTAAAGTAACCATTCCAGTCCTCCATCTCGCTGAATGCGTTCTGACCAAGTCCCTATAATCCCACAACCCCCTAATATAATCCTCTGGCGTCTGGGGTTTCATTGCCTTAACATGAGCAGCAACCTCTCTAACCTCCAATTTAGCAACCTCGTTCTCGGGACCACCATGGTACTTATAGATGATCTTGGCGGCGTCATCCATGCGATCGCGTGAAGCGAGCCATCGTGGAGACTCGGGGATGAAAAAACAGCCTGTGAAGACTAGGATGGGTGGGATGACTTGGAGAGCGAGGGGAAGGCGCCAGGAGAGCGTTGAGGTGTAGAGGGATGTGGCGTAGACAACTCCCGTGGCGGTTATTGAACCCGTGAAATAAAAGGTGTTGTAGTAGCCGCCTAGCTTTCCACGCCATTGGGGAGGTACTATCTCCGTTACATAAACAGGTGCTGATAGTGTCTGGAGAATGATGCCGAAACCAAGCAAGAAGCGACTCGCTTTGAATTGCGCTAGAGTTTGTGAACCTGCTGCGAGGGCTGCGCCAGCAAGAGTGAAGAGACATCCTGATTGCATACCGCGTCGACGACCAAAGTAATCCATGATGGGCCCGCCGAATGCACAGCCGATTGTTGAGGCGGCATTGTAGAGGATGAAGACGATTCCCGTTGAGGAACCGGTCTCTTTCAGATGGAAGAAGTCTTTGTATTGTGATTCGGCGTTGATAGATCCCATGAGGCTTCCATCGAACCCGCTTGATGTTGCATTGAGAAAGGCCACAAGAAGAATGAGGTAGAGTGCCCAGGATTCCTTGCTATTCGAGGACAGGTGAGATTGCTCTTGCGCGATGGCATATTGGACCTGTTCGTCTATCTCTTTGACGTTTTCGAGACCGAGTATGTTCTCGGCGAGGGTGTCTTGTCGAGTTATAGCGATGTCGGTAGTCTCTGCCTTTGTAGTTGAGGATATCTTGGCTAGTTCTGCCATCTTGCAAAGCGGGTACCTAAGGTGTATGCAGAGAATTGTTCACAAGGCAGACATGGAATGCCGTGAAGGCAAAGTTGTAAGTCCTGTACAACCATCAACTGCTTGAGACGTGGGGAAGATATACTGCCTCCGTGGGGCTTATCTTTTCCCCATCCCACTTCCACGGCTCTTGGCTATACGCTCTTTCCCAGGAACGTTACATGCCTCCGAAGACCTACAGTACAGAACAGAATGTTATCGTGTGCCGATCTGCTAAGAACCAAGTAGCAAAGATCTGCAGTCAGGGTCTAGGTTCTTGATTGTAGAGAATACGAGTGAGCCACGCTAGCATTATCGCCACACCTCACACCACCAGCACCATACGTGTTGATCACGAGAACTACTTCGGAAGACCGCTCTCGGAATGGACGCTGTTGCATGTCCTACATAGTTGATATATAAGGCCAGTGAGATACATATAACTTACAAGATAATGTCTGCAAACAAAACGACGTCAAAACCAAACCATTTATGATTGTCTATCTTAAAACATCTAGTCCTTTGGTGCATACTCAAGAACTACACTCTTGGGCTCTACGTAAACTCCCAGAGGCTTGTAAGAAATGCCTCTGTATCCCATCGCAGCAGTACCACCGTTCTCAAGACCTTTCGGCGTATCGCTCCATCGTGGCGAGCAAGTAATTCCAAGGACGGTTACCATAACTCCATAGCGATACTCCGGCACCCCCAGAGCTTTCCCACTTTGTGTATCCAAAACAGCGATTAGATCCGGGACCATCGCCACGAACTCTTCTTTTCCGTCGTCGGCGATGTGTTTAGCGTATATGTTCTCATTCTTAAATGGTATTTTCATGACTCCTCCTGTAGCGATTGTCGTATTTCGACCTGTGGCGCCTTCTTGGTCTTCGTCGGCAATTTGCTGAATTGTAATTTCACCATATGAATGCCCTTTCCACAATCTCCTCTCAACGCCAATGATCTTCCCTCTAAATAATACCTTTGCCGTCTCGTCACCACCAACTTCTTCAATAATTTGCTCTGCTATTGTAGAGGCGGTATTGTGCTGTTTTGCTCGAGCAATACAGCGTCCGATTCTCCATGCCAAGGACATTGTGTTGAGAACGGAATATTTGATAACCTTCTCTTTATTGGTGGGTTTGGCTGCCATGCCTACACGGGATCCCATTTCTGAACAGGATGCACGCAGAGCACGGTCCACGATTTCGTCGTTGGTTGTTTTGGTCATGAGTATAGATTTGCCGTCTCCGGACACGATCGCGCAAGGAACGAGCTGGTCAGATTCGTAGACGCATAGCGTAATTTGCCAGTAGGTTGGGTAGGCACGTCCCATCCAATCTGCATCGACAGTCGGCCGGTCGAAGTATTTTGTTGATCCAACCAACAGAGGCTGAAGACCATTTGCTCCTCCAATCTCTAAACTCATAACGGCATCAAAAGAATCATGACGGAGATACTCCATCAGCTCTTCGATGGCCTCCACGGTCTCGTTTGCTGACAAACGCTCATTGGAAACAGCGGGTGAACCCATATGCCCACCCCAGTAGATCAGGTCTGTGTCTTTTAGCGCACTAGAGTCGACGATGCGCATAGTGTATCCTGCTCTGATCTGGCCTCGAAGTTTGATGTATTCAGGGAAGGGACTACCTCCACCTGCACATCCGAGTACATAGCATCCATCAGCGAGCCATTCGATATCTGTTTCTGAGACAACCCATTCGGGTACATCCGTGTTTGGGTTTTTGACAACGTTTGGTATGTAGGTGTCTACATCAACAATGGGTCGAGGATCTTCGACGGATATTGCAGCTGCTTTTGTAGTCTCTTCGGCATACACCTCTTCGTCCTCAGTCTCAGTCTCTTTGCTGGCGTCTTGAATTGATGCTTCGCTCGGAGAGAACTCCCCAACGGCTCTTGCAATGACTCTGACTTGATTTGCAACATATTGTAAAGGTATAGCATCCACCTCGGCTAGCACAATGGTCTCAGGCTTTGCTCCTGCAGCCACAGCACGTTCAACAGCCATGTCCTTGGCCTTCGTGACGATTTGAGCAATGGTTTGTTCTGCTGTACTTTGAATGATATCTACCGTACCTCCAATCTTCGATATTGCAGCACCAACTGCATTTGCAACAGAATGGAACGGCGGAAGAATGACTTCAGACACTCCAGCTATGTCTTTCGGTACGATAACAGATCCGCCACCTACCAAGAGTACAGGTAAGGGCTCAGGCGAGGTCTTCATTTGGTCAACCACGCGCTCCAGAAGAAGTTTCATCCGGGCTTGGGCTTGAGTGACAGTTGAAGAAGACACTTCCTGTACATATTTCGAGTCTCCAATAATTTCACCTGCTGCTACGGCAATGTCTGTAGCGGTAAGAACATCACCACCAAAAACTCTGGCCTTAGTAGTAAGATAATGCCCTACCGAGTCAGGCCCAACTGTTACCTCATCGCTCTTTACACGAACAATTGACCCACCACCGAGACCAATTGACTCCACATGTGGCATTGAGAAGTTGATTTTTACACCGGCAACTTCCACGTACGCAGAGGCTTGACGTGGAAAGCCAGAAGGGAGAAGAACTCCAACATCCTGTTTAGTGTGAGACGATCCAGACAAGTCTAGACTTGAGTGCTTACAGTTGTAGTTCCACCCACATCCACAACGATAGTTGACGTCTTTTTGCCGCTCTGAGAAAAGTCCGACAGGCCAAGATACGCAGCACCACGCATAGAATTCGTTGGCCCCGACGAGAAAGTCCTGATGGGTAATAGAGCAGCCGACGGTGCATCAATCAAAGTGCCATCATTCTGTGTCAAATACAAAGTACAATGCAAGTCCAGTCGTTTCATAGCAGCTCTAAACCCTTTGATAGTTCGACGGGCAAACTTAAGAATTGAGGCATTGAGGATCGATGCATTCTCCCGCTCCAAGAAGCCAATATTCGACACTTCGGAAGAGCAAACCACATCTACACCGGGGAGTTCTCGTTGAATGATCCTCCGTACGTGGTCTTCCTGCTTAAAGTGTTCATCAATTGGAGAGAATACACCAGAGATCACGACTGCATGAATGCCTCGTTGCTTGATTTCTAGACACTCTTTGACGACTTCCTCTTCGACAATGGGAGCTTCCTCGGCACCGTCGATGTGAAGCCCTAAAACATATCAGCGATTATTTTGCGCGTACCGGGCAGTCCTGATTCACCTCCAGAGACAAAACAATAATAACCATTCATAATTGCTTTTAACGCAGGAGGAAAATCTGAGAATGGTGGAATTTCTTTGGTGAAGCTCTTCGATAACCGTATGATAGCCACCTTGGACAAACGACGAGAATCATTCTCAACGATGGCATTCACAAAATGCGTTGTTCCAATTGTCAAGCAAGCAATCATGCTCCGGTCAATATTCGACTGCTCAAGGACGCTTCTCACGGCCGTCTCGATGCCATCGGTTACATTGGGACTTGTGGTTGGCGTCTTTTGAAATGCAAGGACACCTTTATTGGGAGAGTTGACGGCTGACGGGTCAAGCACGACGGCATCACTATGGAGCCATCAGAGATGGCCCAGGACTTATGGTTAGAGACTCACGTGTTCGTACCTCCCACATCTACACCAATTCGAAGTGTCTTTTGTTGCGCGATACTACCCATACTGCAAGATGAAGAATTGAAGATTGATGAAGGAATGCTGTTTCAAGGAGGGAGACACAGTGTTAATATTGTCACTAAGGATATAGCAAAAGGGTAAGGGAGATAGATTGCCATTGAGGCCCAGGACCATGGATATGGGGTAGTACCCAATGGGCTGCTTCATGGCGAAGTTCATGAGTGGGATGAAGTTGTTAAGTTGTTGAAAGTTTGAGAGTTGGCCGATCAGCAGTGTGGTCTTATCAGAAGCGCCAAGGGAATCGTAGTCTATCGGTGTTAGGCGTTAGGAGATATATATCACCGTTCCGACGACCGCTGCACGTGAGCTTCTCAGCTCGACGCCAAGCCCGACTAAGCGCAGCCGACAAGAACTCATCCTCGCCCACCACACGTGTCTCCCTTCTTTGAAATGATTGACTCAAATACACGCAACCGACGCTGCAGAACATCAAGATTGCATCTACGCCACCGCCGACTCAAGCATCCATCTAGATGCCCAGCAAGTCGATGTTGTGCCCCCTTTGGATGCCCGCAGAGCTCCATGACGTGGCTGAGGCCTGGCTTCAATCTTGAAATGTTCAGCGACTGTACGACGGCGTATCCAAACTGTCTCTCCGGACTGTCGGGGGGTGGCAGCAGTTCTCTTTGTGACTGGGGACCCATGGATCGCCAGGTACCACACGTGGATTGACGGTGCAGATGGTGTGGCTGTCCAAGGTCTGGTGTTAGGTACTGTACGGTAGGTATAAGAATGCCCTCTAATCCATGAAAATGCCGACTTTTCTTGTCTTTCCTTCTTCATCCTTGACGCACTGTTGCTACTGATCTCTAAACCCCCAAGCCAAGCTCTCCATACTCTGGAACTTACGCCGCGTGTGGTCCCTCGTTCAAAACCACCGCCATGTCCAAGTCTATTCGGTCCCTGGGTGTTGCTGCCCTGTCCCTTCTCTCGAGCGTACAAGCACAAGCTTCGTCGTACACATACTCGTACATCAACTATACCACCGTCACGGGCTTTTTCTTGCAAGACGAGGCCTCGACTGTTGCCAGTACCTTTGATTACACCGCAACCAACTTCGGTCTGATCAGCCAAACTTACGATACTGATGCTGCATATGACCCAACTGGCTTGTTGACCCAATGGCAACGATTTGAGAACAAGGTGGCGACCTTGAATGCTGCAAGCGCTTCCAGTGTAAATTACAAGGTTCTCTACATTGGACGTCATGGAGAGGGTTACCACAATGTAGCCCAAACTTACTACGGAACTCCTGCTTGGAATGTAAGCGTGAAACACGCGCTATTCTAAATCTATGCTCACAAACCACAGTGTTACTGGAGTGAACTTGATGGGAATGGAACAATTACATGGTCCGACGCACACATCACCGCCAATGGAGCGGCACAGGCCCAGATTGCCAACGACTTCTGGACATCCCAAATCGCCACTCAGAAGCAGTCCCTCCCCGAGAGTTACTACGTCTCGCCATTAACTCGTTGCCTTGAGACTATCAACATTACGTTCTCTGGTCTAACCGAGAAGATCCCTACTGTCAAGGAGCTGATCCGAGAGAACATCTCTCAGCACACTTGCGATCGCCGCAGCAACAAGACTTACATTGAGGCGTCTTTCCCGACTTACGCCATTGAGGCTGGCTTTACCGAGGATGACGAGCTCTGGAGAGGTGTTAGTGCTGAACCAAGCAGCGACAACGATATCCGATCAAAGACTGTTCTTGATGAGGTCTTCTCTGCTGATAGCGAGACCTTCCTCAGTATCACCACTCATTCTGGCGAAGCAGCTAGCTTGTTGAGAGTTTTGGGACATCAAGTCTTCTCTTTGGGTACCGGGGCTGTCATTCCCGTCTTGGTTAAGGCCGAGACCATCTCCGGATCTGGACCAGTCACTTCAAGCATCACTTGGGATACCGCTGCTACTTGCACAGTACCACCTGTCACATCTTTGGCCACCGGAGGATGCGTCTGCCCTTCAGCAACGGCATCTTCTACTTTCCCAGCCTCAATCAACGTCACCATCACCTCCACGAGTAGCATTGCCATCAGCACATTTTTGCCATCAAGCGTATTTTCCAATAGCACCTCAGCCGCTATTTCAACCATCAGCGCCGGCTCCTCGTCTGCTCCTTTGGCATCTATCACTGCTCCATATGGAAACACCTCTTCCGTTGCTACAGCTTCCTCCCAAGTTAGCACGCCATCTTCGCTCATTATTAGCTCGTCCTCTATTGAAGCTCATGGATCTTCCCCGATCACCAGCTCCGTCATATTGACGACTTCGGTTGTTTACACCACTCAAGTCATTACTGTCATCTCTTGTGCGCCAACTGTAACGAGCTGCCCAGCTCGCTCAACGGCCATGATCACTTCCAAAATTGCTCTTTACACCACCACGTGCCTAGTTAGTGAAGTCACAAGCAGCATTGAGACAGTGTCTCCTGTTGCTTTGTCCGAGGCTGCTTCATCACCAGCGGCCACTGTCTCAGCCATTTACACCCCAGAATCAATAACCTCCATCGTTTACAAGACCTCAGTCTACACCATCACGTCGTGCGCTGTAACCGTCACCGACTGCCCCGCCAAAATTGGCCAGACCACTACCGAGGTCATCGTCGATTACACCACTGTTTGCCCAGTAACTGCCACCGAGACTGAAGGCCCCTCATCAGTGTTCACCGAAGCAGTCTCTCCTTACGGAAATCCCGTCGCAGGCTCTGGATTGTCTCCAGCTGCCTCTATTGGCTCCAGGCCAACTGAATTCGCCACCGAGACCAATGCCGCAGAGCTCACTACCCATTCCACAATTCACATCGCCACGACCATCAAGAATGCTGCCACTGTCTACATCACAGCATCAAAGTCCTCGACCGTCACTTTTGTCCCAGACGAAAGCTCAACTTCGGCACCAGTGGCTTCTTTGAAGACCGCTGTCGAAGCCAGCTCGACTGGCCCCGCAACTGAATCTAGCTCCGTCCAAACTTCCACCTCCTCGTTCCAAGCCATCTCCTCAGTAAAAGCCATTGCATCCTCGCCAATCCAATTCTCGACAGCAACAATCCTCCCCACGGCCCCATATGGAGCAGGAAATATCACCACCACCCAGGCTTCCGGCTCAAGCGCCATCTCCGCCAAGACTTACCACAGCCTAACAATCTCCAAGAGCGGGGCTACTACTTTCACGATTGGGCCGTTACCTACAACAACAGCTATTGTTAATACTGGCGATGCCGCGAACTTGAAATCCAGCTTTGCTGGGTTCGTTGGCTTGCTTGTTGCTCTTTTCTTCTACTTTTGAGAGACGGTTTATGAGTTTAATGTGAAATGATAGTTTTGTGTACATATCCAGTAATGATAGCCATGTATATTGTAGTACTTCATTAATAGCCTATATAAATCTTTCTGAATTAGACATAAGAGAGGTCGTAATTTGAAGATAAAACCATCAGTTGATATTCTTTGATGTTGTTGAAGATATTTAGGGCAACCATAATTATGTCTCTGTGAAAGGCCAATTGCTATGATTGAAGCTCAAAATACACGGCAGACAACCAAATAAAGCAGAGTTTACGATGACATATTCGGTGGTCTGATTTTTAGCCGGGAAGCAAATACTAGCGACGAGAAAACCCGTGTTCAAGATATCGTTGGTCGGTCTTTCCTAGCCGTCGTCATCAAGATAATCTCCAATCACAATCTTACGCCCACACACATTCACCATGTTCTTAAATAATTCTGAGGATTAGTTAGCCAAATGGCCTGCGTCCTGTGGCTAGCCCATTCTTGCATCGATACGAAATACTCCAAACCTACCAATTTGAGCCGGCCCCAAGCATCTATATTGGTTAGCAAGCCCAAAGTTGTGGTTTCTTGGTGCAAAAACTGCTTACCATTTTGTGCTCTTATCCAAGCAACCCCTTCATGTCACATCTGTCCGCTCGAGGAAAACCTTATAAGCGCCATCCCCCTTTTCTTTTCAAGATAGATTGATGACAATACGAGGTATTGTTTCGACACTATCAGCAGTCTCAGTGCATTCCATGCGACAGAATAAGATCACTCATATCCCGTGAACAGACACTATATCAAGAGTGTCTACGGCAACGAATTCTTAGCTGAAGAGGCCCTCTGGCGCTCTATCATAGACAATACGATACGATTGGGTGCACCCTCTGTCACAGCTACAGCACATTTGTCCAGAGGATAAACTGCCTTTATGCTCGCAGCAAGTACCTATGACATTTTGATCGAGTAATTGTTCAACTAGTCGGGGGCGAGAAGAATGCTACATCGCACAACTTCAAGGGTGGCCACAAGAGGTTTATGCAGGCGAGATAATACAGCCTGATGTCTTTGGGTGAGAGACCGATACTGCGTGATGTTATGTTGTGGACTATGCAGGCAATGGCCTAGCTAAGGCTTGTGACTCCTTGTGGTGGATATCTGGGACTTACTCCAGCGGTGACTGGAGCTAGAGACTTTTTCGCCGTCCTAAAGGGTTGAGATGTACCGTTAGCATTACGACGAGAAGGAAACCGTTCCGTGTTCTAGAGTAATGGTATGTGCATGGAACTACAGCATGTCGGGAGAGTTTGTGGATATGCTACTGTAGAGCAAGGTATAATAGAAATAGGCAATATCACGCTATGTTGATAATAATAGAAACTCTGCTAATGCTTTACCTATCTCCACCAAGTACACTTTCGGACTCAATGGCTGCTGCTTGCTGTGAAAGCATTCAGCAACAAGAGCCCCAGAGAAGTCATCGACTCTGGTCGGATTGGAAATCGATCGGATCCTCTTTTTAAAGTGGCATGGCATCTGTGACCTCCCAAAGCAACATGCGGCTTGTAACCTCAACAAAATGTTGTAGGCGCTGCACAGGCTGTGATAATTGGAGGCTTTTGGTGGCATCTGAGGTTCCAAATTGTCCGTTTTGTCGGACAAGACATGCCATTGAGGAGAGTCTGTTGTTTGTGCGCAATGCAATGCTGTAAGCTCTTCGCAGCCCGTGAAATTTACGGTGAGTTCGTTAGTGGGTGTTGTTCAGGGTTTATCGGGGTTCGTGGCTTGAAGTCTGATGTGGGAAGATTGATAGGGTTTAGATTCGGTGACTTTGGTTATGTGGGTTAGTCCTTTTCCACTAAACCTAAAAGATGAAAACCCACGAGCCAATCACACGCAATGTAAGATTATAGCTCTGATGCTACAGCATATTTGTCAAGCTCAGCCGCATTGGTGGCAGTGGACTATAGAAGCTCCAAAATACTTACCCAAGTTGGAAAATCCCACGATATTACCTACGTCAGATATCACTACACGTGATGTATGAACGCTATCATCCATAGCTGTCAGTGATGATGTCTATTGTTGTAAACGCAGAAGAGTACCTATATATAAGTAAGTAATTCAACGTTGCAAAATCTATCCTTCACACGCTACTAAATATTGACTTACTATTCTCCTCCGTCTTATACAATCACTATCACAGAAATGAAATTCCCAGGGTTTCTCGTCTCCTCTGCTACTCTACTTTTGAATGCGTACAGCGTCTCGAGCGTACCGTTTGTTGAGAAGCCAGTTGTTGATTTAGGATACGGTCTTTGGCAAGCAACAGTCAATGTATGCCCCCTGCCATCTTTATTACCTTTCCAAGCCTAATGGTATCTAGATTACTGGCCAATACTATAATTTCAGCAATATTCGATACGCACAAGCCCCCGTTGGTAAACTGCGTTTTGCTGCTCCAAAATCACCGCAATCCAACCGGAGTACTATCAATGACGGACAGGATGGTCGGATCTGTCCTCAAGGCACTCCTTCGTGGGGAAAAGAGAGGACATTATTTTACCAGGCTTACTTAAAAAATACCAGTAGTATAAGTCCTTTTGCCAAAGTCCCGGCACCAGGTACGAATGTCACTATGCCAACCGGCCCATCAGATGGAAGGGAGAATGAGGATTGTCTCTTCCTCGACGTTATGGTCCCGACTGGTGTCTACCAAAATGCCACTTTGAATGCGACTAGTGGCGCACCGGTCGTTGTATGGACGTTCGGAGGAGGATACTATGCAGGCAATAAGGCATCTCAGGGAGACCCCGCCGGCATACTCTTGCACTCAATTCAGAATCCGACAACTTCGCCAGGCGTTGTATACGTGGCCATGAACTACCGACTTGGTGCTTTGGGTTGGCTTGCCGGCCCGACATTCACAGCAAGCGGTGGCACTCCTAATGCTGCTCTCTATGATCAACGTTTTGCACTCGAATGGATTCAAAAGTACATACATCTTTTCGGGGGTGATCCCAAAAGAGTTACGCTTATGGGAGAGAGTGCTGGAGCTGCAATGAGCATGCATCAGATTACTGCCTTTGGTGAAAAGGATAGCACTGCGCCATTCCAGCAAGCCTTTCTTCAGTCGCCTGCGTTCAGCGCGAACCCGTATCAATGGCAACAGGAGAAAGATTTCCACACTTTGTTACAGAATGCAAATTTGACCTCTCTGAAGCAGCTTCGGAATACTTCATCGGCGACAGTGATTGCAGCCAACGAGATGTCGATATTCAATGCGCCATACGGGTCTAGCACGTTTGGTCCTGTCGTAGATGGAATATTTGCTCCCCAACTTCCAACAGCTCTTCTCGCGCAGGGACGGAAAGCATCAAATATACGATCCATTTTATTGTCTCACAACGCCGATGAAGGCCTTCTCTTCGCAGATCCAGCTGTTCAAAACACCACCGTATTTAACGAGTACTTAAAGTCGACTCTTCTGCCTGATGCTACGGATGAAACTTTAGATTACATAGAGAACACTTTATATCCACCAATCTTCACCAACAAGACCGGACTCGAATACAATGATACGACCTCACGCCTTTCGACACTTATCGCAGATTATTTCATTCTGTCTCATGTTACTGCGCTCGCAAAGGCATTTGGAGTCAACAAAACCCACGTAATGCTTTTCTCCGAAGGACTTGGTCTACATAGCGAGGGCACAGTATATGACTTTTACAATAATGGTCCAACCACAGATATTTATGATGGCGAAGCAGTCAATGAGACTGTTGCACACACTCTTCAAGATTGGATGTTGAATTACGGAGTCACTGGCAATCCGAATGGCCCTGGGACAGCACCCATTCCTGTTTATGGGGGAAACCGCACTATGGCATTACTCTCCAATAAAGGTCTCGGTATTAATGTTATAGATTCGGCCCAAAAGGAGCGCACTGACTGGTGGGAGAAAAACCTGTACTATTAAGCGAGTTACTGTGTTGAAAGGTTTTTTGTTTGTTTTGTAGACGAGGGATCGACTGTCTTTGATTGTCATAAATGTTTATGTAACAGTACTTTGATAATTTTATTTGTGTTCATGCATGTAAATCGATAGACTTATAACGAGACATTCTCCTCCATGAAGCTAGCAGAAATCAGATTTAAGGTTATAAGGCCGAAGCTAACAGAGGTAGCTCACCCTTATCACATTCTCAATGTAGAGCTTGGATTGTCGACTAGGATCACTTATAAGAACCACTAAGGCCTCTTGTTACGGAAAGCCACGCTCAAAAGATATTTCGCAAGCCTATTACAGCAATCTTCCGTGACGACTTATTCCTCAGCTGTTCAGGGCTCAATCATCAGTCTCTTGTATCCAGTATGCCATTTCCCAGTCGAGGTTGCCAGACGTGCAGGAAACGTCGCATAAAGGTTGGTTGAATCAGAAAAGAAAAACGAAGTAAAAGCCATAGAAAATTACATGCTGACACATTGATAGTGTGATGAGACATGGCCTATTTGTATAGAATGTAGTAAAGGCAACCGCCTGTGCACAGGACCAGCAGTAACTGGTTGTCTGTAGTACCGCAGCGAGAATGCTTATGCTCGAGGTGTTCCGCGTCGTCCGCGTGGGAACAAGGGTAAGACGGTTACCAAATTCGTATCTAAGAATCTATCAAGGTGTAATACGGACGCTGCGAATCCTCAGAGGAGTTCAACACAACGTACACCCTTCTCGGACAGGGGACTTAGTCTCTATTTATCTCACAAAAGTGCACTCTCTGAAAACGAAAACGTACCCAGAGCTCTGGAATTATCGCTAGGAGATAAAGCTCTATAATTATGTATACAACTGGATGGACTCGTCGAATGGTCTTCCTGGAAATCTCCACAGCTATTACAAAGAGATCGTGCCCTCTGTCGATATCTCAACTACCACACTTAATTTGACCGTTTCAGCATTGTCACTTGCTATCTTTGGTCGCACCAATTTGGTTCCTTCCGCGTCGTTGCTTGGGTGTCAAAAATACTCACAGGCCTTGGAAACGACCCAGAAAGCAATCGATGACCTTTGCTATGCGACGACAGACCAAGTGCTACTGACGGTAATTCTCCTGAGTGCGTATGAGGTACGTGAAATTAATCGAGATTTTCTCTTTGCCGACATGATAGAAATGGGTGATCGTTCGAGATGAAGCTCTTTTATTAGATACTAAAACTAAGAGAAAGTTCTTAGAACGTAATTTGCACTAGCTTGCAAACTGATCCATTGATAGAGAGCATTCAGCATCAACATGGCGCTGTAATTATACTCGAACTGCGCAAGAAACAGAACAAACCAAATACCTCCCTCGATAGACATTTCCGTCGTCAAATAGTAAGTACCTCTCACATGATGTTTATCAAAACTTTAAGCAAAATGGCGATTGTCAACGTCTACTACTCTCAGTCCTTAATGAAGTAAAATTTGAACTGTGATCCTTAGTCACCTGCGGGCAAACTGAGCTTTTGTAGAATACATATCGCGACGGGACAATGCTTCTATCTTTGATTTTCGAATTCTTGCGCCCCTATGCCCCCAAAGCGAATGCACATGCCGAAGCGCTAACACATTGCAAGATGAGGTCCTATATTCTCACAGGAAAGACACTTCCACCAAGTCTCTACAACGGTGAAGAGTACGGAGAAACCGGTTTCGAGCTTGCTTTAGACAAATGCATTGTTCAAGTGGCAAAAGTTCGAAGCATGGCGTGCAAGCTGAATGCAACCATACAGGCCTAAACACAAACTGAACGCAACAAGCTTGCAATCACTACACCAAATCTCATTAAAGAAGCTCTAGCCTCGGAAAACAGCCTGGCTACATGGGCAGCGACTCTCCCGGAAGAGTGGTTGTATGTAGCGCAGAGGCCACCTCAAGATTCAACAAATACTTCAGTTTCGCCAGACAATATCACCTACGACATAACATTACACTTCTATTCGACTCTAGAGATAGCAACATTGTGGAATCGCTACCGAGCCTCTCGTATTGTCACAAACATGATCATATTTCGAGCTCTTCATCGCTACACCTCCACCACAAATCATATGCCGCCCCCGACTGAAGTCATGAATCAGCAAAATGTTGCAAGGGACTTTATACAGACTCTAGTTGACGATATTTGCAACAGTATCTCGTTCTTCTCCGGCAGAGTCAAGGTTGATATACAGCAGAACTGCCTTTTATTTGAGAGCACAATTATTGATTTTATGACGGCGCAAAATGCTTTTTTACTCGTTTGACCTTTGACCATCACTTCTGAGGCCTTTGGGATAACGGAGAGCCAAAGACAATGGCTTAGGTTGAAGTTGTCGCTACTTAGTCGGATTACGGGTAGTGGTGTACTTGATGTAGCAGCGAATGTGAGCTCCATTTTTCTGAAAGCTGAGGTGGATTACGCTCACATTTTCTACAATAGCTCAAGAAACCTCTCTTGGTGATGGCGGGTAGTTCAAATTCTACTCCGAAGATTTCTATACAGAAATGACCACTTCCTGTCTCATATCCCATTCGAAGTAGCATGTAGACACGACCTTGAAATCAACAATCTAGCTTCTCTATTCTCTGTAGAAAAGCTAGAAAGGGATAGAAAAGGATGCTCATAGCAATTCGGATGGATTATTGGAAATCACAAGATGGTTGTCAGAAGTTCTAGATAAGCCTTGACAAGTAAGAAGAGTCGAAAGTACTGAACGAAAGTGAGATAGTAATAAGCGAGAAATATTAAACCTAAGACTTAAGCTTAGTACTCTACTTGGCTCAATGTTGGTTGATGATAATCCCTCTTTCAGCAACTCTTATAGAGGATTAAAATAATAAAAACTTCGAAGGGGGTTAAGCGAGGTAATTACTGTCGAATTATACAAAAGTCATGTTAGGTTATTCTTTAGGGCTTTTTGGCTGCCTAAGGTATTTAAGTTATTCGGCTATTATAAGAATAGCACATGTAGAATACGTATGTCAGAGTGTCTAAGTTATTCAACCTATTCGAGTGATATAAGAACAGCACACACAAGACACACTTAACCTGAGCAATTTTATTAGGTTCTCTAAGAAGACTACTTCCGGTTCGTATTCCCCTTCCCCGCTATTAATAAAGCTATCCAGAGATTGTTAAGGATACTTGCTCCACAGAATAATACTATTCAAGCTCGCCTATCTATTAAAAACAGGCCCCTGAGGAGGTGGAGGAGGTAGAGGTGGGAAATATCCTAGACCAGTTTCTTGTTGTAACGGCAAATTTGGGACTCCTTTTCCTGCATTTTCATACGCCGGTGGTATAGCAATAACCTGATACACAGGTGCAATTCCATCTTTCGTTCCGAGAGGTGGTGCGTAATATTGGGGTGGTGCAAGACTCATGCGTGAAGGATAAGCTTGGTTGGACGAGATAGAGCTGTTTCCAGTGCTTTTAGGAGCAACCGTTGAGAATCCAGTTGATTGTGGTGTTAGAACTGTGCTGCCTGTTGGTTGAGGTGTCATGTGTTGGGGCGGCATATGATGTTGTTGATGCTGAGGATATGGTGCGCCTGGTGTCAAGGGGGTTGTGGCTTGGCTGGGTAGAGCGGTGTAGTAGCCGCTGTCTTGTCTTTGGAATTGAGAGTGTTGGTATTGCGGAGGGTTTGAAGGCTGTTGATAAGAGACCCGGCTCGTTTGAGAGGGTGATGAAGGTAGGGGTGGATGTTGGGATGGTTGATAGGATGCTAGGAACTGTTGTGGAGGTGGTGGGAAGTAGGTGTACTGTTGTGCTTGTTGCGTTGTTGATTGTGGGACAGGTGATGCATGTGGGAGGACGCTATATTGTTGTGGCTGGGGCGTTGTTGTTTGTGGAGGGACGTAGTGCTGAATTGGGAGACTTGTTGTGGTTGATTGTAAAACAGGAGGCGGTGGTGGCGGAAGGCTGTATTGCTGAGGTTGAGAATGTGTTGGTGGCAGAGGAACTATCGTCAGGTTATGCTTAGCCACTTCTGGGATATGACTACAGAGGGGTTGGATTTGTTGTCTATGTGTTCCGCTTTGGACCGAACAAGGATAATCTTGCGTCCCGGTGCCCTGAGACCGCTGGGGAAGAATTGCCTGGGAAATTGGGGAACTGGTATCGATTGCTGCTTGGTGTTTCTCGAGCTCCATTTGCAACAACCGCACCTTGAGAAATTCAATCTGCTCTTCCATGGTCGGGGGTGGAGGCAGAGGATCATTTTCCGAAAGCAACTGTGCTTGAGGATTGAGATCTAATACGCGGCTTGGAACTATACCAGATATTGAGTTGGGAGGTGGTGGAGGCTCAGAAGCTGATTCGTTGGCTTGCGTGGTATGTGTACATAGTGCTGGACTATAGTGGTACTTTTCAGGTTGTGGAATAGATTGACCTTGCAACAACTGTTGCCGGATATAATACTGGGTCTGGGTACCAAGCTGTTGTTGAGAAGCAGCTGGCTGATACGATCCTTGGATCTGAGGTGGTATGCCAACTGGCTGTGGCAATGCTTCGAGGGGAGCCATGGAGCTACCCTTTTCCTGCAAATACTGCTGCTGAAAGTTCTGATACTGTGCCTGTAACTTCTGATCCGCCCTCTTCTTTGAATGCTCATCGTGCGCGTGCTCTAAGACAGCACCTGTAGTTTCCAGCGCGGCATGGCTAACAGTATATTCAACACCCTTACCCACCACATGACCAGCAATCATATCGGCACCATGGCCAGCTAATCCCAGTGTTAATCCCCCTAAGGTCCCCGCAATAGCCATAGGAGCAATAACATCTCGTTTCCTGGTATTGTGTGTCGTACCTCGTGCTTGGAGACCAGCTTCGATGATTTCCCGCTTCTTACGTGCGTTATGGATTCGTGGTGCAGAAATGCCAAGTCCGATGAGTGAGATACCTCCTGTGAATGGGGAAAACATCACGGACGTTGCGGTTGAAGTTGCCCCGCCTGAGATCTGGCGAGTATAGTTTTCCCATTCTTTGTGGAGTTGCTCAGTGGTGAGCGTGTTGACCTTCTTTTTGTACTCTTCATAGTCGAAAGGCATCTTGATTTTGAGGCAGTGTTTAGAGAGGAGTGAAAAGCTCGATTGGAGGTGGATTGGGTGCGTTGGTAGGACATTTAGTTTTGAAAATTTCTACGAAGCAACTTGCTATTCTTGCAAAAGGCTCTGATACATGCAAGAGGTTTGTAGGTCTCAAAATCCCATTGCAGACTAATATCAAATATTAACAAAATTTACATGATTGCAAATTTGCACCCTGAGAACTTACGATGACTACAGCTCGCTCCTCCGCATCATCTCTTTTCTTGTGTATAAACCTGCACCGCAGCATACGAAAATTTTCTCTCGCAACTCTTGCTCGCTCTCAAAAATGACAAGTTTTCAAGATTATTCAAATCTATTTATAGAATTCATTCAATAAGTCGTGTCGCTATCAAGGTGCACTTTTAGAGCTTGAGCCGTCGAGGATTACAGTACAACCAAGTTAACCAAGACATGTGCTTGCTACGGGTATGGATCACGAGGAAACGTAGAGAATGGGGAGAAGTGGAATCTCACGATATATACACTGTACGGGACGGCTAGTAATAGCAGCAGATATGTGACATATCGTTTGACACAATCAGCTTCTGGGCCTCCACCACAATCAGGTCTGGGATACATGCTGCCCCCACTAGGACTTTGCAAGCTCCCTCCTAGGCTTTGCATGCGTTGTCTAAACCTTGAAAACATGTATTCAAGTGACTACATCTACTTACGTTACTATCCCCATTCAAATTACTTCAAATAATTTAGTAAAACTGAACGATGACAACTTGCAATTTATAATATGGCGGGAGGTAGCGAAGAGCGTACGACTTATTTTTTCTCCTAGTTGACAGCCTAACCTTCCTCTGCGTATTAATACATAGTTGATAACCTGCTAGAAAGGAATACTCAAGTTACTGTATATACTAAAGTGATTTATAATAACCTAACAATATCAAAAATAAATCTTACTTTATTATCCATATAGCCGGGGAAATAGAGAGAGGGGAGTATAATGTCCTAAGGGGAGAGCATATATCACAATCCCTTGCGCACACCGAGATAGCTTATCAACCACTGGAAGAGCTGAACTTTATGTAGGCACTATTTCATCCCGGCGACGCCTGATGTTCTATTCAAACGCCAATTTTTGTCAGAATGGACGAAGCCAATCCTTAAGTTACATATGTCAGCCGCGGCTGAAGCACTTGGGAATGTCAATTGGACGCCACGGCGCACACAAGGCTTGGCCAGCACGAAGACTTGCAACTAGACTTGACATGGTGTTCTCTTCTGCTGCATTGGTTCAAAGGCTTACTTTTGCGAAGTTGCATGCATTGAGCGAAGAGAGCTGAGAAGGACCTTGGAGAATTTAAATAAGGTGGTGAGGTGAGGCAGATTTTTAGGCTTTTAGGGGTATTCGCGTACTCGCTTAGCTGCATAGTTCGGGGAATTCGGATTATGAGGGTCTGCAGATGCGAAAGTTTTCGTATGAGAAGCAAATATCATAGGCCTCTACGTCCGACACGTATTGAATCCCAAAAAAGTAGAGTTCATTGTCTACAGTCTTCTACAGTCATATGACACAATCACGTGAAATAAGCCAAGCACTCAGGGGAATTTCCCCCAAACCTTGCCTAAACCTCGCGTCCCTGCGCCTTTCAAAACACGAAGGCAACAATGAACATAAACCCCAACCAACAAGCAATACTCGTAACCACAAACCACATTTGATCATCACGAAACGGAGCAATTCTTACTTTGGAAATCAGCTTTCTTAGCCAGTCTCCTTTTTCGCCCTGTTACATCACCCAACTTCTTTATCCTGAAAAAGATAGCTGGATGCAGTTTCAGATACGGCGAGAGTGAGGCACGGCCAGCTGATTATTGGTTGACTTGGTTGACTTGGTTGGCTTCGTTGACGGTGCATTCAATTTCAACATTGCACAACCATGAACACGTTGGATTACTTTGTTGGATTCTTGTAGGTTACAGGTACAAGAACCACCGTCTCCTTACTTTTTTTGGTCATTGCTGGTTAAAATCACATCATTGCAATCCTTCTTTCCTTCCCTCTAGTATACTCCATAAGTAATATCTCCTACAAAATGTTCCTCAAAACTTCAACAAAGATTTTCGCTCTGTTCCTCTTACTCGGAACAACTGTCATTTCCTCGCCAGCTGCCTTGCCTGCTGAGAGTTTGTTCGTCTCGCGGGCTTGTGTTGTAAGTAAACTATTGTTTTTACTTGAGTTACATACAAAATGAAACGATGGTCGCGAAAATATCTCTAACACTTTTCTATGCTTAGGAATGTGTTTGTGGGGTCAGGACACCTGAGTGTCCTCTTAGCTGTGACTTTGGCTGCAAATAGGTGGATTCGTGTTGGTTGATCACTGATGGCGAGTTTGTCTTTCTTGTTGGTGCACGGGGACGTTGGCTAATAAATGACTTAGTGAACGTCTGGGTGGTGTAAGAGTGTGTTGATTGAAATGACCTGATGGACTCGTGGTGCTATGGTGAAAGATTGCTGTGAATGCGAAGATAACTGCAATAAATCCATATTGAATTGGCTCTTCTCGCCGTGCGTGTACGGTGTTGTACACATTCTGTATTTACCATAATAAATTCTAAGCGAGCCCAATACGCGACAAGGCTTGCAGTGTGAGCGTCCTATTATCATGTGTCAAAATTGCACAGAGAAGGCTGATGCTCATCCTTTAGGAGTGGAGGATACTATAATCGTTCTTCTTTTAGCTACTTGAAGAAAACCAGACAAAGTAGCAGCATAAACAACTACAATCGACCAAGCATAAAGGATTACCAAAGGGAAGCCGTAGCCCGCGGAACATATACCTCCTCAAGAAACTTGACATCCTCCTCAGTCAAGAACCCCTTACTAGCAGCCCTAACACTCTCAACCGCATCATCAATCCGCTCCACACTGTTCATACCAATAATAGGATTGTCACCCTTCAGTAAACACCACACTATACCAATCATTGCCATCTTAACACCCTTCTTCTTAGCAAGCTCTTCAACACGTCCGATAACCGCCTCATCACTGCTCGGCCCACCATTACGTATCGTAGCCATCCAAGTATCCGTCTGCTCGCGATCCGTCGACCGTGATGTAAAGGGTCGAGCTAGAGCTCCGCGCGCGAGAGGCGACCAAGGAATGAGACCTATACCTGCATCTTTGCAGTAGGGGATCATTTCACGTTCTTCCTCGCGGTAAATGAGGTTGTGGTAGTTTTGCATGCTGATGAATTTGACCCAGCCGTTTTTCTCGGCGATGTTGTTTAGGGCTTGGAATTCCCATGCTGCCATCTATATGCGCCACGGAACAGTCAGAATCTATGTTGTCAAGGATAATCATTATGAAGGGTTTCTTTCGATAAGTCAACATACCGAGCTGGCTCCAATGTATCGGACCTTCCCACTCAGCACCACATCATTCAAAGCTTTCATGATCTCTTCACGTGGCGTCTCGCGATCTAGACGGTGGATCTGTAAGACGTCCAAGTATGTACCTAGACGTTCGACACTGTCATCAACGGCATCCAAGATATGCTTTCTGGACAAGCCAACCCGATTCACCATCTTGCCATCATTCGTCAACATAGAATAGGTGTCCAGGGTCTCTCCACCTAGGGCAACTCCTCCAAAGCATTTCGACATAATGACGACTTTACTCCGGGGAATCTTGTATTTTTTGAGAGCTTTGCCGATGATTTCCTCTGAGACGCCGTCGGAGTAGATATCTGCCTGCTCTGCGTTAGCATCTTCCTTAGGTTTGAGAAAATCATGTAGGTATTGTGGACGGAAGATGTTCGAAGGTATATACCGTATCCCATGTGTTGATTCCGACATCATACGCATGCTTTAACAACGGCAGTGCCTTTTCTTCGGGCAGCACCCAGCCTTGCCACTTCGGGTCGCCATAGGACATAGCCCCGAGGACGATTTTTGAGATCTTCAAACCTGACTTGCCTAGTCTGCAATCGTTCTTGATTAGTCTGGGATAGACGAAGATTATTCTTCAAAGGGAAGAAAGACCACATACTGTGTGTACTCCATGTTGGTGTTATTGAGAACTACCTTCTTGTTGTTCGTCGGTAAGAAAGTGATGTGCAAATTGTCACTTTGAGGGGGAGTCTTCTGATCTTATATAGTCAACCTAGCCCCACCATAGAATTCCTCGGTGATATCAATCTCAATCGACTTTCATCGGACTTGGAACAGACTTGTTTGTACATGACGCCAGACCATAGCTGTATTATTCGGACCATGACAGGTTTTAATTCCATAATCTCCGGCCCTGACAAGGTTCCTCATGTAGAACGACAACCAGTGGCCAACTCTTGAAACCGTGCAGCTGAGTTGCCACTGAAGACCACTTATTCTGTATCTCCGAGAAGTCAGCATAGCTTATCCGTAGCGAGGAGGAGCTATGCTGGCGCCATCATGTTTGTCATTGAATCAGCATCGGATTCAAATCGGCCGATGAGCGGCCGTGCGACCGAAGAACTCTTGGCTCGCTTGTCGTCGTATTACCAAAAGGGGGGGAACAGCGATAAGCGATCTACTAATACCTAGAGTATACAGAGCTGGCAGAAAACCAGCAGTAAACATCCAGGCTGACGGAATAGGTTGAAAAACTTGTACCCAAGCAGGGAACAATAGTATGTGACCTACGCCTGGATTCTCTTGTAGGACAATTACCGCCACATGGCTTTCCCTGCGGTCCTGAAGGAAGAAAGAGGGGAACATACAGAGGGGAACATACAGGCTGAAAAGCACAATAGCTTGGCTGTAGCCGTGGTAGAATTAGAAGACTTATTAGAAGACTTGAGATGCTCTGGAGGAGTGTAAGTTGAGGTCAACGAATACTGTCCCCAGTTCTTTCAGTTGCGCTTCAATATGATCTTCCTTGTTAAGCTTGCCAGCCTTGTGGCCTTGCTACCCTCTACCCTTGCTTGCGTGGCCTACACTGGTGGTCTCCCCACGCCTACCTCATCTAAGACTAACAGCAAAGTCATCGAGATTGCTGCTGGTACCTTCTTCGACGGTGGATGGGCTAAATATGATCGTGGCAGTGGCGCTTGCAACCAGCAGGTTCGTATTCCCGGTTCACTTTTATCATTTTCGAAGTTAATTTGGTAGTTACGACGAGTTTCTAATCTTTAGACATGCCTCGATATTCTTAAATAATTTTATTGTTCTCTTCAAACTTTCCAGAAGAAGCAATGCTAACACTGAAGTCCTGAACAGGCTGAGGGAGGTAAGAATTACATATGTCCCTACGCGCCTTCCTATTACTCGGCAATTCCAAACCTTATCCCCTCCGAGTTTCCATATGAGCTTAGGGAAGATGGAAAGCACTCCGTGGCATGTTGACTCGAGGTAAAGAACACGAATCATAACTAACTTGCAAAACAGGAGAATCCGATGCCTTTTTCTTGCTCCGCTCCGGCGCAACCCTGAGGAACGTTATCATCGGCAAGAACCAAGCCGAGGGCGTCCACTGCGACGGCCCTTGCCACCTCGAGTTCATTTGGTTCGAAGATGTCTGCGAGGACGCCATCACCATCAAGAACGACGAGTCCGGCGAGGAGACGTGGATTATCGGTGGTGGTGCCTACCATGCTGCCGACAAGGCCGTTCAGCACAAAGGCTGCGGTACTGTCAATATTATCAACTTCTACGTCGAGGACTATGGTAAGTTGTACCGCTCCTGCGGCAATGTGAGTTCCCTATTCCTTCCATGGTGCGAACTAAAATCTACGATACTACACTCGATGATATACATTGGTTATCTTTCTAATTTGCTAACTTTTGTTTTTGTATGAAAGTGCTCGCCTCAGTGTAAGCGCAACGTCTACATTGAGGGTGTTATTGCTGTAGATGGTGGCGCGCTCGCTGGGATTAACTCCAACTATGGCGATACAGCTACTCTTGTAAATAACTGCTATGACGCGGCCAACCCTTGTCAGATGTACACGGGCTGTGCTGGTGGCTGTGAGCCCGCCAAAGCTGGTTACTGCTCTCGTTAAAGACCCTCGAGCTGTGAGGCAAAGACAGCAAGTGCTGGGCCATATGTCTCCTGAAGTTATTGTTGGATGGTGGGAGGGTTTCGTGAATTTATCAAAGATGAAAGCTGTTTGTACCTCGGTTAATCTTGTGTATATTATTATTTTAAGGCTAAAGCCTTAGTTCATAGTACTCAAGAAGTGAACGTCCCCTTCAGTATTTTTCTGCAAGCTTACTATATATACTTTTCGGCTGTCATTCGAAATTATCACTTTCTATCATCTCTAAATATCACGTCCTTGGGTCTTGAAAATGAAGTTTGCAAACCAAGCATAACAGAAACTATTGTTTTGGGGTCAGAAACTTGGGCAATAACAATGAACAGAGTATAAGTGACATACGGTCGCGCTCTTGGAGCCAGAGAAACACGATCAATTTGATTCTTGAATCCAGAGAACTTGTGTCACGGGGTAGGCTAGTACTAGCTCTCCCGCTCTCACATACCATCTCTATCTCTCTCCCATTCATGCCTTTCTAGTCCACTTCTGGCTTACTATATCTTGACTAACTTCCAGGCAACTCAGCTTGGTTCGGTCCATTTCGCCCAGGCAATTCAACGGGAGAGCTCGCGTATTGGTATGAGCGCTTGTCTTGACCTTGAAGTTGAGGGTCTGTGTGAGGCTGGTATTGATACGTGGCGGGCTCTACAGGAGTCTCTACACTACGCCGCCTGCGTCCAAAGGAAAAGTACCCCATGCCAGCAAACGCCAAGACTCCGCCGGCGATGCCGATACCGATTCCAGCCTTTGCGCCCACACCCAGTCCTTCGGTAGTTTGTGCAGATGCTGCAGATGAAGTTGGTGTTGAGGTGGCTATGCTCGTAGAACTCGTTGCGATTGAAGTCGCTACGATACTGGAAGATGCGAGAAAGGTAGTCGAAGTACTGGCTCTTAGAACGAGGAACCCAGGACTAGATAAATCCGCTGTGTTAGGATCGAATGTTGGTGCTGCTGCTTTGAATCGTAAAACGTATTTTGCGCTCACGGCTAGGTTATTGTCGGGTGTTGCAATAGTCCAGTCGTATGTGTCCGATATAGTCAAGTTGATGTTTTCTGAACCGAGATTGAAGTTAGCAAGTGCACAATAGGTCATACTCAGCCCGGTATTTCTTAGCTAACGCTACTATCAAGATCGAGTCGGTGGATAGAGAAAGAAGGAAAAATCCTTGTTTACCTTTGAGAAGCTGGCTGAATGGATTCAAGCCGTAATCAAATGCCGAACCCCATAGGTGAACAAGAGTCTTTGTGGCATCGATGTAATCTGGCGATGGGTACTTGTTCCAAGACAACGGAAGTGTGACTCCAGAGGAAAATGTTTGAGATAAGTCCGGAAGCTCTCCATCTGGAATATTCCATATTATTGACTGCACAGTTTGTGCTTTTGCAAAAGAGTTAGGAAAAAGAAGAAGGCAGATCAGCAAGTTCAAAAGCGAGCCCAAGACTAGAGAACACATATCAAAGACGACTTTTTGGTCAGAAGAGGTTTGAATAGACTAACAGTTTCCCACCATCCGAGGTAATAAGCACACCATATCCATTATCTCTGGAAAAGCCACCACGGTCCACCAACACCGCCTTGCAATTGCGGACAGTCAGGGAACCACATTTCGGACTCTCTGCGTTTTACTTATAGCTGCCGCAGTGTGCCAGTGATGTAATTGGACGCCTTGCGAACATGAACTCGAGGTGGATTTTTCAGAGGCTAACATCTTACGATATTGGACTTCTCATTTCCAAGGCCCTACGCACCTCGGTTGGGTTTGGTATTTGTATTTGCAGGGCTTCTCTTAGCTTCTCGTCCGTAACGAGCTACTTGCTTAAGCGAGTAAGTTGTCTATTGGAGTGAAATTGAAATTAGACGCCGAACCCGAGATACTGGGAATTGTTCGTTCGCCGTACGCAGGCAGCTTTTGCGACGATCTTGTGGGATATGTAGACCTTTTGCGGATAGCCGCCCCTCAATGCGTTAACATTCCCACGGGGCACGGATTGAGGTCGCGCAAGGCGGCACAGTACATCAATTCACAGCCATTTCGCCTTCAGAACTCAGTTGCAAATTCGCTTTGACCAGGGCCCTAGAATAATTCTCAGGTCCAGATCCGTGGTCGAAGGCATCCAAGACTTGAGACTCGTGGCCAAATTCATTAGGGGCGTGTTGGAGATCTGAGTAGTTCTCCCTGCGGCCTTCTGCTCCAAACCCTCCCTCCCTCCGCAGCACAACGCATGCAACCTCTCGAAATACAGGCTTCTCACCACCATGCTCACTACCAGATGGAAGTCTGTGGCACTCTTCGCAGCGATTATCTTCATCTTCCTACTTTGGGCCCAAACTCATGTCAATACCTCTAACACACTATTCGATCAGCAGGTGACGAATTCAGCTTCTAATGACATTGATAACAAGTTTCTCTGGTCCAATGTGCCTCACAAGTTTCCCGTAACCTCAATGAGGGCGGTGCCTACAAGCACACCAAACGCCATCCCAAAAGTCCAGTATAACTTTGGCAAGGAAAAAGCAACCGAACAGAAAGTAAGACTAGCACGGCTGGTCGAGGTCAAAGGAAACTTTACACATGCGTGGAAAGGCTACAAAGACCATGCGTGGCTTCGGGATGAAGTGAAGCCCATCTCTGGCGAGTCTCAAGATCCGTTTGGAGGATGGGCTGCAACTCTGGTCGACTCTCTTGGTTTGCACAATTCACGCTCCAACATGGTCGTATGAAACCCACTAATGTATACATTCATAGATACACTCTGGATTATGGGTCTGCATAACGACTTCATTGAAGCTGTTAACGCAATCAAAGAAATCGACTTTAGCACCTGTGCTCTGGAAGAGCTAAATGTATTTGAGACGACGATTCGATACCTAGGGGGATTCTTGTCCGCCTACGATCTGAGCGATGGAAGGTATCCCATATTGCTTAAGAAAGCTACAGAGATGGGTGATATGCTGTACAAGGCGTTCGATACTCCGAATCGTATGCCAATCGTACGGTGGAACTTCAAATCTGCCATGGATGGAGCCTTCCAAGAAGCTGGCGATTCAGTGCTGGTCTCTGAGATCGGATCCCTCACGCTTGAATTCACTCGTCTTAGTCAATTGACGGGTGACCCACGCTATTTCGATGCTGTTCAGCGTGTCATGGATGTCTTCGAAAGGCAGCAGGACAAAACAAAACTGCCAGGCATGTGGCCAGTCGTTATCAATGCCAAAACTGGAGATTACACTGACTTCCCTGGATTCACTATTGGGGGCATGGCAGATTCGCTTTATGAGTATCTTCCAAAGGTACGGAAACCCTTCCTGTTGTGTAGTAAGCAAGGTGGCTAACATAAACAAGCAACACATACTCCTGGGAGGTGCGACACAGCAATACCGGAGGCTCTACGAGTATTCCATCATTGCCATCAAACGTAACATATTTTACCGTCCAATGACACTCAATGGCGAGGATATCCGTCTAGCCGGCCAAGTTGACAGCGACGGCCGCACGCCCATCTCGGAGTTGAAGACCGAGCCGCAGGCGCAACATCTTGGTTGCTTTGCTGGGGGCATGGTCGCCATTGCAGCCAAGACTTTTCAGAACGACGAAGAACTTTTGTACGCTAGAAAACTCGTCGAAGGTTGCCTCTGGGCTTACGAGGTCATGCCACATGGGATAATGCCGGAAATCATGCACACGGTCCCTTGTGAGAGCGAGAGTTACTGTCCCTGGGACGAGCAGAGATGGCATGACAAGATAAATGAATCACACCCAGGAGCCGATGATGTGGAAACGAAGATACGGGAACATCGACTTCCGCCAGGTGTGACCAAGATAGATGATGGTCGATACATCCTCAGGTTTGTTATCCTGACATGACATATACTTGCCCACCTCATGAATAAAAGCACCACTGACGCCCTAACCACAGGCCCGAAGCAATCGAGTCAATCTTTATACTCTACCGCATAACGGGAGACGCAGAACTACGCGAGCGAGCGTGGAACATGTTCACCTCGATCATCCAACACACCACAACCGACATAGCGCATGCAGGACTAGAAGACTGCACCGTATCGAACCCCACCAAGTTGGACCGCATGGAATCGTTCTGGCTTGCCGAAACGCTCAAATACTTCTATCTCATCTTTTCTGAACCAGACGTCGTCAGCTTGGACGATTACGTGCTGAATACGGAAGCGCATCCTTTGAGGCGACCAAGCTGAAGTGTATCGGTATCATGAAAAGCAACAGAAAGTCGCGCTGGATGTTAACAGCATTCTCACTGCTCGGAAGGTTACATCTTCCGTCGTGGCGCAGGGCACAGTACTTTGACTGAAGACCATTTATTCAATGGTCATGACGAAAGTGAAAGTGACAGTGACAATTAGCTCGCTGATGTCTGGGATGGATGATACAGAGTAATATTGCAACTTCACCATTATACGGAACCAATCGGTATGATGGTATCAATCATAAGATAGAATAAGGAAGTACTAGAGCGAGAGAGGGAGTATTGTACAAACGGCGTAAAGTAGAGGTATATAAGTAGTAGCAAGCCACCACGCATTGTTCGCAGGCTGCCTATTGGAAGTAACATGGCTAGATATATACTTAAGCAATCCTCAGACTTCAATTTCCTAGGTAGACACAAATGCAAATGTAATGCACTTACAAACAAAGTCTACAACCTAGATGTCCGTCTACCTTTCAGACAGACACTCGCTTAAATGTATCGAGGGGAATAGGTATCTCGTCTTTGTTTAGTAGGTAATAAGTTAAAGATTCAGAATAGAATTAAAATTAGTTGGCGGTTATAAGTTGAGAAGTTTGGTAATGGCTGTATTACTTACATAAGTACATGTATTCGCGAGCTTAATGCAATACGGAACGAAGGCTAAAGCATAGACTTAGGTAGGTAGGTAGATACAGTACATTAAGTCCAGTGGCAAATGATGTCATTTGAAGTACCCGACATTTGGATCGTAAAACATGGGCCATGTACGAAATGGTTGTTATATTCATTCGTTCAAATTCTAAAAGTAGTCGGGGTCCTAAATTTTCTTTAAATGCCATGCGACAATTAATCTACAGATGCGGAGCACCAACGCCTTCTTCCCGCTGATGAAATCGCCAACCCGGGAAAACTCCATGCATCTATTATCTAAGCAAATGCAGTTCCAACGCCACATCTTCGACAGCTTCTCTTCTATTCTGTTGTCTATTTCGTAAAATCGTAACATCAAGCCGCTTTATTCATATGCTATAGCCCCGCAATGGTTCCCTGTTTGTTCTTCAGTAGCTCATTTCTGAAAACAGCTTCACTTGGCTCGGCGTTTCCGCTGACAGCATCGGTCTCCTGCACGGTTGTTCCACCATCTTCGGCCTCGTCATCGACGTCAGTCAAGTCATTAACGTCAGTACTCAACCAATTCCATCCCCTGATTTCCTTTTTGGTCCCAAAAATCATAGCGTCGTCTTGGATCTCGGCTTGCGAATCTTTGAGCTCCATGTCTGCAGCAGAGGTCGGCGAGACCTGTACTCCGGAAGAACGGAGTAACTGTAAGATTGCACGGACGTTAAGTCTCATAATTCTTTCGGGCTCTTCACATGCAAAGATTTTCTTTGTTACCCATGGGAAGAGAATTCCAAAATCGCTTTGGCTCAAGTGTGCCGAGTTGGTAGGGTAGTAAAAATGTGGTTCAGAAATCTTTCCATCCTTGGAATTGTAATCATGAATGTTGGAGTTAGGATCTGGGCTGAGAAGTTTCTTCGTCGTTTTCAGGTGGTCAGACCATTTGTAAAAGGCCTGAGATTCTACTGCCAAAAGCGCAGAGCCACCAGGTCCACCTTCTGCATAGCAAGGGAATGGCTTCCGCCACAACCATCTGGTTGCTGCTGCGCGGAGAGGTAGACACCAGACATCGAGGAGAATGATCGGTGTGTGTGGTGTTATCTGGCGGACAATTGACGAGCGTGATGCTGGGGTGAAGAGAGGTTCGTAGGATGGAGGTGCTGATGAGGTCTGTAGAGAGTAGAAAGTAGACTTGATGAACTGTGCCACAGTTGCCGCTCCAAAGGAATGCCCAGCAAAGGTTATTTTCCCTGCATCGTGCACGTCCATGCGATCTTGGAATGGGGACAGGGACGCCGAAGATGTGTTCAGGTTCGTGAGCGCCTTACCCTCGTCCAGCTTCAGCAAACTATCGTGGATTAGACCAAGCTCCCACAGTCGTATCTTAAGCTGCGCATTCCGGCCAACCTCAACTTCTGGACTGGGTGTGTGCGAGAGCCTGCGATAGTCGACTGTTCGTTTGCCGTGCTTGCTAGGGCGCTTTTCTTCGGAGGAGTTACTACCATTGCTGGATGGAGTATCGCGGATGTATGAGATTGGTGTAGAGCCATCGCGATGTTCAGGCGCAACGACAATTACGCCGTGGCTTGCCAAAGATCCAACAAGATGAGAGTATGCATTCCTCGAACCACCCAGACCGTGCGAGAATACCATGACCGGCCATCGTTTGTTCGCTGTGGATGGCTGTAAGAGAGGGGTGTTCTTGCGTACGGGGATCGAGATGTATGATATGACGCCTGGCATATATCTGCGATCGTCCCAGTTAGCACGCAACTCCGAAAGTGAAGCTTCTCGTCGTACTCACGAGATCACTTCTGCCAGAGTATTACCAGCGCCCAAGAATCTGGTGTATGCAGAAACATATGCGCGCTGAGGCGATGGAATCCACCCCACCGACTTGCCCTTCACTTCCGGCTCGCAGGGATAGAAGACGCGATATTGTACGGTTGAGATTGTCTCATCGGGCGCAGGGCTGGGAGAGTCCAGTTCAGACACTGGAATTTCAACATCAACAGTACCAACTTTGTGAGGGCCAGTGTATTCGGGGAAGCCTGGCACGGGGCTCAAACGGGACAGATAAGAGGTCATGGCGGCGACAGATGGTGAGAGACAAAGGAGAGATGAAGCCCTGTTGGCCAGCAAAGGACACAATGAGCACCGACGATTGTAGTGAATGTGTGGATGATCCAACTAATACAAATGTAGGAAGAAAAAGAGGAAGAAAAAGAGGAAGAAAAGAGGATGTGGAAGGGAAGAAAGTACAACACGATAAAATAGATCTGACCAGTTACGCCTTTGTGCCTCGGCCCTCGCAAGGTTCCATTGCCTTATGGTCGCGTGTGGCGCGGCGTGCCCGGCTCCGCTCGCCCCAGCCACACAACGTCATGCAGAGGAAAAAAATACCACCAGAACACAGCTGTGGCGCAGCAATCTGCAGGAACAGAGACGGGCAATATTCCGTTCCGGAGGACACGTCCGCCCCGGGGAATACTTGTTCCAAAGCCGAGGGCTCCAGACGTCACTCCATCGGCCTTCCACCGTTCTGCATTTCAAGTCATCCAAGATTGTCGACGTTTCTCCTCTGTTTGCCTCAGCAGTGCCAATTGTCCAGATATCATGTCCATCACTTTGTTCAAGTGTATTTGATGTGACCATATCGAGCCGTCGACACTATCTTTAGAAGCTTGAGGGCGTCTCGAGGCTCGAGTTGAGCCCATCCATTGGTCAACCAGTGCCCCTTTGAAGACAACTTGTCTTGTGGGACTTGACGACCCTCCCTTTGTCCAATCTGCAAATACTATGTAATCGTGCTTGCCTTTACCTTCTGTCCATGATTGTACCATGTTCCCAAGACCAAAGTTGAGCTTGGTAATGTTGTGTGGTGGTAGTTGCCTAATTGGAAAGATGCGAGGGCACGCACTTTAGCAGTGCAGCTCTTTCTTGCACTGTTGATTTAAGTGGCGCACTTAGAGTTGTACGCATTTACTTTGGAAATATTCACTTTCTATATGCGAGCTAAACCGACTCGCATTTATCTAATGTAGTTTAATGCGTATTTATTATTTTGGTAGTGCACTTTAGTTCTGGCCAGTAACTTCTACTTTGTTACCTATAGCAGGGAGAGCAGAGGGACGGGGGCGTGGAGTCTTAGAGGGCGAAGCGCGTATCACGATCTATTTAAATAAGGGTTGACAAGTCCTAAATGTTTAACAACAACTGGATGCTTGTCGAAATGTCATTAAGTTAAACAACGACGTTATTGAAGCAAAGCATAAGCCCGAAGGCACAAGCCAAAGCCAAACCATAAAACAGATCTCAATTTTGCAACTCAGCGGTTAGCCTGAGAACCTCCCAATACAAGCCGTCGCTCGTCAACCTTTCGTCGGGGACTTGTCCGACGATCTCCTCCTCCTCCCCCCCTTCCATATGCGCCAATGTTTGCATCCGTACATATTTCTCGTTCCTCGGCCTCGTCGCCCCAATTCTCTCTGTACTCCTGCTCGCGCAAAGCGAGCAACTCCTCCACTTCCTTCTTGCGCTCTTCCTCCACCTCCACCTCTATGCGTTCACTCAGCTCTCTTCTCAATCTCTCTAAGCGCCTTGTCTTTCTCTTTCGTTCAGCTAACGTCATTCGCTTGTGACCTCCCTTTCGGGGGCCACCGTGGACGTGCCTATTGCCGCGTGGGGCGGGCTTGGTAGCCATAGGGGCAATGCTTTGCTTTACTGCGAGATTATGCTTTTTCTTCGCGCTTTCCGCTATTTTACATCGAGTTAGCATAGTGTTGATAGATATGAACCATTGTGGATGATAAGTGCTTACTGGTGAAGACTGGGGCACAGAGGTCTGCGCGAGGAACTTCCTGAGCCTGATAACCAACATCGCGCTCATCTTTGGCGCCAAACCCCATCTCGGCCTGGTAACTGTTGGCAGGCTTCTCAGCAGACATTGTGATCTTTTGTGATGTGTTATGTTGTTGTCAAGATGTGCGGATGCTGTTGTCAAGATATGCGGATGTTGTTGTCAAGATGCGCGGGCAAGATGTCTGAAGGTTGAAATCGCAAGTTTAGATCTTACCTTTATGTTTGTTTACCAATGACGAAGCGCGTCCCCAAGTCTTCGAGGCCTCGCACACTAGGCTATGAGGTAGCTAAGGTAGTTGCATGTTTATCCGGCCGAGCTGGGAAGACTTGGCTGCCTCGCTTACTCCGCAAGGTCTTTATATTTCAGATTTGTGAATTTGCTAGAAACAAACATCCGTGGTGCAGCGGCAGGATCGCACACCGTGGTGCAGCGGTAGAATCGCACACCGTGGTGCAGCGGTAGGATCGCACATTCAGGTAAGTGGTCCCCCTCCGCCCGTCCGTCAAAAACAGCTTACTTCGACCAAATAGTTCCTACCTTGATTTGACCCAATTAAGTCGTCTTCAGGTTAAGGCCTTGTGCCTGTTCCGGATGCTCATCAAGTGTACCTTCCAAAAAACCAGTTCGTCTGGTTTCTCTAGTAGCTGGGTAAATCCCAGTGTGCTAGAGTTTTGCCATTTTCATTTTTGGTTTTTGGCTTTCTGGTTTTCTTGTTGACAACCTACTGTGGAGGTCGAGGTAAATGCCTAAGGCACTAGCTAAAGCTAATCGTTGATAATATCAACAGCTGCTTAGTTTTTGGCTTTTTGATTTTCTTTTTGACAACTAATTGTGGAGGTCGAGGTAATTGCCTAAGGCACTAGCCAAACCCGATCATTGACAACGTCAACAGCTAAGCCCAAATTGACGGCCTACATTCCAGGTAGCTACTCTGCCTCTCGTAGTCTCAAGTGAAGAGGCAAACCCATGATGTAATCAATTCCAGCTCTGGCAGGATGCGCTATACTTTTCTTTGGTTGCGATGCGGGGATTATGCTGTAGTCAATACCAACCCCGACTATCTAAACCATATGGGTTTGAAGACGGGAAGCCAACGTGCTACAGCAGCAGTTGGTTGGCTTGTCCGTCTGTGATTCTTAGGATTTGGCATCGGTATGTTGTTAACACTGGACGAGAGAGCTTGCATGAGTGTCGTGGGCTAAAGATAAATAGGGGCGATATTAATCGATGTTTATACAGACAAAATCGGGCGGCTGAAGACAGTCGAGATTGGTTGTGCCTGGGTCATCGTTCCGTAGAGAATCTCACATTGATGGCTTCGGCTCGGATTATTGGCGGCGTTGGTTGTGGGCACCTCAACGCAGTGGTTCCCATTTGGACCTCCAAGCTTACGACCGGGTTTCTTTTCATTCTCAAGCCCTGCACTCCAAATTTCCCCGCCGCAATACTCACTGTCAGGAATGTGCTTAGTAATCTGGTTTGAATGGCTTCATCCGAACGCTCCGGAGGCTATAGCTCTGCAATACAACTACAAAATATAATATTGGTCAACATCATCAAATACTTTAATATTACCTTCCGCTGCCTTAAATCTTGACACTCACGTTACCTCCCCTGTGTCAGGTGATAACTGCTTCTACTTTAAGACGCAACAACGGTTCTTCAAAAAGCATTAGTAATTACATACAATCTAGCCCTCTGACAAGAGATACATATCCTTGAATTAAACATAACACCCTCCAAAGCAGACTTGGCTTTCAACCCTAAGTCTTTGAAAACCCATCCAGAAACTCCGCAAAAATGGCCGCCAAAGTACCAGAGTTCACTATCCTTGTGATAGGCGGTGATGGCATCGGACCAGAAGTTACTGCTGATGCAACAGCGGTCCTCGATCTCCTGTAAGCACTACCGAACACACGAGCAACATTCAAGCTAGTACCAAGACTGTTTGGGGGCTGCTCAATAGACGTACACGGTGTCTCCGTTACAGACGAAGTTCTAGATGAAGGCCGAAAATGCGACGCCATTCTCATGGGAGCAGTGGGAGGGCCAAAATGGGACGGAAAACGACGTGATTTTGAAGGACCCGAAGGCGCAGCCCTTCGCTTGCTAGAAGCCACCGATGTTTATGCCAACATGCGACCTTGCGAGTACGTTCCAGGTGGTGGGAGTCCTATCGAGGAAGCGCTTGTCAAAGGAAGCAAATTCGTTGTTCTGTGGGGGATTTGTGCTGGTTTTTTATGGACCCAAGGTCGAGAAGCCGGATTATGCTTCGGACTTATGGTCGTACAAGCGCTCTGAAGTCGAGCGTATTGCTCGTATGGCTGCACATCTAGCGCTTTCACCAGCTTCGCCAATTCCTCATGTCATCAGTTGCGACAGGGCCAATGCTCTGGCTTGTTCTCGTCTTTGGCGAGGTGTGGTGGAAGAGACCATCAAGAAAGAATTTCCTGGTTTTGAGATTCAGCATCAACTTGCAGACAGTGCAACAACATTGATGATGATGCACCCTACTGCATTCAATGGTGTCGTGCTTGCCGACAACACGCTCGGAGATTTGCTCTCTGATTTGGCAGGTGTCATTTCGGGTACTTTAAGAGAGAATACAAGGAAGCGTGTTCACGGCGTCTATACCCGGCAGGCGAGTTATCACTATCAAGCAATCTATTAGCGTTACAGCTGCCCTCGTCCCTTGGAACTTCCTCATTGCGTAATTTGAAGGTCACTTTTTCGCTTCTCAGTTTACGAAACTAATAGTTTGGCATGAAGATGGGCATCCTACTTCTCTACAACGAATGTTGATCGTACGTGGCGCTTGTTGGAGAATCTTAATCGAGGTATGATTGGCATAAATAAGGGAAATGCTTCTGCTGCTGAGTCTCCGTTTGGTGGCATGAAGGACAGTGGTTTTGGAAAGGAGTCTGGGAAGGATATGGCTGTTTCTGAGTATCTTGTCACTAAGACGAGAACAGCCACGTTGGAGGGTCAAGACTAGTGGAGTTTAGCTTAACTGATATGAAATTCTCGAACAAATGGTAATGGTTAGCTCCTAAACCACAAAGCCATACGTGAATTTCGGCGATGCTTTGCGAGATGCTAACTTCAGCATTATTGAGGTCCATAGCGCACGGAGGCTAAAGCGTACCAATACTTAAGTTCTATAATTGAAGTAGATGGAAATATCTCAAGAGCCTTGGAAGATCGCGACTGCATAAAAGTGCCATAGTTTTTGATGATCATATTGTTAATGCAAAGCTGGCTTGACAATAGGGGTTCTCGCTTAGGAATAGCGATCCTGGGGCAAGAAACAAGGTTTGGTAACGCAACGTGGCTACCCCAGCATACCCCGCAACTGCCCGCATTCTAGACTTGAGTAGCATGCATATGACTAAGGTGACCCGTCTTTCAAGGGCTCAACATCAATCTCACATTTTCTCTTCGTAGACTTTGTAGTCTTTAACATTGAAAACTGCAATAACAAAAAATAGACAATCATGTCCTGCACTTCGACAAAGGAGTAGAGTGTATTTTTAAATCCCGAGGAATGCGACCCAGAACTGAGGACGGTGTATCGTAGGAAACACCACTTCGAGAAGAATATAAAACATTTTTATCATTACCGGCAGCTAGAAATACGCTTTTAATCAGTAAATAGGTCGATTATACAATATCAAGTACCAAACCTACCGCCATAGCGCCATTGATAGCAGCCTGTTCTGAAGTCGATACATACCAGCCTAGATCAAACGAGGGACATCCAGAGAAAGACGATAGTCAAACCCAGGAAACTAATTCCAAGTACTATAATGCCGTTGATATCCAAGAAATGGCCATCTTCCAACCAGAAGATCGACGTGATCAACCAGATTGGGAACTGACTAAATCGACTGAATCTCTACGCCCAACAGCGGATCATTGAATTATTCACATTTCAGTGCAGATTCACATTCCGGCACTGGGAATCGAAAATTATCCAATGGCGCTCTTGGCTGCTATGGCTTATATAGGTGCCACTTATGCCACTGCTGAAGGCTCGACGTAAGTATCTGCTTTGCTGGCAGAAATAACGCGGCGTGCTTTGTTTCGGAAGGTATTTCTACTCGTTTGAACTTTGACAGGCCACTACTAATTTTTGTGAAAAGGGCCAATCAGATAGCACTGCTGTTAGAGATCCCGCATATATTACTGCATCGTGTTTTCATCAAATATACTCGTTTGGTTCAGGGAATAGACGGCTTTAGGAAATCGCAGATGCTTCGAGGGGGCTCTGGGCTACAAGTCTTAGAGGCCTGGGTGCTCACTCGTCAGAATCTGAAAGTGAAGAAGAGAGCGGATCTGAGTTTCAAGATCTTAAAAATTCGGATTCAGCGGCATTGAAAGCTAGCTGGCTTATATGGATGAATAAGGAGATGGAGAAAAGAATCGCTTGGTCGGTCTTCGAGTTTGATCGCACTTTCACTGCTTTGACCAGTAAGCGAGGCTCCTTCAACATCGCAAATAACCAGCCAAACTGCCATGCGCCGAAAACTTGTAAAAGGCTCATTCAGTGAATTCCTAGATTTCCATAGTGAGTGTTGCGACAAGTCCACCGAGTAGATATCCATTGTTGTAACATGAGATTATTTTGGGAAAATAAGTGGGTAAGTAATACTAATCACACGTGCAACCTTTCCAGCTAAGCGGCCGTTTGAAGTCATTTTGGGTGTGAAGAAATAAAGTCTAAAGTTTAGATGGAGAGTTAGGGTCTCGAGGTTTGAGAGTGGACGATGAAAAGCTTTGGGGGGGGGGACGTCCACAAGCCCGAGAAAGAAGTCATATATATCTTTTAGCTTGAGACAAACTCCGGAAAGGTGCATTGCCGTTGACTAAATTGTCGGAGTACAGGGTGGGGAAAGGGTAGTGGCGAACCACTCTGAAAGAATGCTCGAAAAGAGTGTTAAACTTGTTACCAAGATATGGCGGAGTATAACAAACATGAAACTGTGCAAAATAACAGATATCAATTTAGTAATCCTGAAACATGTACAGTATAAGATATCACTTCAAAAGAGTGTAGTCTGCTATGGAACCTAACCCGAAAACTCCATATCGTAGCCCAAAGTACCATGGGCATCATCACTAACTGCCTCCCGTAAACTATGCACCCTTTCCATAATGTCAGCTGTGTTATCAATTCAAAAACACAATATAAGAGCGCCAACATACTTCAGATGTGCAGGATGCTCTGCATAGACCATAATATCATCCGGATTTTCCAGAACCGAAACGAGAGCAAAGTCAAATCCCTTCGTTCTATAACTCGTGACAGGAAGCGGAGGTCCCAAGTCCACCTTCAAGAGACCTAGCGAGGGTGATTTCCGTGAGCTGGCTCGCTTCTTGCACTTATTTGTGGTGAATTAGGACCGCCACGTGCTGTACGTACCTGGAATGATTCCAACCATTGCCCCAGCTTCTTGTTTGAACTCGGCCATCTGCTCAGCCGTAACTCCGGATTTGCGCTTGAACAGTACTTTGGAGAGACTTAAAGCCTTAACTCTGTTGCGGGGTCCAAGGCGCTGTACTTACTAATATGATAAACGGCCATTGTGTTGTGTAGTGGATAGGATGAGTCTGAAGAAAGTTGTGAAAAGTTACTATCCGAAAGTCAGTGGGCACCTACAGATTATCATGGCTATATAAGAATTGTGGCGTTCTCAACTTAGTTGCGGAAACTAGTTTATAGACCAGGAGCAGAGGACAAGCGGCGTTCCGATAACACCGATCTGCCACCCATTCTTCGCTCCACGGTCACGCGAGAGGAATTAGCCGAGACGCGAGAGAGCGACCACATTCGGAGTTGCGGTGAACGCGGTTGACTTCCCCGCAAGCAATCTTACCTCCAGCAGACATAATATATTTTGACATAATATATTTGACATAATATATTTGACATAATATATTTGCCACTTCAATTGTGAGTGTCTGCCCTCGTAAGAAGAGCCTATCCGAAATGCAGTTTACGGACCTCAACCCTCTGGGATTGATCCCCGCTCTTCTGAACACACAGAACAGCAGCGCACTCCTCAACCATGTACCTGCTGGCTATGGAAGTGTATCTGTAGCATACATACAAGATAACCTGGCCGTCATCCCTGGAGAATGGATCCTTGCCGATCTCAGTCAGTCAGGCCCCATCTATTTCAAAAATCAGTTTGCTAACATTGTGGCTTTTTTGCTTCCTCAGAAACACCGTTTTACGATATTGAAACAGATGACTCTGCATTAGCGGCAAGCTTAGCACAGGTTAAGACTGCAGATTTTATAGCATGGGATGCTTCGTTCTTTGAATTTATCGGTCCGAGTGCTACCGTTGAGAAGGTTCTGTCATTTCCCGGTGTAGAGCATGTTCACGAGGCACCTGTGTATTTGCCAGAATCCAATGAGCTTCTGTTCTCGGACACGTCAGCATTAGGATGGCTATGGGCGCTAAATGTCGATACTTATGAGGTATGCTATCCTCATATCCAATATATGCTTTTGGTTGATTGACAATACTTAGACACGTAATATAACCACGAACCCACCTCTATGGAACGTCAATGGCGGAACCTACCGCAACGGCAATGTCTACCTCACAACCAACGGCTCCCCAGTCCGAGCCATACACGCCTTCAATCCCACCGATGGCACTGCAACACCAATAGCAAATAACTATCGAGGCCGTCATCTCAACAGTCCGAATGACCTCGTCGTAGACTCGAAATCAAACATCTGGTTCACAGACCCAGCTTACGGCTGGTACAGTGCTTGGCCAGGAGTTCAAGCACCCGAACTACCAAACTCAATCTACTTCTTCAACACCACTTCCAAAGCCCTAATCACAGTTTCCAACTCCATCGCCCTCGTACCCAACGGTCTTGCCTTCTCAGCCGACGAGTCGATCCTTTACGTTTCAGACTCCAATTCCACTTCAGGACGACCACATGAAACTTCAGCGACGAGTCAACGCAATATCTGGGCTTTCGATGTTAGCGGGACGAGCATTAGTAACCCAAGACTGGTGTACGTGACTGAGGCAGGTTGGCCGGATGGATTGAGAGTGACTAGTAATGGTTTTTTGATTATCGGTGCTATGGGTGGTGCGGATGTTGTTAATCCTAGGAGTGGAATGTTGTTGGGTAAGATTAATACGGTTGATGATATTATCTTCAATGTTGAGCCTATTCCGGGGACTGGAACGTGGTTCTTGACGGGTCTGAATCATATCTACAAGGTTACATTAGCTGAGAAAGCATTATCGAGATAAAGATAGCTTCCGAGGCAGATTCTGGTTTCTAGGCAGACAGCTCTGGTGGGCCGAGGTTCTCTAGCTTCTGTTTTTGCCATGGGAATTTCGTTGTTTGATTTACTTTGAGCTATTGAGGTCAAGTATATGAATAGCTCATTTGTAACTAGGAAGTGCGAGGTATAACTGCTCGATAGATATCTTGAATATGTCTAGAGAGATAGCACAGAACAATTCAGCAACGTTTAAATTAGTTTTAGGGCACTAAACAAAAGCAAATGGCTGATAAATGCTACACAATGTGCAGCATATATGTATAGGAATAGGTGAATAGTATTTGATAAGTTTAAGTCAGCTACATATGTTACCATCACTATGATACCTCCTACACCACCGTTCACAATCCGCTCCTCACTGTGGCCTCGCTCCTTATCCTCAATATACTGTTGAAGAATCATAGCCTCAACCATCGCGTCATAAATCTTAACTTCCATATCATCATCATCCTCCTTACCCCCAGCTCTCTGAGTAGCATCACTATCATTTCAATACCGCCTCATCATAACATGTAGTTCCTCCTCAAGTCCCCTAAGTAGCGCTCGCTTCTTTGATACTCCTTAATAGAACGTGCAGGCCTTTTAATCATGAATTTAAATCGCTTTTACGACGTAGTGTCTTAGGTTCTAGTGTTATTGTTAGAGGTCTCTGTGCTTGCTATGAACCATCGAATTGGTTTCAGTTACTCAGATCCACCTGTTATTGATTTTATAACAGAGATGAGTTTTATTTCCTTGTAGACAACGAAGGTGCGTTTAAAGTCTTTAAGGGGGAATGGGTTGCGTGTGTTACCTTAGAAGATGTGGGTGACATGGTTGCCTGATTGTTCGTTGCGTTGATATGAGAGAGACCTAGATCAGATGTAGTGATGATCTCGAAAAGTGATTGCACGGGTTTTAGACAGGGCAAACTTTGATGTTTCTCAGAGTTGGGCTCTTGTTAGAGTGAATGAGAAGAAGAAGAGCTCGAGGTCGAGATAAGCAATATATGCTAAGCGACACCGCACTAAGGTCTGTTGCCCTTGAGGTTGCCTGCTACGAAGTTTATACTTTGAATGACATCGCATATAGACGTCTCTTGTAAGACATCAAGCCTAGGCAAAGAACCTACGATATTAATCATAGCTGCCAAAGTGCGTAGGAACCAAAATTTCCAACCAGAAAACCACGTTGCAAAAGGCGAACGCACTTAGTAAATATCGACACATAAACCTTAAAGCGCGATTTGTATTCAAAATTACTCTTGAATGAGGACGCTATATCTCCTAAGAATGCAAAACCAGACCCGTCTTATTATGTTCAACCCGCTGTTTTTATTACTTGTGGACTGCTGATAAAAGTAGCAGCAACAAAGGATGTCGAGACCGGTTGATTCTGCGAGGAGTCAGTATTCTGGTCCGAGGATAATAATCTGGTGCAGGACAGCGTAATCAAGAGACCATTGGGGCGTCCAGTCTAGGGAGCTTGCTGCTGAGTCTATTGTCTATCATAGTCCGTCAGTCGTTAGAACCTACCTAGCTATGAGATGCACAGAAGTATGTACCCTGTAGAAGAAAGACGAAACAGAAACCAACGATGGAAACGAGATCCTTGGGCACATAAGTATACACTAGAATCTCTTCCAATCACAACAATATATAGTACACGGTGGATATCAGATACTGAAACCTCGATAAGTATGTCCGTTCCGACATGCTAGGCGAGGAATTACATTGAGTGCTGTACAATAGTACACAGATAAAACCAAGGTTATAATCAATATAAGAGTCTAAGGGCAATGACAAGAGAGAAATCCAAGGGCAAAACTACTAGAATGAAGATGGAGAAGGGAGTAAATAGCTCTTCTTTTTATATTCTTGGCAGGTAGCCTCATGTCAAGGCTACCGCCCAGCCGCGCCACAGCCTCGCAGAAGGCTCGCAGAAGGCTCCACTAACACCATGGAGATGAATGGTATGAAGGCGAGCACCGGTGATGGCATTAACTTCTTTCACACACTACTCCTGATCTCTAACATAATAAAATTCCAGTCACCCTAGACCGCAATTGGGAGAATTCCCGCACCAATGATAATCACCATTCCTCGGATGTAGAGTAATGAAACCATGAGTCAAGATCCCCAAGGTTGCTTTACTAATTCATTCCCAGCTATAACACATCATCACCCCTTGATGTCCGTGCTGTTCCATAAATGGTATCTCTGTAGCAAGCAATGCCATATCAAATCTACACGCTCCGTCTCGCCGAACACAGAAGCTTCCCAACGCCAAATGCAGATGCTCTTCACCATTTCTTTCCCATATATAATGGTCCCGCCAGCCAAAATACCAGCCACTAAACATTACTATTCATACAAATATCATCTCTCCTCAATGAGTTGTCCCAAAATAAGACTCTGGATGACAAACTCATCACTGATCACCTTGATACGCTTGGGTGCAGGGCCGGCATCCACAGCCATAGAAGCACGCTTGCGCTTCTTACCACCACCTCCAGCAATTGCAAACCCAAATACAGCCTCATTTGCACTAGCCTCATCGTGCTCGGCGTATAGACAATGCACTTGTTCGCCTTTGTGTTCGGCCTCAAGAAGCTTTTCTCGGGCACGGGTAAGATCTGCTACTTGAGTAAGCCTCGACGGACCCAACAAACGAGTCAAGAAGATGTAAGCGTGCCGCTTCTTTTCTGCTTGCCCCTTTCCAGTAATGAGCATAATAGACTTCCCCTGAAGCAGTCTGTCTCGAGAAGCGAAAATGTTTGCAAAGCTCGCGTTGACAGCAGAATACGGTTGCAGTGTTCGACTCTTGATTGCATTTCCAAGGAAAGAGGAGTGCCCTGCGCACAGCAAATATGGACTCCAGTCCAGAATAGTATCTTTGGCGACACAATCAGATACCCAGCGACCTGAAAGACATGGAAGGCCCAATGCAAGCGCTTGCATGAATTTCGCCTTCCTGCTGTGTTCGTCGGCAATGAGAGCGGTAAAGCCTGCATTTTCCCCCATATCAGAAAGCCCAAGAGCGAAGTTCTCTGTATCTGGGGACTGTACCCTGGCGTTTCGCGTTCCTGCCGAAGTGTTGGGAATTTCGAAAAGACATTCAAAGCCATCGTCGAGAATCTGACCTCCTTGTCTCTCAATCATCTTTATGATGTCGATCTTTTCCTTCTCTTCGTGGGTGTAAGAAACAGCAAAGGCCATATTGATGAACAGCGTTCCGGCACCTTTCTTTGTCCTTGGCACCACTGTTAACATAGGCTCAACCTCCGTTTTCGTCATGAAATTGCGTTTTAAAGACCGAGGTACAACTTTGGTAGTCAAATTCTCCACCTCGCCTTGTCGTGAAGAGATTACTGCTGACTTTTGTTTTCCGATTCTCCTACCCGTTCCAGTAAGTTCATCCTCTATTTGCTCCGTAGATCTCAGTCCTGGTGGTGTAGGAGCAGAGGGCGGAAGAGATGAGAGAGGAGAGGAGTTGGGAGTGTCGAAAGTGTTAGTGAATCTTAAGCTCCGATTCGAAGAGCGGGTAGATGATCCTTTGAGAGCCGAAACTGGTTTTGATAGACGGGTTGATGATCTTGGGGTGGTGGAGCCAATGATCTTACTTTTCGATTCAGTCATCTTGGCATTAGGGTGCTTTGGACTTCTATTTGAGGCTCGCAATGCACGTGAACGACCTTTCGGTTCATTCCTAGTCCTCAATCCTACTCTTCCCGCTGTCTGGGGCGTCTCAGCAATGGACTTCTTAGCCAAACCCTTGCCCTTGCCCTTACCGTTACTACTTCTATCTGCGTTAGCATCTGGCGGTCCTTGGTTATCACCATCGGCGTGGGATAATGGATCGGGTGATGACTCTGGTAGGGCACCCTTCTTGGATGAAGGATTGTTGGATGTGGATTTTCCTGCCTCCTGCTTGTCGGAAGCAACATCCGTTTCCTGGGCATTGTTCTTATCTGCTCTCGCCTTCTCATCTGCATTTTTCTTGTCGGTTTTCGCCTTCTCAATTAAAGCCTTCTTATCGATCTTTGCTTTCTCTATTAAAGCTCTCTTGTCTACATTTTGCTTCTCTTCTGCAGCCTTCTTTCGGTCGGCGGCTGCTTTCTTGTCTGCTGCCTTCTGTGCATCTGCCGATTTCTTTTCATCTGCTGCTTTCTGCTTCTCTGCTGCCTTCTTCTCTGCTGCCTTCTTCTCTGCGGCTGCATCCTGGGCCTTGGCGTTTTCTTTCTCTACCTCCTTCCGGAAAGCTTCTAGGACCTCCTTCACTCCCTCTTCCTCGTCGGATTCTTCGGGCTCGTACTCCGTGCCTGCGCGAATTTGTCTTTTCCTGAATGCAATCTTGGACTTTCTTCGCTCTTCGGCACGCTCCGCTGCGGCTTGTAGTGATTGCGCGGTCGCTCTAGCGCTCTGTGGTCTCTGACGTCGTCTGGGCGGCAAAGGGAGAGACGAGTCAGGAGCGCTCGAAGTTGCATGTAATTCCAATAAAATATCTTGGCCGTCAACAGGGTCGTGACTTTTGCAGAGGGGATCGCCCAGCTGTGGGTGCAAACGATCGCCTCCCAAACCTGGACCACTAGGGCTTTCGTGAACAACTAACTCTACTACTCCTGGTGCCGAACTACGTTTTGGAGAGTCGGCAGAGTCGTCATTCATGTGCCGATCAAAATCAGGATCTTGTGTGAAGCCAGGTATGTTTTGATATTGGTCATCTTCTGTCTCTCCCCCAAAAGATATACTAGCAATGTCTCCCATCGGTCTGATACGATCTTCGGGAGGAGAGGTCTCAGGAATATTTACATCAGACATAGCTCGCATCTTCCGTGGCTGTGGAGTTCGAGAACTATTTGTGTGGCCATTTCCAGAAAGCTCCTGTAGAGGCAGGTTCAGTTGCTGAAGAGGGGATCCTGTGGGTTCATCACTCGTAGGATCTCTTGTTCTAGAATTTGTATCTAGTTCAGGAATTTGACCTCCTTTGTGGGGTGGGAGTGTTGGGGACTCAGCAGACCCGGCGACTTTATCCTCATTCCACAATGGAAAGATTTTAGCAGACTTATTGGATCCATCGGGCTCATCGGGTTCATGGGGCTCAGGAATCACTTGGGAATCAGCAATTACGCCATCTTCATCTTCATCTCGCGTGTCGTCGGTGTCCTGCGTGTCGTTGGTGTACTGCGTGTCCTGTTCGAACCCTAGTTGCGTGTCCCGGGCATCGTGCCCCTCGCATTGCGCAATGTACTCCTCCTGAACACTGCGGCGGCGCTTGCCACCTGCGGACAATGCCTTGCCTGTCGAAGGCACCTCTACTTCCCTTGTAGATGATCGAGATCCGGATTTCGGGCGTCTGTTTACTTCTACAGCTGATAGCTCCTTCTGGATATTTCGTTCCTTCTCAATTTTCCGCAAGTGACGTCGAGCCTCTGAGTCAATATCTGAAACATCATCTTCGTCGGGATCTTGCTGCACTGAACTTGCGAGATTTTTTCTTCGTTCCTGTGACTCCTTCATAGAAATGTACTCAATCTGCGGTTCAGGCAAAGAAGTCGCGCGTTGAAGTCCGCGTCGCACATCAAATGATTGAACCCCGGATGTTCGGACAACACCTGGTGTAGCAGTCTCAGATGATAGAGAATGGTGAAAACGATCTTTAAGGAGACCTCGGACAGAGGATTGCAGTGGAGAGGTTTCATTTGCCTCGGCGTCAAACCGTCTTAATGGAGATGACCCTGGGCCCGTAGCAGACTGTGCGGCATTGAAAATATCAGGGGATGGTCTAGAATAGCTGGCACTCAGGGGGGTGCGGCCAATTGATGAAGGTTGAGTCGCTCCAAACATCTCGTGTCCCGGCAGGACGCTACCTTTTCGAGTGAAGGGGTTGACGGGTGCCGCCGGCGTCTCTGGGTCGAAGAATCTTGGTCCCTTGTGTTCAGTCCGGGGCGCAAAAGATGTATCCTCGGAGACTGGGTCCTGAGTATGTGCCTCCTCCGCCTCCCCTTCATATGTGCCAACATGCAGCGGAATGGAACCAAATATTCCAAAGTCGACATGACCGGTATCATTCTCTGCATAGGTACGAGCGGTGGATTCTGTGACTGTAGAATTTTGCTGAAGCTTCGAAGCGGCGGTGCCAGAACCGTGAGGGGGGAGATCCGGTGGTTGCATCAATTCTTGCATTAAGTCGCTGGCAGTGGGACCCTCCCCGAACTCATCAATTGAAGAAGCGGCTGGTCGTGCATATTGATCGTACAAATATGGAGGATTCTCTTGCGTAGCAGAAACTGCAGAGGCATTGCTCATCTGAGACATGACGTGACGCGCTGTGGCATTGAGAGGATGGTCGTTGCCATCAATATTGTATGGTCGCAAGAGACCCTGACTGTTGCGCTTGATTTGCGACTTTTGAGGGCGTGCGGGTCCTTTCACAGCATCCCTCTCTTGCGCAGATAGGATAGGCTTGGGAGCTGCAGGCTGCCTGGAGTGAATTCTGTCGATCACTTCTGTTGCTCGTAGTACTGCCGGGTGTGCATGGCTCGCAGAGGTGTTACGACTCGTCCTGTCCCTTCCCCAGAGGCTCAAAGCTGAAGCTGCAGCTGGACGACGGTCGGCGAACGAAGGGATGTCGGGTTCAAGTCGCTGAGGGTCAAGTCTCTCAGGTTCAGCGTTTGACGCGTTAAAGATGGCGCGTTTCTCTTGGCCACAGGTGGATTGGGGGCTGCTTTTTGGACTCTATCGGCGGTCAGTGCCATCCTTGCCGCGAGCAAAAGCAACTTTGCAGATGCTGCAGTAGCAAATCATACCGAGAGGAACTCTTGCTGGAGCTCGAGGCATTGCTGCGTGTCAAACTCTTCTCCCCCTCTACCATCTAGGGCAGCTTTCTCTGCTGCCGCCCTGGATGTGAACATGGTGGCCAAGGCATGCAGGGTGTTGTGCTGTTGATGAACGATGGAGGTGGCGAAACGCGACAGGGAAAGGTTAAAGGATCGCGATTTGGATCGCAGGCCGGGGCCACGCGACGGCACGTGATGCCTCTGTGTTTGGGTTCTCGGTCCTAGCTAGGGATGGCAGAACTCACACCGCCTTGCGAAGGTACAGCCAACCCACAACAACCTTCAGCAGGGCTAACATCACTGCCAACATCGTCTTTCGCTCTGTTCCTACACTCATCTCGGAGCATCATGCTGATTCGAGACATGATGTGTCGACCTCATGTTTCTGCTCGATGACGGCTCCATGGCAGAAGACGACGACAACGAAATAATGCATGAAATGCATGAATTGACGTGAACTGCCCTGCCCGTAGCCAGCCGGCCTACAGGAGCTGCTGCCTGCCTTCAACTCATCATCTGGAGTCTATAGGCAGCGTCTAGATCAAACATGCGCACGCTGCAACAGCCAGGCTGTGAGCGACTCACAACCTCCATTTTGAACGGCATGCGCGCTATTCACGTAGCTCTTGACCTACTGTCCCAGGCTTCCCTATTCCCAACACCCCATTGGATCCAGTTCGTGGCCGTTCAACGCCGTTTGTTCCTCTTCTGCCAAACCTCGCCGCATCATCATCGTCGGGGTCTGTAAGTCATTATTGGATCCTTCGCTCTGCTTCAACTCGGTCGTGACTCAACCTTCTTATTACTGAAGCCTAAAGAGTTAGGTTGAGGCAGACGAGGGGTATAAGTACTAAGCTAAGTACTTTTCACCGCATCTCAGTCATATTCTCAACAGTCTGCGTCACCTGCTCGATAAGAGAAGTCGTTGCTCCGTGGCTATATCATCTCAATTTGCTCTCCGAATCTTCCTGTTCACTTCACAAATTCAGACATGGCGCCAACACCTCATCTACAAAACAGTTCTCACACTGGCCCAATGCCACAACTTGGACAATCACACCTCCCCGATGCTTTGGACTCTCAGACAAACGGCAAAGTGTCGGAAAATAAAGCTACCAACGGGGCAATACTCATGGTCGGCATGGAGTGTGGTATTAAAAATCTCTACCAGAAAGAGGATGACCGTGGCCGCTTCACTTGGACCGATAAGTACCCAGACCATTTAGATGAGGCTGCCGAGAATGAGATCACGGCTCGCTATGCTATCTTGGTTCGCAACAAGAAGAGTTTTGATTCTCGCAAAAAGCTTGAGATTGACAGCATAGTTATCCAAAGCCCTCTGTTGAAGCAAGTTTTATGCAAGGTATTGAAGGACTATCCAGGTATGTACCACTTTTATTCTTACCTATCCTCTAGTCACCTGAGAACCTAAAATTCCCTTCCTCTGTCTTCCTCCTTGTTCGCGAGTAACGGCCTGTACAGGAGTAACCCCAAGTCTCAACCGATTCATTGTTCGTGCACCTTTCGAGCCCTTCGTCCACCGGTGGGAGGCCTTCAACAAGGCCACTGTTGAGCAAGAAGACGGAGAAACCAAGCAGCATCTTGAGCTTCTTCACAGAACTCTCCACGAAGAGCTTAAAGATATTATTGCTGCCAAAGAAGACTTTGTTGCAAAGAAAGTCATCACCTTTGATCATCTGTGGACTATTTTTCAGCCTGGATGCACAGTCTACAGCGTCGAGTGGGGCCGAGACTGTGGTTCCAAATTCAACAATGGCAACTACTTTGAGCATCCGAAATATGGCTGTGTCTATGGCCTCAATATGTACAAGGTGGATTGGAATGGCGACAATTTTGGCTACGCCAGTGGGCAACACCTGGTCCCAGGCTTCTCTGGCACGATGCCTATCGGTGATTTGGTAGCTTTCCCCCTAGAGTTCCATCCCGGACATGAAGAAATCAAAGCCAAGCTCTTGAAGCGTGGAAAGTTATTTGAGCATTATCATGGCTATCACTACAAGACATACAAGTCTTTTGCCATTGGGCAGGACATGTGCGGACGACCAATTAAGGTTACAGTTGATAGTCGAATTATCATGTATGTTACCACGCCAAAACTTAACCACAGTAACTAACACAGCTTAGTGATACGTTCGCATTTGGGAAATTCAACCCTAATCGCGTTGCCCACCTTGTAGCACTCAAACCGAAGACCAAAGCTACCCCCGCCACTTCCGATGACTCCGATGACTCTAGAAGCTACTATACAAGTGATGACGTTAGTGACTACGAAGAAGAAGACATCAAAACGGGCAGAAAGCGCAAGCGCATTCCTCTCACAGACAACCAACTCATCCATGCTTCTCCTCTTCTGAAAGGGTATGCCCTCAAGACCAAGCAATGGCTCGAGTTCTTTGTCGATGTCGTCGACGAAATCAAGTGGAATGCCGAGGCATTCAGCAACCTGGTCCTCCCAGCCGACCAAAAGGATTTGATTCTAGCCTTCGCTGAATCCCAAGTCAAGTACAAGGATACATTCGACGACGTGATCTCCGGAAAGGGCAAAGGAATTATCCTTCTCCTCTCCGGTGGTCCAGGTATTGGGAAGACTCTAACGGCGGAATCTGTCGCCGAGAACATGAAAGTACCTCTCTACATGATGAGTGCTGGTGACCTGGGTGTCAAATCCTCCGACGTAGAAACCGCCCTCACCACCATCCTCGAAATGGTTGCCAAGTGGAATGCTGTCCTCCTCCTCGACGAATGCGACGTGTTCCTCGAAGCGCGCTCAGCCCACGACCTTGAACGCAACAAGATCGTTTCCATCTTTCTGCGCACATTGGAGTACTACGAAGGAATCCTCTTTCTCACGACCAACCGTGTCAAGAACATGGACCCCGCCTTCCAATCGCGAATCCACATCTCAATGGAATACCCGGGCTTGGATGTTGAGGCTCGCAAGCAAGTTTGGACCAACTTTTTGCACCGAGGTATCAAGCATGAGTTGAGCGTGGAGGAGATTGGTGCGTTGGCAAAGATCGATATCAATGGCCGACAGATCAAGAACGTGTTGAAGACGAGTCAGTTGTTGGCTTGTCACAAGGGTGCATCGTTGAGGTATGAGCATTTGAAGACGGTACTCAACGTTGAGAATAAGGACTTGATTCCTGCTTAAATGAGGTGTTCTGGATCTAGTTTTCCATTCTCTGAAACCAATAATTGACGCTCAGCGGTTGGGCTTGATGAGGGGCATATTGACATAGCGCAGGCCCAGCTTCTTGATTTGTTCTCTTGTAGTCATCATTCAATGTACCAAAAAACATTTCATCACGTCTACTACCATAGTCATCAATCAAAAAAATATCACCCCATTCTGTCCCTTGATGCTCGTGTGTTACCAATACTCTCCTAATCATACTCAGATAAGTGAGAGGTGCGCAGGTGCGTTTCCCGAAGCAAGAAAGATGGCAAGACAAGAGCCGAGGAACGAAGAATTAAAGAAGATGTGATCATGGTACAGGACATACCTACCTAAGCTTTTGATATAAAACACGTATTCTGTATAGGTACTATATTCTGTATTGGTACTATAAAAGTATATCCTCAACCTACCTATCTACATACCTACCTACCTACCTAGGTATTTCTCTCAGATCACGGTCACAAGATTTGCGGCCGGTGCCCCTGGCCCTGTTCCCCTGGCTAACTCGGCAAATTAGGCGTTACTTTAACCTTATCTCGGTAGGGGTGACCGCTGCTGATTGGACACTAGCAGGGGATTTATGTCGCTGTTGCATGTCGTACTCCCGTGAACGACAGGCGTGATGGGCATGATGCTGGTGTTCGCTATACAACTATAGTTGAGAGAGTAATCTAAGTACCTAGGTAAGGCGGGGAGGTATGTAGGCGCGATTGGCAGGTACCAAAGGCTCTTGATATGCCTTCTCATGATACCTTACCTTAATTTCACTTGATCGGCATCTTCATCTTCAGGAAGAATAGTCGCTGTTCTGGAGCAGGATGAACTCTAGATGAGGAGGTGTCGCTTGCGGATCGTTGTCGTTGGTATATCGTACGAAAGGTACGTGATCACCTTTGCGATTTAGTCGCAAGACGATGGATGCCTGCAGTGGTTGCGCAGTTAGTCTTTGTATGGGAATGTGTGATATCTGACAGCACAACCAATTTCACTTGCCCTGCGTAGAACTTGAGTGATTGTGAGCATACTGGAGATTAGTGGGTGCGATGAAATTGTCGATATGTCATGGAACCGTTCCAAGGTTCTGATGGGCGAGAAGTCCCTTCCTCACAAATGTCCCTATTCCTCACGATGGCTAAGATATATCGTATATCGCTAGTTTATTTTAAGTCTACGAAATTGCTTCAAGTTTGTTATACTAGCAATCTATGTAGCTGAGACTGTCGATAGTTGGAAACACTAAAGATGATTGTAAGGACAGACTACTAGACACAATGTTATTGTGTAGTAAAAATCACAGCTTTCGCCATCAAGTGGCTAACAGCTAAATTCTTTTCAAGCTGTCCTTACAAAAGCTCTTAGAGTGTTGTAGCTAATGGTTGTTAGGTAAGATACTCTGGTGACTGGATGAGAGAAATTTTGGTGTAGTGAATACTCATTCACTAAATTGATCCCTGGTCAAGGCTGACATGTTATTCATTTCTAGCAAAGTTTCCTATAAATATCAGTCTTTGCTTCAATCTTCCTTCTTTTCTTCTGCACCGAACAGCAACATCCCACCACAGATCACGAGGTCAATCACAACCGCGTCAACTTCCTCAACTTCACACAAGAAATCAACAGACACACACAGAGATACGACTAAGCCCTGCAAAACATCCCATCACAGATGGCGAAGTCAGTCGCGACTTCCTCAAGTTCCTCAACACCACACAACAAAGACAACAACCGACTCCAGCAATAAAGACACAACCAACAACATGGCCAAGCTCTGTGAGAACATGGCGCAACTCTCCGTCGCCGACAACAGTCCCCTTTATTCTCACGAAGCAAACGCGCACGCGAACGCATTCGATCAATTCACCCTCTTCAACAACCTGCCAAAGGAGCTTCGGTCAAAGATCTGGAGGCTGTTTTTGAACCAGTCCGGTCTTATCACTATAACGGCCCAAATTGGCTTCAAGGCCTTTGACAAAAACATACCCGTCTCGTCGCTCATTGTCCAGCCTCAAGTAGACACAAGATCAATCCTAGGAGTCAATAGCGAGAGCCGAGAAGAAGCCCAAAGACTACGCAAGCTCACCAAGATTCTACATGGTACTCAACCTCTTCTAGCCAGCCCTGAGACAGACATCTTGTTCGTTGCGCTAGACCCTAGATGTTTCATCAGATTTACGTGCGATGCTGGATTTTATCAGAACGACACTAGCTGCAGCGTCAAGCAGTTTCGCTCGATGGCTTGCACTTTGAAGAGCTTGGACCCGTTTTGCAGCTACAAAGATTCCGATCCGCTTCGCGGACCGAACCTTGTGCTTGGATACGTGTTGGCTAGAGCACTTAGAATTTTCTGGAATTTGGAAGAGTTTCTGATTGTCAAGAAGGAGAGTGGCCCAGGTCGCGAGGAGGCATTTGCGAAGGAATTGGTTGCCATATTGGAGGCTGAGATGGAGCCGGATACAGGTGGTGGCAATCGCAACAATCGTTCCCAGAATCAAGGTCCTTCCATTATCTGGAAGATGCCAAAGATTATCAAGGTTGTCACAATGGAGGAATTGAAGGCGCGAGCTCTTTGTCGCTAACGGACGAGGTCACTGGACAAGAGGTGATTGAATGACGCAAATACCAGAACTGGATTTCAGGGTTTGAGAATATTTCCAGCAATTGAGGAGCCCAATTTAGCAATGCAGCAAGTCATTTGGTGGCAGCAATCACTTGTTGGCCATGGGCACTCAAATCTGTTTATTCTTGTCCTACCTTAGCCCTAAGATTTGGTGTGAATCAACTTAGAACTAGTCTCAAGCGGTGGCTTATGACAAGCTAGCTTGCTATTACTGAGGCAAAGCTAGGTGTAATTGAAGTAATTTCAAACCGGTGACCTCTATTATACGTGACAAACTACCAAGGTTTCTAGTATGTGTGCACACCTAGTGGAACTCAAGACTGGCTGAAAACAGTACTAAAACAGACTAATACGTTCTCGTTGAAATGTAAATACAAAGAGTAGTTTGTCTAGAGTAGCCAGGGCTAACTGTAACTAGTATAAGTAGTAGCCTACTCGTGGCTGCCTAACAATAATAATGGTCTAACTTTCCTAGCTTCCTATATATTAAACTAAATCGTAAGGTAGTCTAGGAGAGCCAATGAAAAGCATGAAATTTGAGTTTAAATCGCTAAAATTGCTAAATCAAGCTAGAAAGAAGCCGGCTCTTCGCGCCGGCGTTCCTGAATTTCCTAGCGCGTCATAGACTATCGGCACCGTTGACTTAGTCTTAGTGTAGCTAGCTGATATTCCTATATAAATCTCCGCATGCAACTCTTTCCTCCCCATTTCTTCCACCACAACAACAACAATTATAAAAACGATCCGTCACAAATCACAAATTCCATAGCAACAGCATCGCCCACGAACAAGAAACGGTATAGTGCAGAGCAGATACGGAACAATACTCTCCTCATGGACTCCAACAAGATTTGCGATGCTTCGAAGAACAGCGAGGTTGCAGACATGCGGCCTATCGACTCTAACGGCTGCGTCAAATTCACGTTATTCGGAAAGCTTCCAACAGAGATTCGATTTCAGATTTGGGCCATCCACATGAACCAACCTGGTATCATTACTCTAACCTCACCCAAAAGCTTTTCAGCTCGTCCTCGGAAGACGGTCGAAGAACAGTTCTATGTCATCCCGAAGTTCTCTGTGTCATCACTTCTACAAGTTAATCGCGAGAGCCGTCAAGAAGCAAGCCGGCAACAATACCAGGCCAAGTTCCTCTGGGACACAAATCCGACCATTTTCAACCCCGAAGTAGATACTATTTTCATCAATCTAACAGCATCAGATTTCCAGACGCTATTAGGTTGCTACAATTTTGGATTCGGTTCCCAACCGTTCCATACGCTTACATGTTTCCGCTTCCTAGCTTTCGGATTGATTTTCTGGGATATGGACTGGGCAGACCACGAAGAGTCGTGCTATCGATATCTTGTCGATCTTCATAGACACTCGCAGGATGTTGTTATGCTCTTCGGGTTACTGCAAGAGGTGATATTAGTCAGACCCTCTCTTTCGAAACCTCTTGTGTATTCTGTAGACGACACTGGAGAAAGTCTTCAGCAGTCGTATTATCGCACCAGAGAGAAATTGGCGGCAGAGGATTCCGACGGATATTGGGGCATTCCCGAGGTTATTCCCAAAGTGTTTACAACTTTGTCTATGGAGGAGATGGAAGCACGAGCTCTTGGTCGTAAATAAGGAATTGGGATATTGGGCTTTGGGTGGTGGGCGATAATACTTGTCAACAACCTTTTGGTTTCTCCATGGGCGGTGAATTAGAGCAGATCCCAGCCACTGATCTGTATACCCATCAAGTAAGGTTGACTCCGGGGACCAAGCCTTTCTCCGCCAAGACTCAACGTCGATATGTGCCGAGTAAGGGCTATTGGCTCTGAAAAATCGTCCAAGATAGGAAGAATTGAGGTATGTACGAGTCTACCGTGGCAGCGAATGGGCAGCGAATTGGAATCTAAGTGCGTGGGGAGCAATTGCCAATCTGGCGGACAAGGGATCTAATGCTAAACCTTGGGATAAGCCTCGAGTTACCTTCGATTACTTTACTTCTTGTATGAAAATATAATGATTTTATAACTTCGGAGCTTGAGCCTGTCTTAGGAGAATGGTCCGGCTTCTCAGAATTAGGTTAAACCCCTATTGTTTAATTGTAGGAAGAAAATACAGACTATTATAGAACTTATAGTCTAGCTGTCTTATAACTATAGTACTAGACAATTAATTTAAGCCAGAGCTATATTCTAAGCGAAAAACCACCACCCTACCTACAAACACCACTTATAAATATAACATGTAAACCATATCTAAACAGCCTTTAAGTACACAAACAAAAAGTTAAGAAGACCTTCTTAAAACTGTACAAATCATAGCTTTAATATCAGATTCCTAGTACTTTATATACTATCTATTAGCCTTAATACAAGCTGCAATCTGTCTTAGTATACTCTCTATTAACTCTGTCTCCCCTGTTACTTTTATAACCTCTAGAAGCATATCTATAGCTAACTTTGAAGTGCCCACTAAGTATTTTCAATAGAGTTTAGGTTAGGAGAGTAAGGAAGTTAATCTAAACCCGAGGCGGGAAAGTACTAAAGTAAAGTCGAGTCAATTATTGTCCTAGGATCTATGATGGAATGAAGGTGCTCACTGCAGCAAGTGAGGCTACAATTCGGACTTAACACTACTCCACATTGTGATCTCACCTGCATACCCGTATCGTAGCCGCAATTTTAACCTTCTAAGTAAGCCTGATTACCTACATCCCTCAATAATAACTAATTCCACTGACGTGGGGGCTGAATCTAGAGATGTGAGTACATCATACACTTAATGTAAAATGGAGGCTAAAGACTCCTGTCCTTGTGGTAACACGTCGCTGGTAGAACTAGATAACTGCACTATTATATAAGATCGTTAAGACAAGACTCACAGTTATAAATGAGGAAAGCGCTGTTTACGTGTAGTTTATAAATACTACACGAGCTGCAACGCAGACTACAAGATTCTTGAAGTAAAGCTCAACAAGTACTTATCTAGAAGCAACTGCGAGCACTTAAGATGGGCAGTTGTCACAATTAGCGACATTTTTTCTTGGTACCACTGGATGTACTTTCCTGTGGCTTATAGTATGCGATTCAAAATTTATAGTGAGGCAGAACTTCTTCTGAGGCCTTCCTAATTATTTACCTTTTCTACGATAGCAACACATTACAGCCTGAATTTTCAAAATGAGAGCAAAGCTATCGACGAAGCCATGAAAGACAGTGGGGCAGAATCACTAGGATTTATTCATTTACTATGCCAAACATTATGAAGAAAATCTCGGTGTCAAACTATGGTCGTGGTTGGCATTCCGGGTCTACTGAAAAGCAGATTGATGAACCAAGGATGCAGTATTAGTAAGTTGGACAATCTAATATCATAATAAATGCGGTTGTTAATAGAGATAAAGAGAGATAGTGCTATCAACAAGCACTGCTTACGAACCTAGAGGCGCGGTGTTTTCAAATGCATTAAGTTTAGGGTCGCTGGACTCCTCGCCGAGCTGCACTTGCAGCTATCTAATACGATGGGTAGGTAAATATCGACTCGAACGGGGAACTCTTTGATGCTGGTCTTGGAGGATGTACCAAGAATGTATTCATACCAGAATATACAAGAGATATAACAATCAACACGAATTAACCCTTCAAATTCGCATGTGCAAGAATTGCCTGAGTTTCAGAACAGTACTTCTGTGGTACGCATCGTATTGTGGATTGTGACTACTATTAAATGAGCTGCGGACTTCGCAGCAGGGCAAGGGGGTTATTCAGTACGCCCTAGAGAACAAAGAGTGATACAATAGGCCTGTTTGAAGTGACGTAGGATCGACTGTGCTGTAGCCTCCTTGCTTCTGAGAACTTTTGCTACGAAAGATGAGCTATTATTGCTGTTTCGCCGTTGGTTCTTGACGCTGCTGATGCTAGCAAAAACAGGGAATATGTGATCCTTCTTGTAGTAAGCCTTCATATAAGACGCAATTGATACGTAAAAAGAAGTTAAGAAGAGTATGAACAAGTACCGATGTTAAGAGGGAATATATATTTGTAATTCTGGCCCTTGAACGCGATCTTAGGTTCAGTGTTGCCCCTTCCTTTTCTGTGCGCTTTTGGAGGTTCAAGCAGGACTAGCGTTAAGTTTAACTCGACATCCATTTGGCAACTCAGCCTTCCCTTCGTCCTTTTCTTCGGACTGTCAACCACATCACCAGAATTTCTTCATTTTTCGCATCCTAGCAGCACCAGATCCGACCTGTTGGAGTTGTAAATTCCTCTCCGCCAGCGAATTCTCTGCACCTAAGTATCTGGGATACTACGCGTCTCAGTCTCTTTGAAGCAGCACCACTTCACAGGTTACTCGAAGTCATTCTGTCGCTCTCTAAAATGTCGTGTAAGAGCCTACAGCCCCACGCACTGACTGCGTAAGTCTGGTCGATCATTGCTCAGCATAAGCTACAGCATCTGATAAACTTGGTAGCAACATTGGCATGGAAATTTTGACGGTGTACGCTGGTGTTGGCGACGAGGTATGTCTCCTGTCTACCGTCAAGCTTTGCGTGAATACTAATACGTCTTGAAGCGTCGACAGTATTCCATCCATAAGTTGTTGCTTCAGAACATGTCTGCTTACTGGCTCAACAACTCTGCCTTCGAGTCTGAGAGCGGACAACGAGGTATCATCTTCCGAAATGCGGAAGATCCGGTTCCGTGGAAGTTGTTCATTGAATGGCTGTACAATGGTAAGACTATACTAGCTCTGTTATCGCTGTAGCATGCAAATTTGCAGGTCCGTGGTCGGGTTGTCAAAAGATTTCCTCTCCCCGGGAAGGTCACTGACGGTGGAGATCTTCAGGCCGAGTCCCAAAGCCTCCAACTCACTACCGTGTTCCAGGACAATTACAAAGCCCTCAGGAGATGCAACGCCTCGAGGCCCACATTTCGGCGCATTTCAATGCAATCCAAGTCAAGCTTGTTGAACTCTACGGGCTGGCAGAGGAGTTTGGTAACGAGGCGCTGATGAACCAAGCAATCGACAACATACATTCTGGCCATCAGGACTTCAAAAAGACTTCTGGACCAGGCCTTAGCAAGATTATTTTTGACAAGACCAAGCGTGGCTCAAAATTACGAGATCTTTGTATTGGTACAAACGTGCTACACATTGACAGAGGATGCACCAGGCTGCGACAGGAAATCATGTCAGCGTGTGTAGAGAACTGTGAGTATTTCTCCCACATGATGAGATGGATCGCCAGCAAATTTCAGTTGGTCAACCGCCGGGTGGAACTTGGTTATCATAATCTGCGACCTACGGAGAGCTTCAGTATGTTCAGTCTGTTTGGGCTCTGCGAATGCCACTATCATGTTCACAGTGACCCAGCCGACTGTCACGCAGGCCATGCTGGACATACCAATGTCCCATTCCCTGATTGTTGCGGTGTGGAAGATGGAGGCATTCCAGACGAAGTTCCACTCCGCAGCTTTGCCGACGGCTTTCGAACGGCTGCTCTTATGGCTGGTTTCCGAGTCCTCAACTGAGAATTCGGGGATATATACATATGTTAGAAGGGCAAATGGCGTACATAATGGGCTGTTATGCTGGTATGGCCGAAAACATAATTGGAACTTGGCGAACAAGGTCGATTGTTCTGCAGAGAAATTTTGAGCTAGAACCAGTGCTTATGTTGCTTGCGGATATCGTACTAAACAGAAGTCATTCTCATTATTGGAAGATAACTCTTCTCAATGCCAGCTGTGCGAACTGCAATGCGCATTTATGCTACCCATATCCCAAACCTTGGTCCAGTACTAGCAGAATTACTGTGTAAGCCGTTGTAGGTAAGACTTCTATGGGTTCAAAAATTGACAAAAGAGGAATTGTAGCCCCTTAGAAATTGGAATCCTGCAATATTATTTATATAATACACCAACGAGTATGTCGATTATGATGCACGAAGTAGTAGATGGGAAGCGGACTCCAATATAGGAGCGGCCCCACGGTTAAGAATGCTTGCGACGTAGTGATTACTGAAGCTTGTAATTACTTGTATTTTGACAACTTTCGCCCTGCGTGCAAAATGCTGCCCACTAGGACCGAGGGCAGTGTTACCAACACATCTGATGCTGGATGGTCTTGACTCTTGCTCATGGCTGGACTTTGGCACGTTTGGATTCATACTGTTGTTCGTAGGCTAAGACTTCTCTGGGCCCGATATCAATCTCTGCATGTTGTAGAGCGACTACTAGAAGCCCCTTAGCATCTAAAATTCAGAGTACGAAGACGAGGAGGCGGCGTAGAGATGGATGAAGTCGGAAGCGATGTTGAATAGACGAGGTCGAGGGGCAGCAAGCCTCGGCCAAGACGCTGACAAGTCGCAAGTGAAAGCACCACCACCACCATCAACTCAATGCCTCCTCTTCCTGTCTCCTCGATTCCGCGAATTGTCATATATTTCCAAACCCTACATACCCACGATGGCCAGCCGGTCTCGATTCTGCCCATCATAACCCAGCCGAACATCGCTGTTACACATGTCAACCTCGCCGCGATCCATCTCAATGATCCTCCAGGAAACATAACGTGGGTAGTCTCTACCCTCTCCGATGCCCATATACTGATGTTGCAGATAGGCTAAACGATCATGTACTATCACACCCCCGATACCACACGCTATGGGCGGAACTGCGCGTCTTGCAAGCATCTGGGGTGAAGGTGGTGGGAATGTTAGGCGGCGCAGCAAAAGGCTCCTTCACTCGACTCGACCTCGATGATGCGACGTTCGAATCATATTACATCCCCCTGCGGAATTTGATACGAGAACGAGGACTGGAAGGACTGGATTTGGATGTCGAGGAGCCCATGACATTGGCAGGTATCATACGCCTGATTGATCGACTGAAGGCAGACTTTGGCCCCAACTTTCTCATCACACTGGCCCCTGTAGCCGCCGCTCTCGTATCTGAAAAGCCAGAACATAACCTGTCGGGCTTCAGTTACGAAGCATTGGAAGTCATGCGTGGCAAGCAAATTGCATGGTACAATACGCAATTCTACTGCGGCTGGGGTGACCTCAGTACGACTCGAGGCTATGATTTCATGGTCGCTCGTGGCTGGCCTCCGGAAAAGCTTGTGGTGGGTATGGTTACGAATCCGGGGAATGGGAGTGGATGGGTGCCGTTCGAGCTGTTGCAGGAAGTTCTGCTGAGCTTAAAGACGAAATACCCGAGATTTGGAGGTGTGATGGGTTGGGAATACTTCAATTCGTTGCCTGGGGATAGGGACAGGCCTTGGGAGTGGGCAGCCTTTATGACGAGGAATGTAAGAAATGGCCTGCCTGCCCTACCGCCGCCTATTCCGGCTGGACGTCCTGTTCAAGGTGCTCCAGCGCAGGAGAAGCAAGTCCCGTTGCTGAAGGTTGCGGATGAGGACCCGAAGACACCAGGGGAAGCTCCTGTGCCTGCAGATTTTGAATACTTCACTGATGGCAGTATTGGAGAATGAGGTTCTGAAAGTGGCGGCTAGCACCGGTAATTCAAAACCTCGAATTCAAAGCTTTGTATAAAGCCTCCCACAATCTAGTGATTGCGCACCTCAGATTTGCAGTTGCGATCATTCTCATCTGCACCAGTGATCACAACAGCCCCGAATTTGAGGAGGCTTCAATTGAAAGAGAATACCACTTCCTTCTCACAACAATGATTTGCAGCTCTCCTAGCCAGCGCACATCTAGAGTACTGGCGCTAATCAGCTAGGCAAGCTCAACCAAAACAGTAAGTAGAACTAAGAGCGGTTTTCTATTCAGCACGTACTCGTACCATGTAATTTGACCTCGTAATATCTCAGTGATTAGAAATCTGTTAACGCCAGATGACCTGGCGTTCTATTTACTTGTTTCTTTCCCATCCCTTTCGGCGTTGTATATTACCAGACTTTAACGGCTCTCTAGTTGACCTTCACATAGCTCCAATCCGGCTCTTTTTAGACTATTTTTAGTTAGACTCTTTTTTAGACTCTTATTTAAGTCCCAACCGGCGCCACATCACGATTACTGTCTGCAATTCCACACATCTTCTAAAAATCTACCCATGAAAAGAAGATCGCAAGACAATCCGCGGACTCGCAGAAATAGTTCACGACGAGCTTGAAGCCAGCCGTATCAGTTACGGCCAAGTCATAATACAGACCATATCCCCGACAAAAACGACGAAATCTTTCCTTCTTCGCCCGCTATCCCTTGAACGAAGTCTGGTAAAGATTCTTGAGCTACCCCGATGGCCCAGGAGCATCTGATCCAGTCTGAAAGCGAGTGCGCTATGGGGAGTCAACAATCTTTCCATCCATTTCGCGACCTACCACAGGAAATTCAAGACTTGATATGGACAGCTGCACGACCATTAGGCCGCTACATTGCACTTCGATTCAAACGAACGAAAGACGGAGGCTTTACCTTTTCCAGTCCTGCTACTGTCCCAGCCCTCTTGCAAACTTGTCATGGCTCTCGCAAAACGGCTCTGAAGTGGTATATCCTCTATTTCAGGGGCAACACATCTATACCCACACTGAACCAACCTCGTGTTTACTTTGATGTCTCGCGAGACGGTATTTACTTGGATTGCCAATCTTTACGCCATGATCGCTTCGCGTCTCTCTGCAGAAATGGTAACGTGCCACAGCTTTCAGGAGTTCATAGAATTATGGTTTCGAAGTCGGAGCAAGATGAAGGCTTGGGACATCTCGATCTGGTTGAATATTCCTTTCCTGACGCGCTCGAATACAAGCTGCTGGAAGGGACCCATCGCGATATCAAGGAAATACAGGAGGTCGACTTTGTTGAGGTAGAGTATTCGCAAGTGGAGGAACTCTTGTTGTGCATGTTACTCATAAGTAGGGCCAGAAATGTAACCCGCACAATGAGTTTATTTCTAGCTCAGCACCCGCAGTTTTCGGTGGTGAGGTTACGGAATCCTGCTCCTGTGGAGGGTTGGATGTTTGTTAGACGTGACGGCAGCAGTTGGACCTGAATACCTTTGCTTTAAACTTGGATTGTACGTATTTGCTCGCCTCGTTGCAGGTCTTGTCAGTGACTAACTAATTTCTTCCTAGTTATGCTATAGTCACGCAAGAGCTCAGAATTGTAAGACGTGGGCGGCTGCTTTTCGAGCGAACTTTTACTAGCTCTACAGATATCGTTAGTTGTCAACGTTGACTATTTCCTTCGTTATATTAAATTGGGGACATGCTCATGCAGGTTTACTGTGTAACAATAATGGATCTGGAGCCTGGCTAGGATGGTGGATGGATAGTGGATTTATTGCACCTAAGTCTAGTCTGGATTGTGCAGGTGTCTTCGATATACTACAGATCTTCTACCCAAATTAAATATCACTATTCAGTTGTGGAATACTTCGTATGTAAAGCCATTGCACCTACATCTCTTTTTGGATCCACATCCCTCCAAGAATCTCTTCATTCTCCCACAATCACTCTTCCCCATGTTTCTCCGCCAACCTCTCGTCTTCCCTCCTTTTGCTCCTGAACATTCTAAATACAGCCCCGGGCTCAAAGATATACAAAGTGAGCACTAAAGGCGAAATCAAGACAAGAAAAACCTTCCGTTCCGCTTTACTTTTAGGAAACGGTCTTTGACGACAAGCTTCGGCCCCTATCAATGGGATGGGAGAATAAATGATGGGTCTTTTCCTAGACGGAAGGGGTACCCCGACTGCATTTTTTGTCAATATGTACTTTTCTCCACCGCCATTTATCATCAGCGTTTTGAGGTTAGGGAATGTCTCGGTGGCCCGCCAAATGAAGTTCATGATCATTAGGTTGTTGGCGGTGTCGATTGCTAGTTGTTTTGGGGAAAAGGGTTCTTGTTTTTGCATTTTGGGCTCGGCTTTGTTGGATTCGATGGCTAGGTGGTGGATTTTGTTGATGAATGGTTGCACCACATCTCGGAATTTGTTCAACATCCGTCGATCAAAGCCCGGTCCTATATGGATGATGTCTCTGCTTAGATCTATTGATACCTCTTTATCTACGATCTTGAGCTCCGAGAGTATTCGTCGCTTGTCACATTCGTAGAATACTGGGCTGGCTGGAAATGGAGGTAGGATTTGATCGCAGTGGAATCCCCGGATTGTTTCATATTCGCCATGGATGGGTTGGAAGTAGAATATTCGGCGGTCTAGCGGTGATACGCCTGCTAGTTTCCTAGGAAGTAGTCTCATGTCAGGTTTATATGGTCTAGGGAATGTATGAGGTCGAGATAGATTTGGGAACGGAGAAATGAAAATTGCTCCTCAGAGATATTCTTTTTGTATGAGGGCTTGATGAACTTACCAGATCATGCGTCTGATCTCGACTGGGAGTTGCAAGAATAAGGTGAAATTTCTCTTTTTCATCTGCTGCCTGTATCTCCACCGTTTCAAGGCATCGATACGTTGTCCCATGTTGCCGATGCTTCGTATGGTTCGTAGACCTAATGTTGCGAGTAAGAAAGCACTGGGAATATTATTGGGAGCTTTGTGTGAAAGATATTTGGAGACAGATTTTGTGCATTGGATCAAATTAGTTGAAGATAGTGACAGAAGCTAAGTTAAGCGACACACTTATTTAGCAACTGAGCTACCTAAAGCATGTTACCGTTTTGTAATTCGAAATATTGAGTAGAATTTTCTAGATTGCTCATAAGGACACATGGAGGAGAAACCTTAATACTCTGACATATCTGGACCAAAGACTCTCCAAAAGTCTAACACAACTTTTTCGATGCGGACGTTGTGCCAAAACTTCGCGAAAAGCTGTGATTTGTCACAAGAACTCAAGAAGCTGTGATTGGTATGAAGAAGATTGCCAGTGGATTTATATGGCCACATTTTCCAAATCGAATACTGAAACTTCAATTTAATCATGACCTTAATTATCTAAACACCGAAGGGTACTTAAAAGGTGATCGGAGCCTACTTTTCTTTTGGCACTTTGATAGATTTGCTTCTTTGATAGAGACGAGCGGCGAGCTTCGAAAGGAGATTATTCCAGCAGATGCAGCGAATTATGATAGGTAGTAATTTTTAGAGGTGACGTTCCCTACTTCAGGGGTAGGTAGCATCTTTACTTATCACCAGGCTGCAACATTCAATCTCCTCCTCCCATGAGAGTTACAACAGAAGAATCTTGCGCTCTTGAAACACATGGATCCATGATTTGAATTTATTGACTGCGAGGAACATCATGGCATGCTCCAATACTACTCAGCCAGACTGGTGTGGATTTCATCAAGATGCTTCCTTAGGCACGACTGTCAAAGGGTGTCGTGGAAATTTCGATTTCACTCTCCTCTTCGAGGAATCTATCTTATCTATTGCGCCCTCTGCAATCCTTCTGCTGCTTGTTCCTTTTCGCCTTGTCTAGCTGTGTAGGGGCCAGAAGAAGGTTCGTCGTAGCTCTTTGCCGGCATTCATACTGGTAAGTCACGGCGGATCAGTCGAACTCATATGTCGTTCTTCACCGTCATGCAGCACCGCTGATGCTGGGCCATGCGCTTGGATTCTAGATCAATTGCATCCTCTATTTTTCTCTGCAGGTCGAGCTGCTCGTGAGATGGACTAGACCTCACGCTACCCGCACTCGGCTTTCTGTGGCAACGGCTGCAGTGACAGTCATTGACGCGGTCGCCATAGGCATACTATCATTTCTGGATCACAGTCGCTCCGTTTGACCGTCGACGATACTGCAGATATATTTGACCCTATCCCTATTATTAATGGACCTATATCAATCTAACTTCAAGGAAGCTGACTATCAACAGCTTCAGCCAAAATATGCAGCTCATCGATGGAAATCTCCAAGCATCAGGCATCAACAAAATCGAAGGTACTTTCTCTCACCTGCCAAATTTTCATGCTTCAAAAAGGTATTTCTCATTATGAGGAAGAATTTCATAAGAAAATCACTGATATTTCCGTGTCAAAGGTGTCTTCACAACCATCATGTGGATCATCATTGTATGCCTTACCGCCAAGTATTTCGCTGAGACAATTCCCTTCGGACTTGCCGCTGTCTATCTCATCCAGAGATACTACCTACGGACGTCTTGCCAACTAAGACTACTCGAAATTGAAGCTAAAGCCCCACTCTACTCGCACTTCATTGAGACTTTGAGTGAGCTCGCAACAATACGTGCATACGGATGGCAGAGTGCCTTGCGAAAACAAAACCATGGACTTATGGATGCCGTACAGAAGCCATTCTACCTTCTAGCATGTATCCAGCAGTGGCTAGCATTTATTCTTGATCTTCTCACAGCTATGCTCGCGATAGATGTGGTGGTCTTTGCAATGACGCTGCGAGATTCCACATCCGGAGGCGATACTGGTGTGGCGCTGGACAATGTTGTTATCACTGATTAGGCACTCGCAATGCTGATGATTTCTTAGACCGGTCTAGAGACAGCCATAGGAGCAATATCTCGCGTGCGATCTTTCGCCCAGGACACACGCTCGGAAGTTAGACACGATGTTGAAGAGCTTGACGTTGAAAAATGGCCTTCCATCTCTAGAGAAACTGTCAGGACCCAACTGATCACCATCTCGCAGGATACTGTGTTCATCGAAGGAAAGATTTGTCTCAACATGGATCCTCATACCTGCCTACCAGATGATACCATCATCGACGCTCTGAAGAAGGTCCGTTGTAGGATTTGATTCAAGAAGCATACAATCATCTCAATTGAGCACACTTTCGAAAACATTCTCGATTTTGACAGAATTGCCGTTATTGACACTGGCACCCTGGTGGAATTTCAAATTTGACACCTGGGCTGAACTGCTAGCAAAGCCGTCTGCATTTAAAACTCTCTGTACTCGAGCATGACTTTAAATGCTTTCACAGGAACCTGAAGATGAGTAGAGAATCGAGGCATCGAGAGAATATAATAGTTGCGGAGGTGATTGGCAATGTTTCGTGTGAAAGATCATTGGATGTACCGTGTGATAACCTAACTTAGTAGTAGATAGTAGAGAATGATGGAAGCTAACTCGTCTAGCGTCTAGCGACGGAGCTACAGAAAGTCAACTTTCTTAACTAGACAAATCGAAAAGTGATTTTATAAACAACTAAAGACAAAATAACGAGAATATGTTAGTAGGTCTAATAAATTATACTTGTTGAAATTCTAATAGGAAGTCCTGTCTTGCTTTAGCTTATAATCGTTAAGCGACGAAAGTTGCTCCCCTATTTTGAACTCTGTACTTTCCCTTTGTCTCTCTTTAGTTAGAATCTTCATAGATAGTCTAAAAATATGGTTCTTAGCTAACACTTTGTTTAGTACATGGCTATAAGTAGAATATTGTATAGATAACATAGATCATAAATCAATGCTACAGGCTGATATGTAATTAACGTGTTTACTGTATTTAGCGGTATTATTTACTGCTGCTGAGCTTCATAGGACGTACTGTCCCTCCAAATCTTCAGAGGTCTTTGGAAGTCCAACTACTCTCTCTGCGAGCGAAAGAGACAGGTGCGTCTGCGTTCCCGGAAACAGCCTCCTCGTCTTTATGCTCACTTCCAGGGTCTAGGGCATTGAAACCATTGAAACCATCAGCGGACGAGTAGTCTTTGTAACCCAAAGCGCAGTGAACAATCGCAATAACCTTAACACGGAAATTGGGAAGAATATTGAGTCTATGGCAATGATGTTACTGAAAAACTGTGGTTCCATTCCCAGTTCGAGTTGTAAAAAAGGCCAGCCACAACGGTGTAGAAAGCTTGTACACCCTGAAGAGCGATGATAATAGTTTTGAGTGAGTCTGTGGAAGAAAGCTGCCCGATAGTGAGACGATAATTTGTTGCAAAAGCTTCGGCTTCGTCTTTCCCTCATTATCTTTTCCCAGCCATCCCAGCCATGTGCAGTTCAGAAGTTCGAATTGCTAGTGGCCATGTCGGCAGCATTCCAAGCCATAATTATACCTAACTCGCCTGTCTGTTGTGGCAGAATAGCACCACAAGATAATTGTAGGGCTGTAAATGCACATCTTCTCGTGCCATGGGAGTTGAGGGTGTGTTAAATATGCTGGCCGTGGTGCGCCTGCGACGATGTGTGCGATAAGAGGGGCAAGACAGACTATAAGGAGGGAAATCCAGTCGCCAACTGTGATCCGTCCAACTGGGCCTGCAAAGTTGAAGAACGGGAAATCCGGATCTATTGCTGTACTGTTCTTTGCAGAAGCCCTTGGTACAAGGATACAGAGGAATAGAAGCGCATTCATATTTAAGTGGCGGCGCCGAGCCAACATTATAACAAGAGAGTGGTCCTAGTGGCATTGTGACCATTGGGAGACTTCGATAAATAATGCGTACAATGTTGGAGGAGGACAGATTCCAATATTGTGAAAATATAAGAGTTGCCAGCTTTTCGGACATATATCTAAACTGTGCCACAATCAAGAAGATGCTTGATGGACTTGGGCTTGGGGAGAATTGCCCAACAGCCGCCCCGTCTGGCCGCAGAAGCGCCCCATCTCAACCTGGACTACCACGAATCTTGATGATTGTACTATGTCGAGTATAGTTTTATAATACTGCATGTTCAAGACTTATTGATTTTTCTTACCTCTGCAAGAATGGGATACCTAGGTAACCGCCAGCATTATCAAAACAAAGCTATGAGAACAACCCAATGAGTACAAAAGCACGTCGAAAGGTAGCGATCTAGCCATCGTACAGGTACCATGCCGTTGCGAGCTGAAATCTGGATGGCCTAAAACTATTGGAGCTCGCTTCGGCATCCTGCTCTCGCTAGAGTATCATTTTTCATTATACTTTTATGGCGTAATTTATACTCTACGGTCCTAATAGTCCATGAATCAGGCCGAAGAAGCAGAACGGAGCACATGCAGTACTTTTGCACTACTTATGCATCATCACAGCCCTATGGCGCAAAGTAGTTTGTTCTTGTCGAAGTTCTATCGCAAATGTCCTCGAAGCAAGCACAGTCCAAGGGTTTGATTCAGCCAAGTATGTAGCGCTACACTATAGCAACCGGGATGCATGACCGAGAGACGTCTATTGAGAAGTTGGCAAATGATGCATGGCATTCCATTATATAGGACAAATCACTCAGTCCAACCTGGTTTTGCTACTCCCTCTGGAGCTTGTCCTAGAATTCGTCGCCCTTTCCACTTCAGGGGTACTCCCCTTCCATCTCTCTTTGATCTCAACAACCCTCATATCAAGACCAACCCTGAAGCGTTTTCCCCTCCACACGACTGTAGTGCCTCCATAGACAGCCCAGCTCCAAACTGGAAGCGCAAGGAGTTCTCGTCCCCACCATGCACCCAACCATTCCAATAATGGTCTCCTCTGTTGCCCAGTGGGTGGGCGAGCAAAGGACGGAGTGTCAGCGTCAAGTTCGATGGAAGCACCCGAGTGGAGTTTGGAGTAGCAAAACCAGTCAAGGGTTTGCCAGCAAAGTATATTCATTAGCCAGAGGAGGAAGAATGCCGACCAGGTTTGTGGTATGGAGAGATATATGTTGAAGAACGGGACCGTTGTGAACCCAAAGGCGCCGTACGCAGAGCAGAGCAGTGGCTCGACACCTGGCTCGACGAAGGTAGCGAGAGGCACAGTCCATTTCCTGACTCTCAGCCAACGCACTCGTCGTGCTGTATAGCTGGCGATGGATGTATTTGCCATGGGTTGAATGGCAAGATCTCCCAAAACGAGCCCATGGTTTCTCCAGCCTTCCTTCTCATGCCCATGCACTTTCTTACGCCACAATAAATCTCCGATCAGGTGATCCTCACAAATATTCTCCGAGAAAAAATCAATGCCAGGGGAATACGGTGAGGATGTGGATGTCAAGGCATCGAGATGCGATTTGCGGAACATGTTCGACTTTCCAACGATACAAGGTGCAACGGCGACGGTATTAATGGCGCTATAAAATTTGGCATGTGATGAAGCCATAAACATTTCTTCCAACCGACCACCGCCTGTTTTAAGAATGGTTTGGAGGTAAGAACTCGAATCTGGCGTAGGCGCGGTATAACCCTCTGCGTCTGAGAGTAAGCCACGAGCCTCTTCGGCTTCACTGGCTCCCACACTATCCACAACCAACGGCAGCTGATGGACAAACTTGTATGGCCTTGTCATTGTTCCATCTCGTCGAAAGCCGCAGAGCTTGTCAACCATTCGCCCAGCGACACCCTTGCCAATCCAGACATTGCAATCAATAATCCAAATCAAATCACCCTTCGCTTCCCTATACCCACGACTCATATTTCGGATCTTGGGATTGGGGCCTAGGTTGGTAGACTCTCCACGGCCACTCAAATTCGGGTCTTCTTCCTCAATGAAGAGTCTCGTATCGAAAGACGGGTAGTCGGCCAGCAAGCGTTGTAGTACTGGGTAGGACGGGTCATTGGCCGATGCGACGCAGAAGTAGATGGTCAACTTGGACGAGGGATATGTTTGGTGGAATGTCGAGGCAAGGCATTCGTAAAGTTGTGGTTCGAGTCCCTTGACGGGGCGGAGGATGGTGACGTGTGGTACATCTTTGATATCTAGTGACGATGCAGATACTGATGGTTTAGGTTTGGAGGAGTAGTTGCGATATCTAGAGGAGTCAGAAACAGAAGACAGAGGGAGGAGGGAGGTTGTATATACAGCTGCGTAAAGCCAATGGCCTGTACCAGAAGGATGAAGAAGTACCACACCCAACAGGCCAAGGCAAGGCCACTCACCCATTCAGCCATCACCAGCTAATTCCTGCCAAAGAGCGAGGCACCAGACAATGCATTGGCCATGGGAGGACAAAGTTGGCGGATATACTTTTGGTGGCTGACTTCGTTCGTACCTGGTACGAAAGTACGATACCTACGCAGGTACACAGCCAAGAAGAGACAAGCGTGCACGTGCAAATAAAGCCATGAAATTGTTTCGGCGATCCGGAACGCTAGCGTCCTAGTCGGCGTCACAATATTCCGTCGGGATGGTTAGGGTGAATGACTAATCGCCGGAAGACTTCGCGACATGGAAGAAGCATTTTTTGAGAAAATGAAAATCCTTCCTTACAAAACCCACACCACCGCCCACTTTGCGATTGTTTCTGCTTCTTCTCTCAACACCATTGAGAGAGACAAGAGAAGCTGTAAGTAATCCCTTTCGTTCCATTCATGTCGAGAAGATGGAGGATGCGCTTGCGGTGATGACACAATTCGATGCCTAGGAGAATGACTCTGACTTTATGTCGTTCTCTAATGTTGGCTCAATTCTCTTCGAGAAGACTACAACGGTATCTGAGCAATGCAAATGAAAACGAACTGTTTACTGGGGAGCATGGCATGCGATCAACACCTTGCTAACACCTTCTCTCCTCACAGACAGCGACATGAGACCTCGATAGTATCGTCTCCCATAATGGCGGACACCACACAGATCCCATCAGCGGAGACTACAGCACTCCCTCCCTCGTCACAGGATGCTGGAACTCTTGCGCCTGTTGCGCCAAAACCACAACAGCCACGTGGGCCTTCGCGGTTCCAACAGCTGAACAAGCTGTATGCATTGCCAGCACCACTCCGAACCTTCCCACTTCCTACCTTCGTACCACACAATCCCCTTTCACTTTTCCACATTCTCTATGTCTGGGCTCATCAGACCATCTCCCCTCCCTCATCACACTTTGAAACTCTCTACCAAGGCTACTTCTCGCCCGACACGCGTTCCGTCCACGTCACTGAAGTGCGATCGGTCCGTGGTTTGTGGGAGCAAGGCTTCTACGGGAAGGGGAGCTTGAGTAGAAGTGAGCCGAGTTGGTTGGATAGAGAGAAGAAGAGGAGAGGTGAAGGGAAGACTGTCTCCAGTGAAGAGGTTACGAGGAAGCGGAGAGCCGAAAGGCAGCAGGCAAAGTGGGAAAGGGCACGGAAAGAGAGGGAAGCCATTGATTTGACCCTTGCTGCAGAGGCCGAAGCTGAGGCTCAGGGTCAAAGCTTCATACCACCTTCAGTCTCTGTTCCAATACAATCATCGCCCGTAAAGTCCAATGAGAATGAGGCAGATGCCGATGCCCAGGACGTGAGAATCTTGGCACAGCCGTCTCAAAGAACATCCTCGCCTCCTGTGGATCCGCTGAAGCTCCTGTCTCTTCCTAACTCATCGCAAGCTCTGCGGTCTGTTCCCGAAGTAGGCATCAGCCGGCCCCCAATCAGAGCCAGGTCTATCTCAGGGTCATTTCCTGCGCCGGTGGGACCCATGGAAATCTTGGCTATGCCAGATTCTACAGAGGGCTATGCCATGTTACAGAGGATTATGGAGGATCATCGTGCTGCAGTTGTAACTGGTGCTCAGCGAGCCGTCAATGGCAAAACACGTTCGAGATCCAGTTCATCAAGCTCAATAAACTCAATCACAAACAACAGCCCATCATCATGTGATCAGATGACAAATGGATATCCCGTCAATGGGCATGCAAATGCACCAGCAATGAACAGCGTAGCTTTTGGGGGGCCGCTCGAATCTCGGGTGAATTGCCAACCATCTAAAGGTTCACCTCTCATCAATGGCACTCTCATATCAGAGGTCAACTGCCATCCGAGTCGTGAGTCTGCCGGCGAATCACCCATCCTGTCGCCAACCACCAACGTGCAGTCACCTAATGGATCTGCTCTTGTCAACGGGAGATGGTCGCCAGAGGCCAAGCGCCGAAAAAGTGTTAGGTTTTCCCCTACGGTCGAACACACCACCTATGTTACCACCGAACCTCCTTCGCCTGAGCGCGCTGCCGTCCTAAGCTCAGGGGAAGGAGCAAAACCGAAAGACGAAGTCCAACCCATCCGAAACAAGGAGCACTACCAACTAACCCTCGAGGAAGCCTTCTTCCTTGCTTACGCCCTCGGAGTCCTTACTATCCTGTCTCCCGACACCAACCGCCCCATACAAAATTCGGAGCTCTTTGGTCTCTTCCGCCAACACTCACATTTCCCTCTCAACAGCGAGCAAAGCCTCGCCCCTGATGACCCCTTCATCATTTCTTATGTCGTTTATCATCACTTCCGCTCCCTTGGTTGGGTTGTCCGCGGGGGCACAAAGTTTTCCGTTGACTATTTACTTTACCTCCGGGGCCCAGTATTCACTCATGCCGAATTTGCTGTCATCATTCTTCCTTCCTACTCAGCTCCTTACTGGTCGAGGCCTCACCTCAAAGACTATGTGGCAAGCAAAGTGAATAGGAGTTGGAGTTGGTTGCATTGCGTCAACAGAGTCATCACTCAGGTCAAGAAGACCCTGGTCTTGGTTTATGTAGATATTCCGGAGCCGGTGGATGAAGAGAATTCGGGCATTGACACTATTTTGTGCAGGTATAAGATTAGAGAGATTGTGCTCAAGCGCTGGGCATCAAATCGGAGTCGGGATTAGACTTGGTTTACAACCACCATGTATGAATAACTTATGATGTTAATGAATTATACCCAAGTTGATACGTCTTTAACCTAAATGGTCTGCTGCCTTGAAATGATAGAACCACTATCCTAGCTGACTAAACAGAAAAGTGCATATGTGCTTGTATTGTACTGCAATTGCGCTTCCTGCTGCCTTTGAAACCGAAGAATGATTAGTCACGCCATCCGACTGAGTAACAAACAAGGAAATGGACCAACCATTTCAATCCTGATTCTATTGTTCATGTCAGAATTTCATAAATGTAAAGGAAGGTTAAAGTAACTAACCTATAGGATAAGGGAGCCAATTGCCTCTTCTCGGATAACGCACTACTGACACATGTTTGTGGAAGGTTTGTCAAGCCTAGGCTTCTTTCGCAAGGACCTGAGACTTTAGCACAGCCCGGTAAGGGACCCTGAGTGGCATTGGCAACAACAGCGAGTGCGAGGAAAACGACGGAGGATGACAACTGCCAGTATTAGCAACTCGCTAGTGAGACAAGTAGTATTATGTGTACTACCTTCATGATTGGAGATTTGTGCTTGTTGAGGACGTATGGAAGATGTTCGGAATGGAGAACATGTGAGTTTTGGGTTCTGATGACGATGGATTTGAGGGAAGGGTGGTGGGTAAAGTGGAAGAGGAACTCGGGCTTCTTGCTGTTTTATAAATGCTTAACATAGTTCCCTGTGCTCAAAACTCTCAGGCGTTCTGTAAGAAAGGACACTACTCATTTGCAAGTATTTAAAAATGCGCAATCCGCCTTCTTAGCCAGGATCACTACATAGATCGACTATTGGAAGTCGGTTAGGTACAAGGTTGCGAGTAAGATTCTCACAATTAGTATATGAGGCGTGAGCTTCAATTCACCTAGGTACTTCGGGCAGTGTTTGAATTCGACATATGAATTGCCACTCCCCCATCTTTGTATTTGCTTATATGGTTCTGCCTAAATACTGGTCTGAAAGAAGTAGTTGTAAGCGACATCTGAGTATCTCGGATCGGATCGAATCAAGGGCTATAAGAAGACCTTCTGATCGTGATCGTTATTATTCTTTCCCAAGATAATCATCAGACGATGACATCCTCCGAATTTCATATCGTGCCCTGCGAACTGTCGGACATGTCTAAGTGCGTAGATATATTTAACGAAGCGTTTGCCACCGATCCCACCATGCTGTATCTCCATCCTCGTTCCGACCCGAAGGTGCTAAAGGAAAGATCATTGAAGAATTTTGACAAGAGCTACACGGCGCCCGGAACAAAATACTTCAAGGCTGTGCATAAGGAGTCTGGGTGTGTTTGAAGCCCTTTCTATTATGCTTCACGCATGCCTCTCACCATGAAGAGCGCTCAAAGTTCCGAAGCTTTTTGGCATGAAATAATTTGAATTCGAGCACCGACATGAAACAAAAGGAGTAAATTGTCATGGTAGAATCAATGGATGCTGATATTCGATGTCCTGACAGTGAGGCTGTCGCCTTCAGCAAATGGGAATATCCTCATATTCCCGAACCCAACGTCGAGGACCCCGAAACCGCCATACGTAGGGAACCTCAGCCACCAGGATCGAATGACGAACTGGTTATTGAGTTCCTGACCAAATTTCTCCGCGGGAGGAAGAAGTGGGTCGTGCCTGAGACGCATTACTGTTTGTACCTATCTTCTTGCATTTCTCATTCGTGCTTCGCCTTTCCTAATATTATAGCTGCAACGCCACATGTGATGGATGTCTTTACTAACAGATACTTTACTATAAGTCATGAGTATCCTTGCGGTCCGGCCAGAATACCAACGAAGGGGTCTCGGCTCTATGCTTCTAACTCCCGTGTTGGAACTAGCTGATAAGGATAATGCAAAGACTTTTGTCCAGGCAAGTCCGAAAGGGCTGGGGTTGTACCTGAAACATGGATGGGTGGAGGTAGATGAGATTTTGTTGGATTTTAGTCCTTATGGGGGTGCAAAGCAGGTGAGAACTGCACTTTTGATAAGGGAGCCAAGGAGTGGTAGGGGAATTTGATATTATTGGAGGCGATGATATCAACTAGTTATAGGAAGTTGGCCTAATATATATGCGTGCTTGAGGAACTTACTGCTAAGCGAAGTCAGCGTTTCAAGATCATGATATCAGCATAGGACGAGGAGTCAAAATAAGGATAAAATGTGTCTCTAGAACTTCTAACTATGGTAGCTCTAAAGTGCTATACGTTTGGTTAACAAATAGACTAACGTTCTTAAAGATTTTAATTAAAGATGATCTATTCAACTTCCTTACTAACTTTACTACAGATCCTAAGATAGACGCTGTGTTTAGTTATTGTATTAACTGTTTATAATGCTTAATAATTAACACCTTTTACTTGCGAAATATGAATATTCTCAATTGTTTTAGAAATAGAAGAGTTATGAAGGAGTTCAACGGAGCTAGACGTTTGACATCGAATATCTATCTAACCTATTCCGTCATGTTTATCGTTAACTATTTACAACCTCAGTGCCTCACCTTCTACCACTTCACCATTTCCAAAGAAATATAACCCCCTCCCGACTCTCTCTCTCTGTCTCTACTATCTTTGTCTCCCTCACTAGTCCTATTTCAATACTACCGTGTTTCTTAATCATCACCACAGAAACAAGTAGGCCAACAACACGGAATAGCCAATGCACAAGGTAAGAACAACAATCCAGTAACGGGATGTCTCGTAAGAAAAGCCCCGCCTCTCATTCCAACCTCGGCTTCCTCTTTCCTCTTCGCTTCCTGCGCTTTTACATCCATTGTAGAGGTGTTTTGTGCTGGTTGAGTTGATTGGAACTGGATTCCAGATGGATCTTCTGCTAGCTTAGTTGGGAGATCCTGAGCATTCATTTTGATGGAGGGCTTTAGTTGATGCTTATGTTGTGATGCTTTTGGGGTAGGTTGGTTCTTTGGTTTTTGGCGGATAGAATGTAGTTTTGCTGTGTTGAATTTGGGTTAGAGTTGATGCAGTGTGGAAGTTCTTATAGGGATTAAACGTTACACCTACACTGGGATTGACTCATTAAAACTGAATAACGGCCAAGAGTCACAGCATTATTCTCATTCTCATGATAATGATATGTGAATATTTGCAGCATTGGAAACTCCATCGGCTTGGTTAATCACGAGTTGTGTGCAAACAGAAGTATTCCTAAATCAAGTATGAGCGTATTGTTCACTGACTGAGATCTTTCGTGATTCAAAACGTACCTTACTTTACATGGGATGTGCTTGAAAGATATAGCACTGATCACATATAAGATGAATCAGAGGGTAGGTATCAGAGGTGCTAGGTGTTATCCTGGGTTGACTGGGAATATATGACTAGGCTCCAAGTATCTTTTCCACTTTTCCACTGAATAAAAAGTCTTACAACCCGAGCTAGGGTTGATTTTAACTGACTTCATGTAGCTGCTCAAATTGAAAGGCCATCACATTTGTCCAAAGAGATGGACTGGCGAACAAGCTACATTTCAGCCCGATATCGCCGCCCTCGACGCGCTTTCACATCCCTCTCCATGATCGATCGAGCGGATCGAAATGATGATTGCTGTAAGTCAATATGCAGCATCTAAGCTCAAAATACATCATCGCAGAGGAAGGAAATCAACAGCTGATATATAAAATTGGCTCAAGCAGGAGACAGACTGAACGACAAGCAGCAACGCGAAGTCATTTTTAATCCCCCTTCTAAACATGCAGGCTTCCCCCTCAACGGTCAAGACAACAACCTCAGCACTCCCAGCAACAATGACCGCAAATATAAACACACCGTACCTCCAACGACGCACCATCCTATTCCCCCCTCTCTACAGCCGCACCCAAGAAAGAAACGCAACTCATCCCAGCTGAACAATTCTTCAAAATAATGGCTGCCTTCTTTGCGATTATCGTGATCACGCTGATTCTCAGCCTGTCATTCTGCTGCGGCGGCTACCAGTTCGAGTTCAGGAGTTCGAGTTCCAGTGGCTTAGGTATAAGAGGGAAACGTTTGAGGCTAGGGAGGCCGCGTTGGCAATTGAAGAGATGGACAAGATTGAGTGAGAGGAGGAGGAGGAGTTTGAGGTGTTGAAGAAGCCTGGTTTGATGCCTACTTGTGGTGGTAATACTTCTCATGTGGAGAATCTTGGTCAGAAATTGTAATGGGCAAGTTGTTAGGGGATATGAGGCCTCAGGTGGTTACTGGCTTGAGAATATGAGTGGACATGTCAAGCAGATTCCGGCACTGTTGATAACCAACGATCATTTCGGCACACGGTAATGTTGCAAAGTTATTTGCTAGAAATTTGCTCTCCAAGACCATCGATCTGATTGTAAAGTGCATGATGCAGGAGACTCAACTTAGCTGCTCTGTTCCTGCATAAGTGTGATAGAGTTCACATAACCTGGCGGCAACTTGAACTGTTCCTCGGGACCCGTCGTCTCTTCTTTCATCTCAGTGCCTTCCAATCCCCATCCACCACCACCCGGCGTTTCGAAAATAAACCTATCTCCCGTCTGAACTGTGAAGTCTTTCCTCCCACCAACATTGACACGTCTCTCGCCTTCTTTCGTTTGCTCCACAAGAGTGTTCAATCCGCTTTTTCCGAATCCGCCTCCATGCATGCCGAAGGGTTGGTATACTCGTCTCTCAGATACGACCGAACAGCTGAGGGGTCGCAGGAACTCGTATTCGCGGATCACACCATTACCACCTCTGTAGCGACCGCTTCCGCCACTGTTTTCACGAAGTGTGAACTGGCGGAGGATCACGGGATACCGCTTTTCAAGGACTTCGGGATCAGTGATACCTACGTAGTTCAAGTTAGGTAAGCACATATATGAGGGTACATGAGGTGACATACGAGTGTTTGTCATATGAATATGGACTCCGCTTGTTCCATGCCAGCTCTCTCCAGCTCCAGATCCTCCGCAAACTGTCTCTCCAAATCCAACCTAGAAACAAGTCAGTAGCTGTTAGACCTGCTCCGAAGGCCAAAAATATACATACACCTGGCGTGACTTCCCCAGTTTCTTGATTTTTCCCACCAAACCCAAAAGAAAACACATTGCAGTCTCCCTGACTTGCAGCGCAAGCCTGGAAGGCTTTGATCAAAACATCTGTAATACGTTGACTGGTAATTGGGTTACCTGCGCATACTGCTGCAGTTCCGCTAGGGTTGAGTATGGTGCCGTACGGAATTTCGAAGGTGATTGGTATCAGGCAGCCCTCATTTAGCGGTATATCCTCATTGATAAGACAACGTAAGACATACATGGTAGCAGAGCGTGTGATAGCATGCGGTGCATTGAAGCAGTTGAGAACTTCAAGGCCGGTGCCAGTGAAGTCGAACTTGGCAGATCCGTCGTCTGGATTGATGGTAATAGTCACCTAGAAGAGGATTGTAGGTAAATGTCTTGTGTAGAAGTGTAACAGTAACTTACGCTGATGGGAGTTCCATCATCCATGTGATCAGTCGCTCGTAACGGTTGACCTTTGAATTGAAGATAGGTGCGTTTTAACAGTGCTCGAACGGATTTTGCAGCATTCTCCTTGATTGCATTCATGTAAAAGTGGACCTGCCTTATGTTAGTGGCAGTGTGGTCTATCTTGGAGAGAGCCACTCACCTCAGCAATCCCACATTCCTCTATCAATGACTGTACAAGATTGGCACCTTTATAGTTTGACGCAATCTGAGCCTTCAAGTCATTGAGATTATCGCTCAACTTTCGAGATCCGCTGCAACCAGGATATGCACCTGTATCGTTGACCAGAACCTTCGAAATTTCTGCTTCATTGAAGACACCATCCCGGACCAAGAACATGGAAGTAATCTGTGCACCTTCTTCGTAGAGTTTTGTGCTGCTGGCTGGCATAGATCCAGGGAGAATACCACCAACTTCTGAGTGATGACCTCGCGATGCCGTGTAGAACTCAATCTCCTTGCCTGCAGCATCAAATATTGGTGTGATTACTGTAATATCAGGAAGATGAGTGCCACCAGCTAAGGGCCTGCCATTGTATGTTAGCTATGAAAGGAGTCAATTACTCGTTCCCTCGCCCACTTTGAGGTTTGAGTAATTCAAGCAGAGCGTGAAACGAGCAACAATGAAGACGTTTAATGGCTTCTGAGAAACAAGTCGGAAGAAACTCACGTATTTGAAACAAGGACATCCCCTGGTCGGAGTTCCTTGTGATGCAACTCATGTTGGAATCGTACAGCATGTTCCATACTGCCCAAATGAACCGGAACGTGTGGTGCATTTGCGACGAGACCTCCTGTAGGTCCAAACAAAGCGCAGCTAAAATCAAGTCGCTCTTTAATGTTGACAGAGACACTTGTACGCTGTAATGTCAAGCCCATTTGCTCGGCAATACCCATGAATCTGTTGGACATGATAGATAGCTGGACTGGATCTTCTACAATTGCACTGGCAACCGTTCCTAATGCATCATTACTTGGAGTATTGGCTTTTAGATCAATGATGATGTGATCCTTGAGGATTATTGCTGTGGTTCCTGGCTGGACAACGATCATTTGTGTTGTATCATGTATCATAGCAGGGCCAGAGATGATATCGCCAGGTGTCTGATCTTTCAACAAGAATAAAGGGGCTTCATGCCATCCACCCTCGAAATAAACGCTTAGATGCTCGGGATTACTGGATAAATTGACCGGTTTTTTCACAAGCTCCAAAAGCTCGCTTGTTATAGTCTTTGGGTGCCGCAATGCTTCAATGCTCTTGTTAGCACGGCCTCGAACCCTTAAATTCTCAACTAAGACTTCTCTGGCTAAAGTGAATGAGAACTCTCGTTGATGCTCTCTTATAAAGGCCTTTCCGTAGTCTCCGTCTGCTGGTTTCAAGATCATGATGACTGTGTCTGATCCCGAGTAACGAAGATTCACATAGCGTTCGTATTCTATGTCCTCATTCCCAAAGCCTTCCGCCTTTAGCTGGCTTTCAACTTGGTCCTAGAGTAATTGTCAGTTCTTTGAATACCAAGATAGCTTAATTATCCCGTGTAAAGAACCTTGCGATTTCTTGTGACACACTTAGGCCAAGTTACTGGAACCACTTCAATCTTTCAAAATACCAATAAAATGATATTGATTTGAAAATTTAAAGCTAGGTTCATGTCTGAAGAAGCGGCCCACCAGGTCTTCCCGATAGCTGATACCACCATGAACTATCAAGATGGATTGAGTAACTCAAATGCGTGTGCCGTCAGTAATAACAGTAGTACTTACCTGCAGGGTGTCGAGACGTTGAGCTATCTCCTTCACAGATGAAGCGTAAATACCAGAGAATGGAGAATGAGCTTCTTGTACTGTATCGGCAAGACCCATACCGTACGCACTTAAAATTGAAGCATGTTTGTGGATGAGAACACGTTTGATCTTCAATCGGTCTGCAATAGCCTAATGTTACGACGATTAGCAGGCATCATTGCCAAATATTGGAAACTCATGTCTTACACAAGCATGTTGACCACCAGCTCCACCAAAACTCGCCAAATTGTGGTCGCCAGAACTAAATCCTTTTGACTCCGTCAGTTGTCTAATTGGCCGGCACATACTCTCGTTTGCGACGTCCAGAAATCCCAGAGCAACATCTTCAACACTCAACCTTTTACCACCAGCTTTCTTGAGATCGACATTGATCTCGTCAGTCATCTTTTCAAAAGCTGCTCGTGATGCTGAGAAGTCGAGTGGAGCGTCTTCGTTAGGACCAAATATTCTAGGGAAATGCTCTGGAGAAAGCCGTCCGAGAATGAGATTTGCATCGGTAACACACAGTGGACCTCCTTTCCTATAGCAACAAGGGCCAGGATGAGCACCAGCACTCTCTGGGCCGGCATTGAACAATCCATTGCGGTACGTCAAGATACTCCCACCACCAGCCGCAACAGTATTGATCTCCAGTTGTGGAGATTGAATAGTCACACCTGATATGACCGTTTCAAGGGTATGTGTCAAGATGCCGTCGTATCTCGTGCAGTCTGTGCTGGTACCGCCCATATCAAAACCAATAATGGGTGTCTTGGTATCTTCATCATAACATGTTCTACTAAAGCCTACAACTCCACCTTTTTGGAAATATCAGTACAGGACTATGAATTAATGGTGAGAAGGGACTAACCTGCGGGGCCACTGAGGATGGCTCTTAACCCATTGAATCTCTGCCACCCAACAAGCCCGCCATCTGACTGCATGAATTCGCAACGCGTGCTAGTGCTATCATCTTCCAACTGACCTAGAAACCCAGAACGGAAACTTTCAATGTAATTTTGAACAACAGGGGTGAGGTAAGCATCGGCTGCGGCTGAGTGGCCTCGAGAAACAGCTTTTATCATAGGTAGGAGCTGTGAAGATAGCGAGACTTGAGTGAAACCAATTTCTCTTGCTAGTCTTCCAATTTCAAGCTCATGTTGTGGAAATGTGTAGGAATGCAATAAAATGACAGCCAAAGACCGAAGTCCTTGGTCGAACAAGGTTTGCAAGCCAATTCGTGCTTTTTCGGCATCTAGAAGATGTTAGTCTGCGCGGGGAACATTATGACGAGAACTTACCTAGAGGTTCCAGAATACGAATAAGCTCTCCACCAACGCCTTTGACAACATTCACATCGTCAACTAGCTGGTTCAATTCCGAGGCAGGTTTCGGATAGGGATCTTCAGAATATCCCTCTTGAGTTACTCGTTCATCCACCTCCAGTACGTTTGAAAATAGAGGCGCAGCTCGTCTGATATTCAAATCGAACAGTTTGGGTCTTGTCTGGTCTCCAATTCTGAGAAGATCTTTGAATCCACGTGATACAACCAAACCACAAGGTACTGAAGATCGTTCCAGCAGGGCATTCGTGGCAACAGTTGTTCCCATCTTGATTGAAGCAATAGGGGATGTATCTATTAGTTCACCACGTCCAAGCTTCTGACCACTGGCATATTCCAAGATTCTCCTGATCCCTTCCTGTTGAGTCTCAGCGGAAAAGCTCGCTTGGTGGTTTATCACAACTTACCGTTGGGGCATCTTTGTAATTCGAGGGGTCCACACTAAGAAGTTTCACGACAACATCGTCTTTCCCATGAATGTTCGTACCAATACAATCTGTAAATGTACCTCCTCGGTCGATTGCGATTTGTATTCCGTGCCCTGCAAGAGCCGGCGTCCTAGAAGGCGTGGTGACAACGTGAGGCATTTTGAGGAAGGTGTGTTGTAAATCTTGAAGTATTGGACTGTACCTAACAAACTGCAGGTTGCCTTGCTCCCTCCGTACTTATGTATTGCCTCCAAGGTCCAAGGAAGGCTGCCACTCACCAAGTTTGGCACGAACACGTATCGGCCAGGACGCTACACATTATGCGGCCGCCATTGGCCTCATGTGTGCCAATTCCCAACATAGCGATGCTTGGGCCAGAATGTTGGTACCGGGCTCAATCCGAAGCAAGAGTGGTGGCAACCGGGCAGTTTGCGCAACGTGGGGGAGTATGGAAGCTCCTATCATCGTCGTCGGAAAGTCTTCGTCGCCAAAACAGACCACATGATCTCAATCCACCTGCATAGTTGCAAGCTTATCAAGTTATCCTCCAACTCCCACTCTCCACGAGCCAACTCCAAGCTTATATGCGAGTGGCGATCCTAACTCTCGGGAATCATTTCCTATCATTAAGCTCTTCGGATACAGGCGGAACATACTATCTATTGATACGTCAAGGCGTTACAAGGTAATCAGAAAATCATGGTTAGGATATACACTCCAGCCTCTAGGTGTCATGAGCACTACTTATATGCAGCGTCAAATTAGACACAAATCTCGTGTTGATTTTCTAACACAGTCTCTTTCTAAACACTGGAGAAACACTAGAAACTAACAATAGATTCACTCACATCTCTCCCATGTTAAATCTTACATTCTAAGCAAGAAAGCAGAGAGCAGTTTATGGTCAGGACAAGTGCAGATGCCATCAGTGTGAAAGGAACAGATTCTTTTAAATTTCAACTGCGCCACCTATAGCAGGTCTCGTGATATCCTCAATGGATTGATTGGTGATCTATGGGATTATTTACATGATTCGCCGTGTGTGCAGGTTGACAACTGCGTAGAGGGTGACAACAGATAATATTGAGTCCTATATACTTCTACCTTATGCAAGGCCTATTCTTAGCAGTTTTCGTGCAACAACGTTTGTATGTTTCGCCGTGTGTAGAGGTTGACAACTGTTTTAAGAATGACAACAGCTAGGCTATATTATTCTAGTTGCTTTGTAGATATTAGGGGTTATTTCTTTGTCTAGTCAAGTTAGATGGAAGGTCTTGTGGACTTATTTAGGATGTGCGTAGGTGTAGGTGGCTTGGTTGGCCATGAATCTATGTGGGCTGCCTTTAGAGATGGATCTAGGGTTGGATTTTGTTTTAGCTTTACCTTTTACTGCTTAAAACTTGTGGTTCTAGCAACTTTGTTTTTTACTATATATAAGAAAAGAGGAGAAGTCTAGAGTAGGCTTTAAACTACAACTTGACGTCCCGCTTAGTACAACACTCACCATCCTCCCCCATTGCCATAACAAGCGCCTGGTCCTCAACAAGCACGCTCTGATTCCCCCTCTGCGTACTCTGCGGAACATCCAGTGCAGGGTTCTGCTCGAAGAATCCACTCGGCTTTAGACTAACCGTCATGGTATCGCATGGCATAACTGGGTAATCCTCTGGTCTGGGATTATGCGTCAGGGAAATGGAATGCCAAATAACAATATCTTCGTCTTCAGTTTTATCCCCACGTGCAGCCCAAGTTCCTAGGTCGCCTTTGCGTTTCATGTCTTTCCTGTCCGTGGGGGAAGAAACATTGTCCGGGAGGGATTGGTAAGTGTAGTCGCCAGCAGCATACAGTTCGCCATCTTTATAAGACGTCACCCAGAAGGGATGGAATGCATATTTCGCGCGCTTGCCATGCCAGGACTCCGGGTGCGCGAGAAGCATCTGTTTAGCCGGACTATGAATTGCATACGCAACGGGGTGGCCTGAAGCTTTGTTGATGCGAGATTTGTTGATGATTTTATGGGTGCGGTTTGGTGCAGCGCTCGAGTGACCAGAAGACGTGAGGGCTTTCTTTTCGGTGATGTAGCCTACGCCATAGGGGTTTGTGGAGTCGAATGGCATGGCGACAGAGTCTTCTTCGATGAGGGTGTTGTTGTCACCGTCGATAGAGGGGTCGATACGTAGACAGAAAACATGTTGGTGATATGGAGCCATGACGCCTTCATTCACATTTGTGCCCCACGGTACGGTTACTCCGTGGTCGATAGGGGCAGTAGAAAGAATGCCAGTAGCTTGGATCTTGTAGTGTAGGCCTGCTGCTTGGTCGAAATGCCATAGGAAGATATACTCATAATTTCCGACAGTGATGATTGATTGTAGAACAAGGACTCTAGATCGCACAATTGAAACATCTCCCGTAGTCGTGTTCGTATGTTTCCAGCCAATTCCGTCGTCAATTTCATGCATGCAAACTGCGTTCGGTTTCTCGACTGGTGCTCCAGTTGAGTCTGAAATGACGAAAGAGAAATACTTAATCAGACCAAGACAGTCGCATCCCAGAGCTAGATTGTTTGCTGCGACTCCAGCCCCAATATCACCAACGTCGAAGACGCTCTTCCTTGAATATGGAGTTCTTGGGTCGCCATAGGGCACGAACATCTCGCTCAAACTTAAGCGATGGAATAACTCCCGTCCATCATAGGTCACATCGTGTATAACCATGCCCTCACGCCAGTTGTAACCTAGACGGAATCGCCACTTCTGCCATGTAACTAAATTACCATCAATATTGAATGAAGCTCCTTCGGGCTGTTGCACAATGAGTGGCTTGAGATCGGTTCGCGTTTGCAGACCATGTAATTCATGGTGGTATTCTTTGGGGGCATGAGGAACATGCTCCTGGTTGGTTCTAAGTTCACTTCCTGATCCTGTGGGCAGTGGAATAATTGCCACCAATTTCTTGGATGTTACATCAAATACCGGCGAGAATGGCAGGGGGTAGTCATAATGGTTTGCGCCTGGGTGATCTACTGTCTCTGCGAAGAGGTAGCACTATGAGAACAATCAGCCATTGAGACATGAAACAAAAAATAACAGCTTCATACCTGCGACATCCTCGGGACCATGGGATCGGGACCATCCCGTCCGTACGGCCAAGTGTCACAAATAATCTTATAGGTCTCCGGGAGCTTCAATGCCTTAATCGCAGCCACAACCTCCGGGTGCGCCAAACAGATATCTCTCAACTCAACCACCTCGTTCCTGTCCGCTTGGGCATGGTACCTCGCATCCAGGAGCTCAACACTCTCCACCTTCGCGGCATCCAAGTTCACCGTCGCTTGAAACAGGTCAGCGGTTCCCCGGTGGTAGTATAGCGCGGAAGCAAGTCGGGCGGGTCGTGGGTGCTTGGTGAAGCCATTTCTCTCGGCACGAAGATAACCTCGGAGCTTGGACTTTGGAGGTTCAATTATCGCCGTGACCTTGAAATGGAGACTCTGGTTTGGCGTATGCGCCTTCAAGAGGGACGATATGGTGGTGATCTCGGCCGGTGTTAACGGGTCGAGGGGATGCCTCGCTGTTGCGGATTGTGATGCCATTCAGGTACGTGGTCCGTTGTGGTAGACTAGAGGAACGAGCAGAGAGAGATGGAAGGACACGACCAGCAACAGAAAGGTCAACCTTACTACCTGCCGAGCTTACACCCAAAGAGCAACAAGAGAAGGGAGGATGGTGCCTTCTGGCATTGAAGGAGTAGAAGATTGAAGGATGATTATCATCTTACGAAGTTCCCGTCATCAACCAGCGCAGAGGGCAGCACAAGTCAGTCGAAAGGAAGTATTTCCCTCATCTGGTCGGGCGTTGTGTTGCTGGCGGGGCATCCCACCCTTAAGAAGGAACAGCGTCAACAGCGCAGCGATGGCACAGCGGCAGCGAGGCAGAGGTAGAGAGGCCCCACGTGATCCAGAGCCGAGATGATCACGGGACTCGGTCTCTCGGTAGTAGAGTAGCCGTAGCAGTCCGATTGGCCCCTTGGCCATCAAGAGCGGTCGATGCTGGCCGCCGGCCGCCGGCGAAGAGCGTCGATACGACCATGTTGGCGATAAGGATGTACAGTACAGTACTGTACTCGTTTGCACAGGGACTGACGACGGCTACACCCTACGACACTTGATCTCTGAAAGTCGATCCTGCAATGGCAATTTGACAATGTTGGTCGCTCTTGGCCAATTTCTTGGCTGGAGCACCAGTCTGGCGATACCAGCCATAACATGATGGCCAGCCGAAATCTCAGAGCTTCTCTTCTGTCTGTCTGTCTTGTTTGCTGCAGCATAGCTACCGTCTATCCTTCTCCAAGTGGGAAATGCAGGCAAAGCCCTTAGAGACAGAGAATATCCCACTCTTTCCTCCCCCGGCCCCCTTTACACTGAACCTCAGCTTTTGTCATAATTTCTGTCTTCCGCTCGCATCTTCCCCAGACCAGACAAGCCATGGAGTCGAAGGAGGCCGGAGCATCGTCTGGAGCTGCGGCTGACGAGTCGCAGAACGGCGAGGTTATCGTCGTGGGTGGTAACACAATTGACGATGGTGTGCGTCGAGCTCTGAAGTCTCGACATCTTCAGATGATTGCACTGGGTGGAGTTATCGGACCTGGTACTTTCTATGCAACCGGGTATGCCGTTCGATACTCAGGGCCTGTTGGTGCGCTCATTGGATATATTATAATTGGCTTGGATGTCTTCTTTGTTACTCAGTCGCTGGGCGAGATGGCCACTCTGTTCCCGTCTACGGGTTCTTTCAATGAGTTTGCTGGAAGATTCGTCGACCCAGCCCTGTCGTTTGCTTTGGGTTGGAACTACTGGTATATGTGGGTTAGTAAACTGATGTCCATTATACTGTGCCGTACGTCCAAGCTGACAACTAAATCTAGGTTACCATTCTAGCTAATGAGTACAACGGAGCTGCTCTTATTTTGCGATACTGGACTACGGCATTGCCTAGCTACGCTTGGATCTTGCTCTGCTGGGCGTTCTTTACCGGAACTTCGCTACTAGGAGTTCTAGTATATGGCGAGATGGAATTTTGGTAGGTTGGTACCTGACACAGAGGTACACTCTTACTAACTCAGGAAAGGCTTGCAACCTTCAAGTTCATCGTGGTAATTCTGCTGTATTTGGTAGCCATGTGAGTAGATCTTTCGATCCTCAAAGTCCGTCCTGAGACTGACTGAAAAGTCTATTGGATACCGGCGCAATTGGCGGTCATTACATTGGCTTCTCTTTCTGGAAGAACCCAGGTCCAATCGCGAATGGAATAAATGGATTTGGAAAGGTCCTCGTGCTTGCTGCCGTTATGTACTCGGGAACAGAAGCTGTAGCAATCACGGCAGGTGAATCCCGGAATCCCAAACGCGACCTCCCAAAAGCACTCAAGCAAACCTTCTGGCGCATCTTGATTGTATATGTCGGCATGATCTTCTTCGTAGGCTTAATCGTGCCCTCCGATTCCGAGGCACTTTTAAGCGCTACTTCAAAATCTGCGGCCTCTCCGTTTACGATTGCCCTTGAAAGGGCAGGCTGGGCAGGTGCTGGGAATCTGATCAACGCAATCATTGTTGTTACTCTGCTATCCTCGATCAATTCAGCCATCTACATTGCGAGCCGATGTATCTGCGCGCAAGCAAAGGCTGGCCGCGCGCCAGCATTTCTCGCCCAGACAACAAAACGTGGTATCCCCGTCAACTCCATCTTGTTCACCAATCTGTTCGGCTTGATAGCTCTTTTGAATATTTCCCAAACGTCAGGGGAAGTATTTACGTACCTACTGGATATTTCCGGGGCCGCTGCTTTCATCGCTTGGGCTTTTATTGGTCTCACTCATGTCCGTATGCGAGCAGCAATGAAAGCCCAAGGGATGCCCATCTCAGCTCTTCCGTTTACGTCAATAGGCTTTCCGTATCTGCCCTGGATACTGTTTGGCTTGAACATCTTTCTGGTCCTGATCTCGGGATATACCACAATATTGACACCGTTCGATGCCAAAGGCTTCGTATTTTCGTACCTGGTGATTCCTGTGTTTATCATATTGTATATAGGGTGGAAACTCTATCATAGTAAGCATTAACCTCTCCAGATCGCGATACCTTTCACTAAAATGAATGCTCAGAAACAAAACTCGTCAACCCAGCCGAAGCTGATCTTCAGAGTGGACGTAGAGACTGGCTCAGTCAAGAGACTGAGAAAGACAAGGCTAGCATGTGGGGACGTGTTAAAAACGTAGTTGTTGGATAGATGCTTTTATTCCCATCACGGCATTATTTGCTTCGCCTTCGTCCCATACTTCAAGTATAGCAGTCCTCTGAAGCTGCCAACCCACGTAGTGTCCTAATAACATCCTCATCCATGTACTGGAGTGCTTAGGATCGACGAGAGATCGTTCTTTAACGGCTGAGTGTTCATAAATGTAGCTTCGTAGAAGTCGTGACTTCGTAGCCTCTCCCATAAGACCTCGATGAACAACGAATCATGCTAATTTAGGTCCCGGTTCCCAGAATGCATACGGTCCAATCTTGCCTCAGTCTTGCCTCAGTCAATTTTGTGCCTTCTCGCCGGAAATATCGAGATCCTTCAAACCGTCCTCAAGCTTTCCATTTTCACCCATATCAATAACTTTGACGTCCTCATCCTTGTCGCCATCTCCACCACTTGGGCCCTCTCCTGCATCACCACCCAAACCTGACTCGATCCCCTCGCCTGCTTCTTTCAAAACCCACTCCACAACCTCTTTCTTGTCATTCAACTCTGCTTCGTATACAGCGTCATGTCCTCTCTGGTTGGTGATGGTGGGATCCGAGCCTTCCTCTAGCAAGACCTTCACGCACTCGAGATGTCCGTTTAGAGCCGCCCAATGCAAGGGTGTGTTTCCGGCTTTATTCTGTGCGTTGAGGATGGATAGCATGGTTGGATTCTGGGGCGTCGGTTGGGAAAGACCTTTGCAGAGTTCTTTCAAGAGACCTGGACGCGCATGTCAGCTAGGTACGCGCGTTTGTCCACAACATAAGTCTCTGAGCGATGCGCACTCCTTCAGGAGCCTATGAGATCCAAAACAGGATATATCCTGACCTTCATATCCGTTTGCTGCCGCCATGTGCAGGACACCATTCCCACTCTCCTCGTCCTTCGCAGCAGTCAACAACCCCGCTATAGCCCCCTCTCCCTGTACACCCTCCCTTGCAAACAGCTCATCCTTCAACCTGTGAAACTCTTCTGAATCTCCTGTGCGTGCAAAGTACAGTAGGTCGTCGATCTCATCCTCTGAAAGTTTTATTGGCATCTTGAATAGCGGGATAGCAGGCCTTGCGATGTTGACATTTTCCATGAAATTTATTTTTCGTCGCTACTCTGCATCGGAGGCCTTATCGTGCGATAAGACGGAGTGGCGCTAGTCCAATCTTACACTAGCTCATGCTCGTACTACGTTTCCCCGCGCTTGCAACAACAATGTTGCTCATCCTTCCATGTTCGCGCTCAAGAACCAAAGTTGTATCTGATATACCAGGACTCCGTACCAGAGATGACAACAGAGATCCTTTCCTGGCTGACACCAGTGCGGTTGTGTTTAGAAAGCCCATAAATATCAATTTAGAGCGCTTCGAGGAACGACGGACGAACGATGACCTATGGAATCACAACTCCTGGTATCGCCTAACGACTCCTGGCTTTGAATTGCCACGAATTATAGACCAGAAGGTCATTATGACTGTTGCAGCGAAGGCGGAACTAGAGAGCTTAGTGAATGAGAGCAGTCTACGAATGTTGTACTTGGGTTTGGGACGCCAGTAGCCGCTGATGTTTATTAGATTTGGGACTTATAATTTCTGGGAAAAGAGTAAACCATAAACGACCAAAAACGACAGATCAGGATTTAAAGCTGTAAGAAACGGTAAATTACTGCTGCTGCTAATCACATTTGCCAAATATCAGGTTAGTCTGGGTTGTGTTTTCCTTTGTTGTCCAGTCTCTATTCCCGTCACTGTTAGTTTCTCCTGCTTGTGGAGCAAGGTTGAGGATGCAGAAGACAGTCCCTATAGCGAAACAGTCAAAGAAAAAATGGAATAAAACTTGTCTTTCAGTGTCACAAAACTATTGTGTCTACAATGGAATTGTTTATCAATCACATGTATTTCTTTCAACTGAACTTGTACAACAAGTCCACGTCTAAATACAATGCCTCTGTATTTTCCATAAGTACTCCTGCAAATATCCACCTGGAATATTCTCACAACATCTAGACACCTAACATCTCAAAACCAAAACCAGGGAGCACCATCAACCAACACGACGATGAACACATCGCAACCAACAAACCAGGGCCTCTGGGTCCTCAGCCAAGAAGAGCAAAACGTCCTGGAAATGCAAATTGCCATGGCGCCGGGCTACTTTCTGAGCTCTGATTCAGCGCGCAACCTCGTGTCACGCCTTGTGGGCATTTCAGCCCCAGATAGCAGAGCTCCAACCGACGAGGAGAAGTACCGTCTGGATATCATCCTCCGCAGTTCTCGAAATCAACTTGCAACACTGACCCATGGTGACGCAGCTTTCGTGGAATCCCAACTCGGCATGCCACAGGGCTACAACGTGGTGTCTCAAGACGGACGCAAGTTTCTTGCACGCCTTCTCAATATCCCATCTGCAGAAGTTCTGCCTCTGACAGACCAGCAACGAGCGTACTTGACAGCCCTACTTCACATGTCCCGAAATCAACTTCTTCCGCCTCTGGACCAAGAACAATCACCCGGTCCCCGCAGAGTGCAAAGCGAACCCAAACAACAGACAATAATTGTCCAAATCCTGGCTGCCGCTCCCTTCAATCCGGTCGATCCAGAGGCTCCGGCCCTTGAACAAACATCGGTCGCTTCACACAACACGCGTGAGGAAATCGAAGTGGCAACCATACTAGAGACCATGAAGTACCAGGACGCACTTCGAACCACTCAAGCCGAAAACCTCCATCTCCGGGCTAAGCTCGCTCAAGCTGAAGCGGAGAAGAAATTCAGTAACAGTGGTGTCCCGCAAGTTCCACAACAAGCTCGAGAGCAAGCCCAGGAGCAAGGTCAACAGCAAGGTCAACAGCAAGTTCAACAGCCAGCTAAACAGCCAACAAAGCGCACCCCTCTCCCGACGCTATCACAGCTGCCAGACATCGAACCACAGCCACTGGTAAGGAGAGTGAGATATACGTGTCAAGACCCCAACTGCGCCCGAGCCTTCTCATCGAAGCGCTACGCAGGTCATCACTACGAAATGGTCCATCGGAATCCAGAACAGTGGAAATACTCCTGCAGCGTCTGTCACGAGCGCTTCCCCATCGCTCCCTACCTCCGCTCACATCGACTCCAAAGCGGTCACAACACTGACAACCAAGATGGATCTGACACCGAATCCGACTACCACGCTCCCGCTCAAAAGGGATTTCAGACGATGAGTAACACGAGTAAAAGTAAGTCTCTGAAGTGAAAAGAAATGACCTGAACTGCAGCTACGAAATACCAGAAAACCACAAAACCAAAGAAAACACATCAAAAGATCCCTCCAAAATAACGGACACGCAAGGAATTAGGAATCAGGTCGATGCAAGAGGTAAGGTCGGAATGAATACAGAGCCAAGACACATGATGTCTTTCCCGAGTGGCAGAGCTAGTACACGAGAGTCTCTGGGCCTGAAATCTGTAGCTTAGCATAGCACCACAATACACATAATTAGCCCCACACTTGAAATTTCTGTAATATGAATGTGAAGACTATGACTTATAACTTGTAATGAATCTGCATTGTTCGGGGCACGAAAGGCTCCTCAAAGATATCACCAGGAAATAATAGAGACTTCCAGGCACCAGAGGGATGCGGTGGTAGTAGCGTATAAAGTAGCATGCAGAGAAATGATCATGCCTTAACATGCAATCTCGACAAGAGGAAAACTAATGCATTGCTAACCTGACACCATTATATAAATCTACATATCACAAACAAAACACCAAGAAAGGCGAAGGCCTCGTTTATAAACGAACAGAGAATCACAATACAGCTATGAAATATCAACTAGCACCATCTCTCAATTTCTTTCTAGAGCCGCTACAAAGCTGTGCGAGTATGATAAGCATTATTTGTCGTACAGAACAGCCAAGAACTCAGACAAGAGTAACTATCGCTAATTATCATGGTCCTTGACGGCTCACTGCTGTTGGGACTTCAAGTAACCCAACACGAATATAACTATTCTGTTCCTCTGAACGCTCACGTAGGATAAGGCCAGAAGTAATACCACTATCAAATTGCTGCCTTTCAGCTCCAGTATCTTCAATTTCAGCAACAGGAAGAGCGAGGAATGAACCTCTGAGAATGTTCTGCTCTAGAAAATGGTGGAAGTGGGTTTGGCTGTCAAAAAAGCTGTATCGAATCCCCGATTCTTCAACAAAGTGATCCAACATGGTTTCCAGAGGCTCTACTTGAGTATCCGTGAAAAGTTCGGGGCTGTCGACTTCTTGGAGCTGTAATTCGTCGCTCGGGCTAGGTAATCCTGACTCTTCGAGTTCCGCTTCAGAGGTGTGACTTGAAGAAGCGCTATGACGGAATGCTACCGATAGCGTCCAAGTTCTGACGGTCAGTCGATCATCAAGAAGTTTGCCAAAATGGTCGGCTGTTTTAGGCACCATATGGACACCAATAACCACCATATTTACACCTGCATCCTCCTCAACTTGTTTTGCATCTTGCATAAAGAAGTACGGAACCATGCTAACAGTCGAGTTCTTGTAGATACTACCCATATTCGCAGATCGTCCTCTAACTTTTAGAGGATTGAGTCAGCGCAGAAGCTGAATAGATAATGTATACCTTACCTTGCAACGTGTAAAATCCAAGATTGGCGATGGAATACATATCTTGATTCAGCTCGTGTACGAATATTCTTAAGCTGTCACCGATTCTTCTGGTCCTTAGATATAGTTGAGAATCACCCTTGATCCATATCTGATCTACACCGAGGCTAGAAATGGCTTTACAGAGCTGGTAGCCATTGCTTGCTGCACTGAGCAAAGCATTGTAGTCGGCGTGATGCAAATAGCCCTACGCGTCACGACTTGTTCCTGGTCTGTCCATATACTGTTCAAAATTGAACTTCTCCGCAGATTTTCCAATATCAATGTTGCTGCAAATATGGCAAAGAATTGCGATATGAATTTCGTGACTGAAACACCCTACTATAGTCAAGGGCCTGCAGACAGAAGGGTTCAGAAATTTTGTGGTTCAACAATCGAAGTCCAGATCTAACATTTGCTTGCTCGAAGTATATGGCGGAAGAGTGTCGTGCATGAAGGCTTTGCAGACATCATACATGAGAAACCAAGTGTCGATGTGATATACGTGTCACTGCACACGTACCTAGTTCTTGAGGCAAACTACAAGCCAATGATCTCTAAAAAGCCACCACCTCAGCTACCGCCAGCCACACTAAAAAGGTCTTATAGCACCACTATGTAGTTGCCTAATCTTTAAATTGTTCTGGTGATCGAAATGTACACTCTTTCGCTAACTTCTAGCATTAGTAATTGAGCTTTATACTATGAAAAGAAAGTATTTACACAATATATAATTATCAGACCCCACACATGTAAAAGTAGGCTGGATTAACAATTCAAGCATGGTAGCTTCGGTGAGGAGAAACTCAAGCACCTTGACTAGAATAGGTTTATAGTTCGTGCAACTTAGAGGGCTTCAAGAAGAATGAGAAGTGAGCACAGAATGTATTAGGGCTGGCGCCCGAACAGCCAATCAAGCCCAATATCCCCAAAGGGATCGTCAGGAATAGCAAAGTCATTGAAAGTATTTGGGTCCATCCAAAGGTCATTATAGTTCACTGGGTCCTGGAATTGCGCATCCTCCAACCCGGGAATTGTCATGCTGCTGTCATAATGAGCATCTTGGAAGTTGGCGTCAATCTGCATTGCCGAATCCTTGTTCATAACAGGCGCTCCCTGGTGGACCTGGCCATTCTTTGTTTCTTCAGTCGGACTTTTGGGACTGACAATGTGCAAGACATTACTGAACCTCATTGGTAGAGCAAAAACAACAGACCATCTCTTAGCAAGTTCCTGTAACAGCCTAATAGACTTCTGTGCTTTAGACCAAGTGGATTGCAAGTGTTCCAAAGCCTCCACACAAACTCGAAACCGCGTAATGGACTGCTGCCGTAACTCAGGCTGCGATGATGTTGCGCTCAGAAGATGCATGATCGCAGCTGTGAGGATGTGGTGTACAATGTAAAATGGGGCATTACTGAAGCTTGGAAGTTTCCGGTACGCTCGAATTAGATGGGTCATTGTTGAAGCGGCAGCTGTCATGGAACGAAGCGCGAGTCGATATGAACTACTCCCGGGTGGTTCTCGGAGATAGGGACGGTGTATTAAAAGGAGAGACATCTGGTAAGACATCTGAAAGCAGGCAACATAATCGGAAGAGACGACTTTGCCAAAGCGAAGCCTATCATCAATACTGTGATGGAATGTAACCACTCTTTCGCGTGCATCCATGAGCAGTTTATTTTTCTGGATAGAACTGAGGGTAGGAAACTCAAAAGAATAACTAGGCAATTAGTTATAGATTCTATGCTTCTACTGAGAGGCTTACATCTGATCCATGAATTGGTCATGTAGTAGCCAGAGTTTGCACTGGTGATCGAATACTACTTCATCCAACGATGAAGATGCATCCAGAATGCTCCCGAGGGATAAAGTTTTGACGCGCTTCCAAGGAATTGTACATTGTCTGCCGAGTATTGAGGTGGCAATGCTGAAAAATATGTCAATTCAGCACAACAGCAAAGGGGGGATTAAATACCGATCGATCAAAAAGAATTGCCAAAAGGTTCGGACTCGAGATTCGCGGCCATCTACAGAGGTTGAAATGGACTGAGTTTCGGAATTAAGATACTCTAGCGCTCCAACGTGTAAACCCATGTGAATACACAAGCTAGCTGCCATAGCTACATGGTTGACTAGAGTAAGCGCCTATGACTGAAATTAAAAGACAATGAACAGGCAACGTACAGTTGTACATCCAGGCCATGTTTTCATTCTCCAAACTCAATTCTCTCCAGCACATGATCGTCAGGGCTTGAATGACAATCAGTGAAGGATAGTCTCGGCAACATGGCAGGGCAAGACTCTCGACGTTCAAAGCAAAACAGTCGCCAATATCGTGGCCATCCTTTCTTGTCGATAATCGTGAACCTGCTGCATATATAGCACTTCGAAGGAGCGCCGAAGCAGGATCTTGAGAATCAAAATTAGTAGAATCTAAGGAGAAAGACTCGACAAACTGGTGGAAGGGGTTAATAGAAACTGCAAAAAGCTCTAGTAGCTCTAGCTTAAGTTTTTCGTCCTGTGAGTAAGTAGTAAATAATGAAGTGGCATCCCGACGACGGACGTCACTAGTCATTCTTGGGTTGTTGGCTCTTCTTGGAATAGGCGGCGAAGAGGTTGAGAAGCAGAAGTTGCCAGACGGTCCGATAAATGATGTGTCTCCTGCATCTCCAATGCTCATCTTCCACATCATCGATCCAATTTCATCAATCGCAGTGGCCGATCTATAATCATGGACTGGCTCATGTTCCAGAGCAGTGCTTGCCTCTGGCCGATGATCCAGGCTCTTCTCTGCCTCAAGCTCCAAGTGAGGTTGATTTTGTAAAGAGTCCAGATGCAAATCTTTACAGCCTGGGTTTCGAGTCTCGAGATCTTGGATGTAAGTTTTCATTGCCAAGAGCTGTTCTTCAAGAGATGAAACGTAATCGAGATTCCATTTGCGCCTACAGGCTTGTCAACCAATTGTCCTCAGTGCACAAACTATTCAAACTCTTTCTTACTTGCGCGTTCCAGTCGGTAATGGTTCGTAGTGGCACTCCTTGCCCTGGCTCCTACACGTAGTGCACGCCGGTTGGACTCCGTCGCATTTTCGCTTTCTCTTCCGACAGCTTTCGCAAGCAAGGCCTACTCTCTTCTGGCTGGAATCCATAATATATCGAGATGCCACGCCCACAGCAACGGCGTCCCTGAGGTACAGGTTCGAAAAATGTGTAGAAGGCAATGGCGCTGCAATGCGGCGGTGTTCTGGTTCACAGCGTGAGAAGTGGAGTTGGTCCTTATCTGGTGCCTGCCACGTGACCAGATTTTTGGCGATCCATGACTCGGCCCCCTTTTCATGACTGGATCCCTAAGCGAGAGTAAGTGAGTGAAAGGCCCGACGCTATGAGCAGTAATCAAAGAGTTGGGGAAATAAGACATATGCAAATTCATAAGTTTTGAACGGAAAGTCTAAGAAACCCTTAAGGCTATTTTAACTGTCATTAACTTTTAAGTTGGATCAATTGTTTCGGTAAAGACAAGAGTAGTACAAGATTGTAAGCACCTGGTGCACTATGATCTATTATCCTCTCTTATTATTTTCAGTCTGACACTGCGGTTCTCAAATGAATCTTCTCTCGGTTATCGACCCCCAGCCACAACAAATCAGGCCTACTGTAATGTCCACAAATATCGAGGAATGTCTTGGTCCTCAAAATGGCATCAAAGTCCAAGTCTGCATATATGATACCTTCTTCCGTTTCCGGTAGGTCTTGTGACAACTGCCTGCCATCCGGCCCAAAAACCGCCGAACTGCCACCACCAGGAGAATTCATTATGGCACCTGAACCAGTGTTCATGGCATCTATACCCTTCTGACTGAGAACCGCTGTTGTGTGAAGGACAAAAGTCTGAGATTCTATGGCATAGGTCCGGGAGAGATTTCGACCGCCTTTAATACGTCAATATCGGGACAGCAGAGAGTATAGATTTGGAAACTCACCTTCTCTTGACATTGACCAGAGACCTGGACCCTCCTCGTGCTCAAACAACGGAGGCCATGCAGCCACATGGATTTCTTCATTTTGTTGATACGTATGAAACTTCAACAGAGGTTGCGTATGCTCCCAACATGCGAGCATTCCCACCCTGCCCACATTAGGTGTATCCACAACGTTCCGTAGACAATCACCAGAGGCATCCCCAAAGACCGTCCTCTCCATATGTGTAGCCTTCAACTTCCGCCTCTTCGTTTTGATTTCACCATCGGCCCCAATGAAAGCTTGTGAAATATACAACGAATGATTGTAGTTTTCTGAGAATCCAAGTGCGACTGCAATCTTGTTCTGAGCCGCGGAGGCACAGACTCTTTGCATTTGGGGGGAGTCCATCTTGAGAGAATTCTTGAGGTACAGAGTGCCCAAGTCGAAATCAACACTGCGCGACCTAAGCTCGTTAGCGAATTAAACGTTGGAACGATGGGCGAGTTGTGTACCAAACCCAGGCTGGATAGCCAGGAATCCAACATTCTGGGAAAGTAACTAAATGGGCATTATTTTTGGCAGCTTCTTCGATGAGTCGACAAGTCTTGTCTACCGATTTATCCAGATCTAACCACTCTGGCTCAGCTTGAGTGACGGCTACGCGTATAGGAGATTTGTGATTTTCGAGTGACGACATGATTGATGGAGAACCTGAAATATGTGTAAATGAAACTTTCGCAGTCAAATAAGCCAACGTAGAATATGAAATACTTATACAGTCGGGAATTACAGACCCCGAAGCTCTGTTTCAGAAAAAAGGAGGCTGAAGGTACAATATCCCACTTGCAGGTCCGGATTTCTAAGAAATATGGAGAAGGATTTGTGATAAGACGCGAAATGGCAGAACGCTGACTTTGTACGGAAGTAATAGAAGTCGCTCTGCAAATCAATCACGATATCAGAGGCGGGAGCAAGTGAGCCGCCGCTAACTCGTAAAGGGTTCCTCTCGCTTAAGATGGATAACGACCAGTTTGACCAGGGGCTTTATCCAAACATCATTATGCTTTTCTAACTTGCATCACAATAAGTCATGCCCAATGAAAAGGCTTTCGATCTCGCCATCTCTCTTATCTGGAGGTCTTCCAGTACTGCCGCTTCGAAGTCTTATCTTGGGCTCAAACAGTTCACCCGCGCTTTTGTCCATAGACAGATTCTATAAGGATGACCTTCTCTCGGAAATATGCTCACAGGCCTCTTCCCCTGCGACGAAGGTACACCATCCCTAGCTTCCCTCCTTCAGCCTCTGGTCAATATTCTGGAATCTTACAGCCATGGCGTTTGGCGTCCTGGAACCACCTTCCAACCCGACTCCAAGGGGTACGACACTCCTCGAAAGCCTTAATAGCGATGGTAAAGCAGAGGTCATTCTGGTCCCACAGCCTTCAACCTCCCCCCACGATCCCTTGAACATGACAAGAGTACGCAAGGAATTAGCCTTTGCAACCATCATATTCGGGGCCTGTGCTACCGGTGTCATTGGTCCCCTCTTAGTTCCTGGATTCTCAATCATTGCAGCTTCGTTTGACATTGAACTGTCTCAAGTCACGCTACTCAATGGTTCCTTGGTCATGGCTCTGGGAGTTAGCGCCTATCTCTGCTCTTGCTTTGCAGTTGTATACGGCAAGCGTTTGGTCTTCCTCTTCACGACCCTTCTGCTCATAGCGACATGCTGTTGGGGTGCTTCCGCCAAAAACTACAATTCTCTTCTTGCAGCTCGGGTGGTTCAGGGTGAGACATAAATTCTTTTCCTGCCTTGATAAATTTGCTGACAGACTCTAGGTCTCGGAATGGGTGGCTTCTTTGCACTGGCGGGAACAGCTTCGATAAACGACATATTCTTTGTCCACGAACGCGGTATCCGAGTCGGTCTTTGGAATTTTGCTGTCATTGTCTCTGTCAACATGGCCCCCATCATCAGTGGATACGTTATTGTTGATCTGTCTTGGCGGTGGAGCTTTTGGCTTCTAGCAATCACATTCGGTGTTCTGTTCGTATTTATTCTTCTGTTTTTTCCTGAGACCACATTTCAGCGCGACGCTGAAATTGTCCGCTCTATATCACCAATCCATGTTACGAATACCGAAATTCCGAGAGCTGTGGATGAGAAGCTATCATTGAGCAATGAGGCTGTGGGTGAGAATGGAACCGGAATAGTCTCACAACCCAAGTCTCTCTGGCGTCGGGCGCTGGGGATTGAGAACCTCGAGATAAGGGATCAGTCCAGAATCTCCAAGCTCCTAGTAACACCTTTCTTTCTACTTCGCCATCCTGCCATTATCTGGGGTAGTCTTATGTGGTCTGTAACATTCACATGGGTCATCATACAAGGAGCAGTCGCCACCCAAATTTTCGGTGCTCCCCCTTACAATCTCTCTGCAACCGCAGTTGGAAATCTCGTTGGCGTTGCTCCTCTAATCGGTGCTGCTCTCGGAACACTATTTGGCGGCTGGAGTTGCGATTTCATATCACAAGCTCTGTCTGTGCGTAACGGGGGAATATATGAACCTGAATTCAGACTTCTTGTCATTATTCCATCGCTAGTTACCATGGTCGCTGGTTCTTTTGGCCTCGGTGGAGCTATTGAAAGTGGCCTTTCTCCAGTCGTCTGTGGCGTATTTCTGGCAATCCTCAACTTTTCTGTTGGCGCCGGCTGCACAGGCATTGTTGCGTACACCAACGACGTATGTCAGCAAAAAGCAGGCGAAGCTTTTGGTCTTGCCATGGTAAGTTACTTCGATTATGTTATAAAGGAATTGTAACTAATATACTTGCAGGTTATAAAAAGTGCCTTTGCATTCGGTCTCACGTTTATGCTTAACGACTATTATACCAACAAAGGTCCGAGGATCTTCTTTTTCACCTGGGCCGGCTTAACAGTTGGTGTGATGCTATTTACTATTCCTATGTATGTATATGGAAAACGGATTCGCGCCTGGGCGGACAGAACAAACATTATTTGATGGCTGTAATGGAAAACCTATATTCGTTGATCTTGTATTATCTTTGATGATATTTTTCTATAAAGTAGTTTTATATTTATGCTGTTCATCGCAACAATTATCTTTCATTCTATTTTTACTTTTGTGATTTAGAGTATTTAACGTGGGCATTAGCCATTGTTGTGTTCTGTTGTATGTTCAAATGAGGAGCAGCAACACATGGGCAAATAGTGTGTATTGAGGAACTGTTGACTATCTAGAGTGATGATGATGATGATGATATTGATTTACGTCCAGCGGAATATAGGTCAAACCTATAGCCCTGGAACCTCCCGAAGGATATGGGTACGTGCTAAGCTAGGGGTTTTTAGATACAAAGTCCTATATATAGAGAGTGTCAAATCCACAGGGGGAAAAAGATAGACTCCTTACATATAGCCCCGGATCCCTGATCCCGCGGTGTTACAATTCCCTTGTAGACCTTAGAAAGCATTCGGTATTAGTAAAGAGTGAAGCAGTTAAGCTATTCAAATGTGGCCTCCCGCGGCCAGTTGGGGTGGTGACTATCTAGAGTGTGGACTCGAGGGGGTTATTTGCAGTGGCTAAGCGAGGCTAAGCGAGGCAAACAGGCTAAACAGAGTCACATCACTATTATCGTTCAACCTGTTCATTCACATGTGATAGCATGACTTTGGCATTTTCATTGTCGTTGTCACAAGATACACCAGCATTAGATCCAGCTCTCCAGAGACTAGCCTTGGCTCCTGACGTTTAGTCTTCTATTTGAGTTTATAATATTTGCTCCCCGTCCTTATATTCACCAACTTTAATATACCACCTACCTGCTACCCTTTCTTGGCGCTATACAGAATCTAATTATCTTTCATCACCTCGGCTATCCTCCAGGAAATTGGATTTGGTCGCAATACTTTTGAATGCCAAGAGAAGACTGTTAGATTTGATAAGTAATTCTCCGCCCGTTTTCCACTGTTTTCATAGATTTGTGTGTTGCTCCCTGCATTTATATCACAAATGACCTGGTTCCTGCCTTTACTGCATCGAATAACTGTCAACAGTGTTGCTACAAATCTCATTCTCTTAAATTTCTTTTGTAGGGCCTCTCGTGGAATTCGCAAGGAAGAAGGAAGGCTTGATCCTCGCGCAAGAGAACCAATCTAATAGCTAGCAGGACCTTGGCTCTCCCACGGTCAACATGTTATAAAGGAAACCATGATGGCGAAAAGGGGCAGTCGAAGAGTTCAAGAAACAAACAAAGACCCTATCTGTACTTGTCACAAGGCATTGAAACTACAATGCGATTGTTAGTCCACCCAATGTAGACTTTGTGAGGCTATATAAAGGAACAAAGGCTGGCTGTCAACTACCAATAAAAGTCATTGTTAGCTCTTTGAAGGAAGTCTTTCAATATCATGCCGCAATAACGGAAAAGCTATCAACAAAGCTGATTGGTAAACATTTTGATAGAGGCTCTTTTAGCAAATCTCAAAGAAAAAATCCAAAACCAAGAGCATAGAACGACCTCAACAATGTTCTTGTCAGCTATAAGTAAACCATAACCCATCAACCTCAAACCCTCCTTCAAATCAGCACCCTACAAACACCTGAATTCTCAGCTCTTCAAAAATCACTTCTTAATTTCTTAAGATGCCACATGACCCCGCCTGGCAGGCCCAGGTCCAAGCACAAGAACAAGAAGATCAAAATAACCACATGGCGAACCTCCTTCTCCGCCAACTAGCCGAATGCCGGGAAGATTCCGAACGTCGCACAGGACTCCTCCTGAGCCTACTCGAGCATGAAACAAGAATCACCCAACAACAGGTTAGTGACTCCTTGTGGGTACTAAACAGAAATGCCTTCTTCGGACCCAGTTCTCCTCGTGCTGCAGAAGCAGAACCAATAATGCAGGTGCAGGAACAGCAACAAGCACAACAGCACCACGGACAAAAGCGGCGCTTCGAAGAACAAGAGTCCGCTATGCAGGGCGTAGAGGTTGGTCGCATCATCCAACAAGAGGAACACGCTGTTCATAACTCTGTGCAACCTCAACTCGTCTTTCACAGAACGGTGGTGGCGAAGAAGGTTCGGAAGGACAGCAGGGTGCAGAAGGAGGTTAAATCTCATAACTGTTCAGTCTGTAACAAGACATTCAAAAAGGCGTACTCCCTGCGTGTGCACATCAACAGATACCACCTATGTCCCCACTGCAATAACACTTTCACTATGGACCAGATAAACCGTCACGTCTGTGTTGGATCGTTCCCGAGCAGGAAACACGAGGAGGAAAGTGGTTAAGTAAAGAGTAGAGGAAAGGTAGGTAGGTAAGTACCACTGAAGAAAGGTAGGTTTCACTTCATTTAATTAGAAGATATCCAAAATAGAAACAACTTGGCTGGCCAAAATATAGTCCCTATACAAGTGTCATGACCAAGATTCCTTTGATGAAGGTAATCGTATTAAAGCCAAATCCGTTGTTTAGAGCCCAGCTTGTTAGGAGCACTAACTACATTAATTACACATTACAAAGAACCGTAGAGTTGACACTTTTAAGTCCAATCACTATTCAGTCATTAATCTAATATAACAATAGGTTGTACAGGTATACTGCGTCTTATGAGACTTCCAAATCTCATCCCAGACCTCCCTGGAAAGCCCATGCGAAATTACAACAACGCAGTGTCACCATAACGGTTTGCGAACATGCCCAACGCCTTAATGGGGAATATGAATTTGTAGTTTGGGTATGAGATCATGCAGCTCTTGTTGAAAACACCCTCGATCGCTTCTTGTAGCCATTCTCCGTTTGGCTGTTGCCTGCTCATGATGAGCTTAAGAGCTTTCTCGATTGGTGCGCGATCAGGGTATTGGGCTTCGAGAAGAGCGATACAAACCCAAGCTGTTTGGACGACTTGAGAGCCAGTTGGGTGCTCGATGTACTTCCCCTGCTCGCAGGACTATTTTCAAAGTTAGTGACTACTTGTCACACATTTGCGGATAACAAACCTTGTAACTTTCAGACCAGCCACCATCCTCACGTTGCTTAGATATGAAGAAGTCGCAACCTCTACGAACAGCAGCGCTATTCTCATATGTCTCACCAATACTAGCAAGACTTTCAAGCGCAAACATTCCAGCGTAGGTAAAGCATATACCCCAGCTTCCATACCAGCTACCGTCAGGATACTGTGCTTTGCGGATGTAGTCGATTGCATTAGCTTTGAACTTTCTGATATCGGCAGCTCTATAATCGGGATAGTGCTTGGCGAACAAGGACAATGCCGTAACTACAGCTGTAGTACACTCAGGGTAGTCGTACTCGATCATGATACGCCCGAACACTTCTGCAGCGTTCAGCATCTCTAGCTTCTCAGATCCACGAGTGGGTTCATACGAAGCACATCCCCCGGAAGCATTATTGTAGGTAAGAAGAGTATCAATAGCATCGTAGATTCTTTGATCATCAATTAATGCTGGATATCCAGGTGTTCGTTGCAGAAGCAGGACCGCTTTCAGTGCCTCGGACACACAGTCACTAACAGCATACCCCTGGTCCCTCGTACTGAAAGCCCATGCTCCTTTTCGTTGCTGTCGATAGCACAGATCTTGATCATCGACATTCTCACGAATCTGCTGATCGTCAAGGAATTCGAGGGCTTTCGTAAGCATTGGCTTCCATTTTGGATCTTCTGCGAGACCGGCATCCATCACAGCTTGTATAACAAACGCAGTATCCCAACACTGAACTCCGTTAGTTCCATTCATTAGCATCCCCTCATCTTTCATCCACATGAAGTCTTCCAATCGCTCGCGATGTCTTCGCACCGAGTAGGCATCAGGACCCTCTCGGATGTAGCATGCAATCATATTCATAGGTCCATTGACAGGACCAAGATTGGAAAAATCAGTATTTTTATCTTCCATCTGGATCAATTTAAAGGCCCAGTCCTCGCCCTTTTTAATGATCGATTCGGTCCGAAAGTAAGGCCAGACATTGACGAGCAGCCAGTTGATGCTATTCAATAGCCATGACTTTGGATGAAAGTTGTCTCGGGCGGAAATGCTGTTGCGATTGGCGCCCCATTCAATCGTTTCGTATGGCTGTACAAATAGTTCGTCGCGCAGTTGTTTGGTGAGCGGTGTCAACTTGTAACTCCATCGCTTTGACCAGATGAAGCCCATGGGGAGGAATACCTGACGCATATGAATCCACCACCTCCATGGCGCGACAGGTACCCAATCTGGCAGCAGCCAGAACTCAGGTGGTACAGGATTGACAATGTCCCACTGACACACCCCAAGCACGCTGAGCCAAAACTTCCCCCAATGAGGATTATTCACCGCACCGCCCATCTTGTGCAACAATCCCCTTGCCTTGATCATCCGTGGCTCTTCCTCGCTGACCCCAAGTAGCCGCAGCACGGTGTAGTTCATTGACGTGCCAAACACAGTGCTGTCTCCCTCGATATGTAGGCCCCAACCACCATCTTCAGGATGTTGCCGCGCAAAGAGATAATTCTTAATCTCGGTCGCATGCCCATCAGGAATCCGAGTTTCGGTTACAATCCAAGTTATGACCAGACCAGGCAGCAGAAACATAGGTCCTCCGTACTCGCAGCCCCAGTTACCAGGTGGCAGTTGAAGATGCTGGAAGAATTCGAGGCCATTCTTGACGGAATCGAGAGGCGTCTTTACGACTGGAAGTTCTGGAAGTTCCTTTGTAGCGTCAGAAAGGGAATGACAATTCCACGAGAAATACATACCGTCGGCAGTCCCAGGAAGTACTTGTCGGCGACGGTTTGCGGCCATTCCTCTGCATCTTTATCGTCCTCGAGGTAGTGCCATGTTTGCCTTCCCTTCTCGTCAAGTAGTCGCCATCGGCCACGATCCGTCCGTTCCTGCAGCTTTGGTCGTTTGGGACTCTTCGAATCCTCACTGGAATCTTCCTCTACCGGTCGCTTCTCCCCGGATTTGCGGTTTCCATTGGTGCTGAACGACGTTTTGCGCTCAGCTGTGGACGCCATGCTGATGGATGACGTTCCGACGAGTTCCTGGCTCAAGTCTAGCAAATGAGTCAAAAAATTGAGGAACAGCTGGATGGCAATGGATGTCCAGAGAGCACAATGAAGTATCCCTTTTGTCCTGTTGATGGTGCCAAAGTGGTTGGGCAGAATAACTTGTGTAATCACCCTGGGAAATTGGGGCGGTGAGCCACGGCAGCGACCGCCGCTAGTTATGTTATGTCGGACCGGACTCCTGTTGACTCCAACGTACGAAAGTCCAAAGAAAGAAAACAAAAGACCATTAAGCAAGATCGAGCTCTACGCAAGCCTTCAACAGATCTCTGCACCCCCTCACAGCCACCTTCATGTCCAGATATTCATAATGGACTTGGATCTTTTGCAAGACATTCTGGCCGAGAGAGAGTCACCTCAGCCAGGCCTTTTGCTACACAACTCACCAGACAGACTAATGCCTGTCGACCAAGTCAATGATCCCATTGAGCAGAATGGCCAAGCTGAAGAACCAAATGCACTTCCGTACCCTTCAGATATCAGTCACGCTGGAGCTGTGATATCCAAAATCGAAGACATCTTCGAGGCCATGGCTGACTGTATCCTGGGAGAGAGGAAGGAACTTGTGATCCGACTAAAGAGCAGAAACAGGCCTGGAACAAAAGCACTGGATGCAGTGAGTGGTGTCATCGAAAGCCTTCAAGATGACCAATTCAAGAATATCACGTTTCCCAGCAAGACGCCCCAGGAAGCATGGAAATTCAGTGAGTCTCGATGGATAAGAGTTTGATACCTGCTCATTGGCAAACAGCCGCATTGCTGCGAGTTCTTGAACTGTCTCATGAAGCGCTCGTTAATGGTATTGTTACCACCAAAAGGTCCTCTTCAGTCAAACTCCCAGCCATACTCCTTGGAGCTTCCCAAAACACCATGACGTGCTTTCATTCTCACACATAGTTCCAGACGTGGTTACATGCTTCCCAATTCTTCCACCCTTTTCCCCTGCACTAATATCTACTCAAGTCACTCTTCTCATTCTCTGCAAGGTGCTCATACTGATACTGAGTCCCAGAGATATGTATTATCGAGACCCGGAGCTTTTCCTGAAGCAAGCCGTAGTCGACCGATATGTAGACGATATTGCGTACACACTTGGTGTCGAACGTGATGCTCTGAACGTTGTAGGTCCAGTCTCTCCCATGACACTGTATATCATTTTGATCGGATAGGTTGCTGCTGCCAAAGGTCTGGTCGCTGGTGCTTTTTCAGTAAAGAGGAAGGACAGGTCGATTGCTGACTTCTCCGCCGAGTCCGAGGTGAGTATCTCCATGGCCATATATTAGTGCCTAACTGATAATATCAGGGCATGCTAGTTCCACATACAAAAAACATTATGCATGTTCAGCTAGACGAGGTCCGATGGATTCTGGTGATTGAGAAAGAAGCAACATTCCGGACCCTGGCAACTTGTCAGTACTGGAAGGAATCAAGAGCTGGAAAAGGAATCATCATCACTGTACGACTCATAAAGATATCTCACTTCAAGAACTGGATCTAACCGATGTCAGGCCAAAGGATACCCAGACATTCAAACAAGAATGCTTCTAAGATTGTTGTCAACCCAAACCCCTGACATCCCCATCTTTGCAATGGTAGATTTCGACCCTGATGGCATTGGAATCATGTCAACCTACAAGCATGGTTCCATGGCACTTGCCCATGAGTCCGCAAACCTAGCAGTTCCCTCAATCTGCTGGTTAGGCGTCCGTAGCAGTGACATACCAGTCGCCGGACCAGGTCTCCTTAAACTCACGCCTCGTGACCGGCGGATCGCAACACGAATGTTGGAGAAAGAGGTTTTCCAAGAAGGTGGGCAAGATGCAGAATGGCGAAGAGAGTTGCAAGTAATGTTGTTCCTCAACGTGAAAGCAGAGATTCAGATTCTTGGTAACGGAGAAGCTTTAGCTACGTGGCTTGATGGCAAGCTTTCGGGTTACAGCATATAAAGCAGGGTTCCTGCTATCGCTTTCGGTTCGATCTTTCAGCAGACTGCATTCGCTATGCCATTTCCCGGCTCCAATCTGCGGTCCCCCACCGATCAGGGGACTGGTTTGCTTTATATATTCTAATAGTATCTTTCTCACAAAAAACAGAGCTCCCGCGGCTCAATGAAGTACTCCATTAGTCTTACCAGAGACAATTGCCCCTCCCATGTTGCTAACAACAATTTCTGCAAGCACCTGCTAACTGAAATTTAGACGGTCGTTGAGTGGGAGAATATCTAGGCCGTTGTGTTCTAGTATGTGTTCTGTATAAGTCTTGTCAAATTAACCTCTTTAGTTTTAAAACGTCTTTATATTTCCTTTAGAGGGTTGCAGGGGGCAATGACGTCTCACGGATCCCTTTACCGGGACAGGCTGTTATCAGCACCGTCAGACTAGCCCCTGGCACTTTTCCCCAGATAGACGGGGACGACTGTATTACTACGGTAGTTACATGGTGTTGTCTAACTCTTGCCTTTGCACCCAGTGTGCGATGTAAGTTAAGCCTCTCCCTTCCCTTCCCCTCCCTTCCCTTCCTTAGTATAAATAACACAATTGTCTCTGGTACAGACCATCTTTTTTTACTCCATTTCACTCCTGGTATTAGACTAGAGTCTTGCGACTAGCATCGACCTTGCTACTATACTTAAATAATAGTTAGGATACTAAGCACTTAATTTAAGGCCTGTCCTTCTCTACTTTAACAAGGCAAAAGACACAAGACATAAGGTATATAAGCGACGAGAGTCTATCTATATCTAGATTGTATACTTTCTATCTAATCTTTTTCACGAATTAGGTATCTTTTTAAAAGGAATCAAGAGTTTATTGCTTTCTTTTTACCTTCTACTTTATGCTGAAATTAGTAGAGAGCGAGTTTAGAGAACAAGGAGGCGAGTTATTTACTGTGGGTAAGCGACCAGTGGATAAAACTACTAAAGAAGGTAATAATGTATAAAGGCTGTATCTAGGATTTAGCTACCTAAAGTATAATTACACCTTTGTTTAACCTACCTAGAGGATACTACAAGTGGGATATGAGAGGAGTCTAACATTGTATACAAGTGCTTACGTATGTAAGTATCTATGTTTACAAGTCTTTTCTCAAGCAGTATTCAATTCTTAAAACATCACAAACAATTCTAAGGGATAATTAACGCTTACTTCCTGTCAACCTATTAATAAAATGCAACACAGCACCTATCTTTCTAGAGGACCATAACGCCCGCTGCAAACCTATCCATGATTTCCCATACCCTTATCTGGGTAGCTGTATGCGTCCACTGCAACCTCCATATCCACTATACTGTCCGCATGCTGTCTCCCTATTCATTGCCCCTCTACCTCCAATAACCAAGAATGCATATCGAGCTTCTCGTCATCCACTATAACAATCAAGGATTCTCTTTCTGGTGCCTCATAATCCATCTCACATGACACCATGCCTCTGTAACTGATATATCCCACTCCATCTCCCTTCCAACTGGCCCTCCTGTACTAGCACCACGCACGCAATATATCCCCACCATCTACCCTCCCTCAAAGCCCAAGCATTCTCCTGCATCCCTCCCTCACCCGTCTCTCATACTCCGGTCTCTGATCCCTCCACATCTTCGCAGCCTCTACATTAGCCGGCGACTCATCATTCGGCTCCGCCAGCATACTCATGACGGAAATGAGGATCTTCTCTACACTCTGGATCGGGGACCAACGCTCGGAGGCGTGCTCGTAGTGATTTGGGTCGTCTCCAGGTGGATGCAAGATCGAGATACAGACGAGGCCAGACGGGTATACTATTCCCCAAAAGAAATCAAATCAGCATCGTCCTCACCCTCGCCTCATCCCCATTATCATCTGCACGCTAGGGGAGACCCCCAAATCCCGGCAGACTAGCAAAAGAAAAACAACATAACGTACCATTGGGGTGCCACACCTCGCCCAGAAACCGCATACTCGGTGGCGCCAACGGATAGTCCTTAGGAAACTTCAACTCAGCCGGGAAGATGCCCCCCTCAAAAGGTGTACCCTCTGGTCCCTGAATCAGCGCCTCCCAATACAACAGATCATCCTCGGAGACGGGGCCTGCAGTGATGCCTTCGGGGGGGTTGTTGGTTAGGGCGCGGTATTCTTGGAGGAGTCGCCGTTGGGCTGTTGAGGTTGCCATGTTTTTGTTACACGCGCGGGGAGTCAAAGTGTGCGCTGAGGATTCGCTGGTGTGGAGAGTGTAAGTATTGAGTTGGGTTGGTAAGTTGAGATGTTGAGCGCTGGTGGTTTTGGTACGAGCGAGGCTTGAGGATTACATGACAGCACCGGACCGGTTGCTTCGGCTTCGGCCTCGCACCCCACTTCCGGGGTTTTGCCGCTTGGCGATTATGTTGTCTGCTTGCTTTTTCCTCTCCATTCCATTCACAACTTCCATTTCCCCCAAACACCACTGATCAAGGTGGATGAATGACCTTGTACACCTCACTGCCTATCGAGGTAGCCTTTGGCGCATCACCAATGCAACATCTCGTCAAGAGCTCAACAAGCAACGAGGCGTCACATGTTGTCATATTTGCCTTCAAAGATACCAGCCAAGCTGTCAACCTTGTTCCATTGTGACCTGTCAAGTGACAAGAATTCTGCTTCTTACTATCAGTCTTTGTCTTTTGTTCTTTTCCCTTCCTCATTTCAACTCGAGTCCAATTGGGATTGCAGGGTTTGTGGTTCCTGTCGTTTACAGCCTGTCGCTCAGGAACCATTGAAGCTTAAAGCACGAAGTCAAGTTTGACAAGCCTAATGCTGCCAACTTCCAACTGCCTCAGTCGATCTTCACAGTCGTGACGTATAGAGCGCTACACCCCAGAACAACCAAAGTGCTCAATCAGGCTTGTTGCGGCGATTGTTCGACAATGGAGTCGTACACGCAAACAAGTGGCTGTTCGGTTCGAGCTGGCCAAGCTGTGAGCAAGACAAGCACCTGGGAAGAACAATTCTGCAACTAGTCCAGGACAAGAATGGTGGTAACCAGCAATACTACCATCTACCATTGCTCATACATGTTCTGGGTCGTTCGACTCTATCGATGAGAGGAATTATGACTCAGAAGCAGCAGAGCTAAACACCCACTCAAACTCTTCTCTATCAAAATTTCGATTATTGTCATCGTGGAATCATCGGTTTAGTCAAAAGATATCTTATTGTAGAAAAGTCTATATTTCGTTATCATCCAAGGCCCGAGTATCCCAATCCCATCCCACAAAAAGAAACACCATCCATCTTCTATACCCCCATACATAGGACCCATCTACAAAGTCCCATCGCCGATGCACATATGGAGAGGGTAGGTATCTCCAGTGCACAGAGAGATCGTACCATCAACCCAGTCCATACCAGAGTAAGACTTGCTAGTGAAGCTATCAGCCTGGAAGGTAGTGCTCTCGGTAGCTGCGCCAATGCATCCAATATCGACGCGGCCGGTGTTTCTAGTGGTGAAAGGGTTGCTGACAATGGCAGCGTAGGTGCCGTTGGGAACACCATAGCTGATGGTGGAGGTGTAGGTGGAAGTCCAAGACTCCGAGTAAGAGATGCCCAGGGTCTCAGTGAGGAAACTGTCAATGCTGGCTCCAACAGTGACACTGGTAGTGATCGAATTGGAGATGGAGTATCCATCTGATACGGAAATGGAGGCCGAATCGCCGGTGGCATGAATAACCTGGGACATGGCGATATCCCATCCAAGGAAGGTCTGTACCGGATTCATGGTGTAGATCGTCTCCTTAGAGCATCTCTTCTCGATTTTGGAAGGAGATTCTGCTGAGGCATCCTTCTTCTCCATTGGTAAGGGCGCAAGCGAGCGAGTGGCCATCTGTTCGTCGGATGCATATCTTTTGGCGAGGTCGGCCATTTCTGACTTATCTCTGATCTCAATGCGGCCATTACCATAGACGATGACATCGTTTGGGGTGAGTTGGCTGAGATCGCGGGGACGAGCTGCGGAGGGAAGGGCTGCCGCTGAAATGAGGCTTGCGCCGGCGAGGAGGGTGGAAAGAATAATGGAGGAACGCATTGTGTAGATTGAAGTTTGTGAGTGCTGAAGAGCGTGTGTGGTATGAGAATTAACAAGTAATTATTAGGTGAGAGAGCGAAAGTGGTAGAGAACGACTGTGGGAGTGCTTGAGATGGTTGGTCTGGAAGCCTGCTGAGAAAAGTTATGAGGTTGGCGACAAAGAGATTATATATCACTTACTCGACCAAGTCAGTTCGCACTGGCCCCTATCGACAATCGTATCGCGTCGCATAGGTCGCATAGGTCGCATACACTTCAATGACAACAGACAGCGCTCTCCACTAATGCGGATGCTCGGCGCCTGAAAAAGAAACTCCAAAGGATGAAGAGGCCTGAAGTCGACCCATTCATACAGTCCCACAGCCTCCTTTGCCTTCCCCGAACACTCACCTCGTTCTCAAGTACTTGAAGGGACCTCCCTTGGCGATAACATGTATAAAACAAGGACCTTGCTTGGCGAGGCTGAAAACTGGAAAATTCACTTTGCGACTCAAGGCTTGTATCATAGGTACTATCACAGGTATTATCCCGACTCCCGACTCACTGAGAAACGAGAAGCCGCATAATCAAACACGGGCTTTGACGGGCTCCAAGCACCATCACCACTTACCCTCGAGATAGAGTTCTCGCTCCTGTTTGGCATGCAACTCGCTACTCCACAGAAGCCACAAATACCACACTCTGTTGGCTTTTGCTGCACATCGCTCAATCATACATCTTCAATGCATCGGGGCTGAGTCTCAGCTCTATATTAAGCGACCCCTTATGTCTCCTGGGAGCCCCCGTCGAAGGATCCGATGCCCCCGCTGAAAAAGCATTGAAGGGGCTCTGAATGGGGGAGGCTGAGTATATCTTTGGATTCTTGGCCATACTCTGTACTGTATCTTCGATACTCGACGGGGTATGAGTAGGCGTGATCGTGGTTTGATGGCCCTCTATTGAGCCTTACGGTGGAAAGCCGGGTCGATGAAACCCTCACCAACCCCACTGACCACGATGCGCTCATGCTCTGATTGAACAGCACATGTTCTGCATGCCACAGTGACCAAATCGATGCGGAGAAGCACAATCTCCCGCCTGATGAACGTTATGCAATTATAGGGAATTAATTAATGGAGAAGGAAGCGAAGGGTTAGGATGCTATATTCGGAGGATGCGTGGATGCGAGAAACTTCGGATGAACTCCTCCTTTATGGGCTGTTTGGGTTCTGGGGAGTTCGTTCGTGTGAGAAGGAAAGAAGAAGGCTTCGGGTTCGGGTGTCTGAGCGCATGGAAGCATGGAAGTGTGGTTCCAGAAAGCAAGAGGCCCCCTTTCCTTTCCTTTCGTGTGTTTGAACTTTGGAAGGGGTTAAGGGAAGGATCTGAATTTGGAGGGGAGGGGAGTTCGTGGTTGAGTAAGTACAAGAAGGACCGCTTTGCCTTCTGTATTGGAGCACCTCACCTCACCTCACCTCACCACCATCACACTCGCTAATTCCGTTCGTCGCGTAATCTCAAGTCACTCACTTCACGCTCATTATCAACTTTCACACATTCATTCTTGATACTCAACTCAACAAAGACTAACACACACACGCACACCCTCATCACTTTAATCAACTCTCTTCCTCTCAACCCTCCCAACTTAACACAACAAAACCATCATCATGCAATTCTCCACCACCTCAACTCTCCTCCTCCTCACCTCCCTGGCATCTTTCGTCACCGCAGACCTCCACAACAAAGCCGTCTGTGTCGACAACACCAACGGCTACGTTAGTCTCCCTTTCCCCCTCCCCTGCTTTCCCATTCCTCAATCCCCAATTCCTCCCACGCCCTATCCATAGCCCCAAGAGGAAAAACTAACATCCACCTCAAAAAAGGACATCTACAACGCCGACGCCACAACTGCAGCCTGCGCCGCCTACCTCGCTGCACCAGCCGGTTCCAACTCATGGGATTCCTGCCCAGATTGCTACATGGTCACCGCTGGGTCTCCACCTTACTGTAACAGCGATTCCGAGTATATGGGTGGGGATCAGATTACTGCTTTTTGCGTTGCTGCTGGGGCGGCGAATGCGCTTACTTCTTAAATGAGGCTTGGAAAAGAGGGGATTGGATGGTATGATGTGGATGTAAGGTGGCTCTGGGTTGGATGATGGTTGGGGGGGAAGTGTGTAGGCTGTCTTTTTGGCGTTGGGATTTGGATGGGATTCTCTTTCTCCTTGCGCTTGTGAGAACGAAATTGGGTTTGATAGATATCTTTGTGTTTGTTCCTATATTTAGAAGGACGCGGTCGATGATTGGAGGTGCTTGCTTGGTGGTGATGAGGATGAGGATGAAGATAAAAGTCATGTTTAATGAAAACCATTGAATACCTACTTATGCTATCCCTTGTTACAATTTATTATGGGGCTCATATTAGCTTTGTTTAAGGTATTTGTCTTACTACGTGTTAAGCATAGATTAAGTCTAGCAAGCTTTAAGCTTATATAAAGTACTAGTATGAACAAGTAATAGGTTTTAACTACTAACTAGGATACTAGCCGCTATAAGCAATGTCAACTATGAATCTAAATAAAGAAATCTAAAATTTAAGTTAGGGTTGTTTATGTCTGCTTTACCTGCGCGTTAATACCATTTTTATAGAGTAGGTAGAGAAAGGAAAGGCAATTACTCTTCCTTGTAATAAGCTCTCTCCTATACTATCTATGTAGTTAGTAAACGGATTATTGTGATATTATTATCATGTATGCATTGAATAAATCATATCTATCGCAAAGTAATGTGCCTTATGTTTCTGACTAGGTACATGACAACAAAAGATTCTTTTCGCATTCGCATCTCACAAAAGACCAGCTGTCAGCCACGCCAGGAAGTCAGTTTGGATGATTCAAACCCTAAAGGTCCATCACTTGATAGTTTGTCACAATGATTTTCCATAGCAAAGTCCCCATCAGAATACGGGTCAATTGTTTAGCATCGAGTTTATTTCCGCTATCCTTCTTCCTCAACTACAGTATCTTCGACCTCGCCGCCATATTAGCAGTAAGTGCAGCCCCAACACCACTTCCATCCTTCGCAACAGAGATACCAATCCGTTTTTCGCCTTCCGTCCCAATGTCAGTTATGCTCATCAACGCACCTCTCATATCCTTCTCAAAGCCAGGATACATTTCGATCAGTGAACCATCAACACCAATATCCACCGTTCTTCCGTCGTCAGCCTCCAGAATTTCAGTCTGGATGATGACAGCGCCGACAGCTACGGCACTCAATCGAGCAGACCTTTTTCCAATTGCATGAGATAGTTGCTTAATGGCTTTTGCGTCTTCGGAGCTAATTTCATCGATTTTCAGGGCCTGTGAAATATACTTTTTTGCTTCGTTCAAGTCCACACTATCGTCCGCCTCGACCAAACTTAACAGTTCACTGTCAATCGCCCACTGTTTATAGAGTGGTGAGGTTTGCGGTATCTTTGAAGATGACAGCAAAGGGACATTAGTATCTTTGATAAGAGAGAGAACTGCTAATCGGAGAATCTCGCCCAAGTACATGCCAGAAACGAGCTTTTCGAATATTTCGAATCCAGGATTGACGCTATCAAGGTCGATTTGAATGTCGAACGGCGTTCTTGGAAGGACAGTGCCGCCGCTGTCGAAATTCCCCCATTCAGTGTTGATGATCATATGCGTAGTCCGAGGATCATAATCCCGACTCGCCATGTCCAGTTTCTTGATCTTCGACAATCTCTCCACGTAAGCTCCATTTGTCCCTGTTCCGAATACTGCGCCAAGAATCGTATTTGTTGTAGCAGGAGAAGCATATGCTCTAGCCATGAGCGTCCCAACCGTATCACTAATGAGAGCCGTAATCTTGACCGGGAGCTTCAACTCATCGAGCTCATCTTGGAGTAGGACACAGATATCCTTGCCGAATGCATCGTCGATGTTAAAACCTTTACTCCAGCGTATCAACTCTCCTCTGTTGATTCCAAGCTGAGTAAAAGCATGGCTAAATGTGAAGCCAAGACTGAACGTTGATTTGCGCTCGGAGCCGCCATAATCTTCCAACTGGTCCGAGAGGTTTCCTAAAAGGAAAGTTTGGATTTGCTTTGCAAGGAAAACAAACAGCCCTTTTGCGTGCTTTGATACTATCAAATCTCTAGGGATTGTAACTTTTGACTGAACCATAGAATAGGTTCCATCTCCATTGAGAGTAACAGAGCACACTCTGGAATTTGTGCCTCCGAGATCTACTGCTAGATAGGTTCCCTAAGTGATTGTTATTCACTAAATCCATTACGTATTTGTCGTCGGTGGAAGCTTACCTACTTTTTCAAGGCCCGTGGGAACTGCCGTGATGTACGATGGTATCTGCTCAATTTCTGAGCCGGGAGTTCGAAGGCCATCGTCTACAAATATGATTAGAATTCATCTAGCCAAAAATTAATTTGACATTGACGCACTCAATTGTTGAACAAACTCCTTCACAGCTTTGTTCACATCTTCCGAAGTCAAGTCAAATCCTGACGCTAGTTGTGTCACAGCATCTTGTAACGAAACGTTACCAGCCTTTACAACTCTGCCGGAGGAGTTTCTGCCTTTGTTAACCAACCTCCCGAAAGCTCGAAGCAAAGAATTCTTCAGAGACAAAGACAGAACGGCCATTGAGGCCAGAGGCCACGAATAATGCTCGTGAGAATTAAATCGGCCGCAGCCAGAAAGACAGATTTTGCAAATAAGGAAATGGCTGGAACCACAGAAAATTCACGGATCAAGTTCCATAACCGATACTCGTAAAGAGCAAGACAGATTGTGGTCTCTTCGATCCGGGACCTTCCCCAAGTCTTTGAATGCTGGAAAAAGAAAGTTCTCTCTTAGGTAACTAGGTTGTAGAGCTTGCCTTCTTTCCCGACATCCAGAACACGATCTCCGGTGACTCTCATTCATGGTTATTGGGTCGTCACGCAGTTACCGGCGAAGTTGTACGGAGGATGAAAGGTTCGCCGGCTACGGGACTACGGAGTAAGTGCAAGTGCTGCTTACTCCGTGTCGCTTAACTTTCTGGTCAAGTCCTCGGCTCGACAACCTACCGTAGGCTCATCCCACCTTTCAACTGAACTCCTCGATTTAACAAAGCTGTTCAGCGCGGCACGCGAAGAAAATATTACTGGTGATGATATGGGTCCCCGTGGTATCATGGTATCACGAGAAACTGCCGCCCCTGGCTTGCTTTGCCGGAAGATTCACCGGTCTTGCTCGTTTGCGATTTGCGAAGTATTCGTCTTCGAGAGTCAGTCGGTCTTTGAGAATGACGAGGTCTCCTGTGTCTCTGAAAAGCTCATGAGATCTGTTATGAGCCTCACTGTAAACCTCAAAGGCTTTATGTGCTCACTCAAAGGATAGTGCTCTTTTCATCTGGACTTGAGGTTATGTCACGTGTTTATTTTCTGTCAACTCATACCACGCCAGGTTCGAGTGAGCAAGTCACAGATGGGCGCAATGGACATTACCTTTGTATTTAAAACGCATGCAAAACTATGAGATCTATCCTCACATTTGGTATATCACGCTGTGATCTCAAAAACCCAAAAACCTGGAGACGACTGGAAGGAAGCAGGGAACGGGAACGAGAACTTGGTAAGCTTTTCGTCTAATTGAGTTCCATCCAGGACCCATTGATCTCAAGTAGAGGGAAACTTAATCTGAACGATCCAAAAGTTTGGTACTTAGATAGTTGGCTGTCAATTCTTTCCGAACGAGGTAACCTGAACTTGATTTCCTCTTCATAATTACACAAAGCTACAGCATACAACACTTTCTCTCCACCTCGACCCCTTCAATTCTGAAGTCAAATCTGAGATTGTAGCATGGCCATATATACCTCCTAGCAGGTAAACTCTAACGCAAAGCTAACACTAGGAGTACCCGAGAAGTTGGCGGGGACAACATAGGTAACATTATAATAATAATGATTGTAGATTGTATTCTCCCAATAATTCGTCGGTTGCAGCTCCAAGCCCGAAGCATCAACACTAACATTCAAACAAGGCAGATTATCGAATCCATCAACGGTATTACCATCCAGAGACCACTGAGGCGGGATCCCTCCGATCATGAATTGGAAGCTATCGCTGCCTTCTTGAGTTGCGTTGGGGTAGGTGATGGAGAGCGAGTTCTGGCTGGCGATTGCACTGATGGTTGAGGCGGTGGGATAGAGTGAGAACCAGCCACCGTATGGGAATGGTGTGTGTGATGGATCAGCGGCCCAGTGGACGATGGCTGGTACGAATTGTTGCCCGCGGTTTACGGTTTCAGCGAGTTGTTCACCACCGACCATGAGATCTTTGCTCATCCAAGAAGTAGCGACACGCAGGACATCGGTGTCCAGACTATCGCGTATTGTCTTATTAAGGAATCGCTCTTCTTCAAAGGGGTTGACGAGCTTGTTGATAGTGTCATTGCTTAGCACGGCCGAAACGGTGGACACGAGAAGCGCGAAAGAAGCACCCTGTGCAGCGTCGTAGTGGAAGTCATCGTTGCTCTTCCACGGAAGCGGTGACTTCTCGTACCCAAATAGTCCCCACCAGAACTGACCGAGAATGGCTGAATGCGTAGGCATATCTCTCGCATACGCGCGATCGTAAGGTCCAGCTATGTTCCCAAGATACGGATTATAATGGTCGGCGATATCCTTCCACACTTCCGTGAGAACATACACTGCATTCTTAGTCAAAGTTGCGTTTGCAGGTCCATACTTGATGTTAGATGCTAGAGCGTAGATATCTTCTCCGTAGTAATTGGGGCAGTTGTACTCGCCAAGAGTGTTGCTTCCATTGGCCTGGAAGAGCTCGAGGAGCTCGGTTCCTTTGGTGTTGGCAAAGTCAATGAAGGTTTGGTTGTTCAGTCGTGCTCCCACCCAGCCTACGACTAAGGTGCGCATGTATTGGGGGTTGGAGTAGGCCAAGATGAGATTGTCTGGTGCAGTGCCATTTCGGCGAATTTCTCCAACTGCTCCATAGGTTAATGCGGTCTCAATACCAGCGACAATGTCTGGTTCCAGCAGATGTTCGAACTCGGCAACAATTTGTACAAGTTGGGAGCCGACGAATTCGCGCCAATTTGGGTCGTACGTAGCGTAGATCTCCTCGGGATAGAGACCTGAAGGTCCCGTTGGGTTTGGCTCTGCATGATATGAGAAGAAAGACTTCACAAGGCTTGCATTAAATCTCACCATCCGGAGAGAGTTTAAAGTCTCCATACCAAGGAGATTCAAAATCGTAGTTCATCTGAACAGAAAGACTAAATAGAACTTCAGTGACTATTATTCCGACGAACAAGCGAGCAGAAACTTACATCTTCTTCAAGGCCGCATTCGCATTCGCAACATCATTCCCCTGGGCCCTGTGCAACAAGCCTGGAATATACCAAGCCGTGAAACGCATCGACCAAGGTCCATTATCCAGATACCAGACGTACTTATACGAATCATCCCACCGGTCATCATTGATTGACATGGCGAAGTCGAAGAGTTCCTGAGCAGCTGCAACGAAAGCACGTTAGCAAGTACTTCATCCATTCAGATTTGAAAGGAAGAGAAAGACTGACACTCTGATAGCACAGAACTTGCGGTATTGACAGACCGTCTACTCGGGGATGCAGACGTAACCGACAGAGCAGACAGGGCCGCGAGGGCCAGAGTAGAGAAACGCATAGTAAGAAACGACACAAGCAGGACCGCTCGAAACAACAAAGTCACAAGAATGGAAATGGTCCAAATTCGAAAATATGTATTTTAATAGGTACCTCACTTCACATATACCCTAGCCATTAATTACCGGTAATAGCAGGCCCGGGTACTTCATACGCCGCACTTGGTGGTAGCAAGCATGCAGATTTCCCCGCTTCCAAAGACCACCAAGACTATATCTTACTTCGCGTGACAACCATAACCTGTACAGTACACTTCAGGCTATTCCACCTTGCTACGACATATTCGAAGACGGGAAAGGACCGACCCAAAGCTTCGAGAAACCATAATAGAAACTGGTAAAGACATAGAAATTGATATTGCATCTTTCACCAGTGTAGCAAGAAACCGGCACAAAACTTATCCACCTGGTGTACATAGCTCCTGGAGGCACGAATCCATTATTGATAGGAAAAGAGCGACATTGGCGACACGCCGATACAGTTGAAGCAAAGCCATTCCACATCATACCTATGGTAGACCCGCTTCCTCCACGACTACCAATGCAGTAGTGTTAATGTTCCGCCCAGCAGAGTTTCCACCACGCGACGGATAAGCAGCCCAAGGACCGCAGAGTCTGACTACTATACTACTGTACCCCATTCTTAAGAGCCCTGTACCGATATGCGTTCCCTCCTGTCGCCTCGCTTCGACAAAACTGTTGGGTACGTACCTTTCGTACCTTTCGTGCCAAAACAGCCGAGCAAGCACCCAGTGCTGCCGAGGCGATCCCTGTACTGGCGAGGCCCGGCCAACCCGGTCAAATAGAGTGTCACTCATTGATTCTGTACGACGCTTCCGGGTGTCTACGGGCCGTTTTCATAGTAGCGGTACGATGGCTTGGATATTGCCGCAAGATAAGTAATGTTGACCAAGTAGGTACCATATGACAGGTATGGGGAGATAATGGGGAGATTGTTTAGCGAGTATGCACGTATATGGATTCATTGTACGATAACAAACATGGGATGAACGTACAAGAGCTGGAGCATGTGCCTCACCGCGATACCTCGAGTGTCCGAGTCTTCGACGACGAGAGAAGTGCTAGGAAAAAAGAGGCAAGGAAACGACAGACACAAAATGTCAAACTCGGTGCCGATAACTATGGATGCAGCACTTGCAGGCAGGAAAACGGGATGGGTCGCAGATGGAGGAATCATCAAGCTCAACTTGATCCTGTGTATCTCTCTGATCTCCAGTTATGCCACTGGGTACGATGGATCCATGATGAGTGTGTTTCCCTACGACCCAAACCACACCACCCTACCCAAAGAAAGGAAAGCTTCCTTAGATACAATACTAACCTGGGATATCTCTAGATGGACTCCAATCCCTCACAGAATGGCAATCCTTCTTCCACAACCCAAGCCCCAGCACGCTTGGCCTCCTAAACGCAATCCAAAACGTAGGCCAACTCGTGGCCCTCCCCTTCTGCGCCATATCTTGCGATCACTTCGGCCGGAAACCGACACTGCTACTCGGCGCTCTCCTGATCCTCATAGGCACAGTCCTGCAAGGCGCAGCTCAAAACAACGGTATGTTCATAGCAGCACGGGGCCTCCTAGGATTCGGCCTAGCTTTCAACATAACGGCCGCTCCATTGCTGCTAATGGAGCTCTCGTTTCCGACGCAGAAAGGCCAAATGGTATCGATCTATAATGCGCTCTGGTCATTGGGTGCAATCGTGGCGGCATGGACGACCTATGGAACGTTTCGTATGCCTAACAATTGGGCTTGGAGAATCCCATCTTTGCTACAAGCCCTGGCATCTATAGTTCAACTTCTCTTATGTTGGCGTATCGTTGAATCGCCGCGTTGGCTCGTTTCCAAAGATCGACTGGATGATGCGAGGGATATTATTTGTAAATATCACGCCAACGGCAACCCAGAAGACCCAATCGTAGTTGTGGAACTAGAAGAGATCCGCGAAGCAATGCGTCTAGAGAACGAAGCATCAACCTCAACATCTTACTTTTCTTTTTTTCAAACCACCGGAAACAGGCGACGCTTCTGGATAATTCTCGCCGTGGGATTTTTCTCTCAATGGAGTGGGAATGGTTTGATCTCGTATTATCTAACGCTGATCTTGGATTCGATCGGCTATACGAGTGAGGATACGCAGACGTTGATAAACGGGATCTTGACGATTTGGAATCTGGTTACGACAATGGGTTTCGCGTTGTTGGTAAATCAGTTTAAGCGACGGACCATGTTTCTAACTTCGACCATTGGCATGTTACTAACTTATATCGGTAAGTTATCTCTTAATTAGACTGCTCCTTGGATTTTGACAGCTGATTGCCCCGTCTTTCAGTTTGGACGGCCCTCGAAGCAACCTACGAGATATCCACCGATCTTAATGGTTCCGGTTCAACAGGTGTAGCCAAAGGTGTCCTCGCAATGATCTTTCTTTATAATGCCTTCTTCAACATCGGCTGGGGTCCTCTACAGGTAACATACTGCGTCGAAATCCTTCCTTACAACCTGCGAGCACGAGGATTAGTCCTCTACAACCTCTTTGTAGCGCTCGCCCTGATATTCAATCAATATGCCAACCCTGTTGCCGTGACAGCCATTAAATGGAAATATTACATCGTGTATGATGTATGGCTTTTTGTCGAATTGATCGTCGTCTACTTTCTGTTTGTGGAGACTAGTGGGAGCTCTTTGGAGGAAATGGCCGCCATCATCGATGGAGATGAGGTGCGTCGCGGGATCATTGAGGGCGTTGCAAGGGCGACAGATAAGAAGCTGCATGCCGAGGACGTTGATGAGGAAAAGAAGGCGCTAGAGAGGGTTAGAAGTGTAGATGCCTAATCGAAGACGGTCCGGAATGTTCTCCATGCTTCAGCCCGTTGACTTGTCACTATTTTGCGTGATGTGATCTCGCTTTGCAAGATCTACACCTTGAAATCAATTTGATGTTTACATGAATTGGACGTCCCTAGACTATGCTGAGCTTGCCCCTTTTGACGCCCAAAACCTCCCCAAACTCCATTAGCGTAGCTAGCTGCCCGCGACCAACGACCAAATGCTCATGAACGCCAGGCCAGAAAACCCCCTTGGACATATTCCTAGTTCCATTTCTTAGCCTCGACACCTTCAGGTGGATCAGTAGGAACGGGACCCTTCTTGACGTCATGCCAGTTCATGCTAAGAGCAGTTCCATTGCTTTCTTGGTAGCTCTTGATCATCGCCTTTTGCGCGTCCAGGTCAGCATTCTTGTACAAAGTCTTAAAGAAATCGTCCACGCCGGGCTCATCCTCTCCTTCTTGCTTGAGACTAGAGTCAGCAACGTTATCCCAGTTTTTTGGGCCACTTCGTGAAGAGGTAGGATAGGATGGTGCTTTGTCAATTTGGTTCGAGGATGGGGCAGACGACGCTCGAGTTGCAGGCTTCGAATCAGCCTTTGTAACAGCTGTGACGTCTCCTTCAAGGGCGGACCACTTTTGGTTGGGAGTGGCTTTGTGCAGAGAGATCTCAATCTTGTATGGCGTAATTGAGAAAGTGCTCTGCTTGGGATCGATTGGTGCAAAGAGTGGATCGAAGTTCAATGAAAAGTTGCGTCCAAGATCAACAGGAAAACTGATGTCCAACTGGGGAGTGTTATTGAATGACCATGGTAGACGAAGGGGATTTACTAACTGAATTTGCTTGAATATTCACCTCAGCTTGGTCCTTCAGAACACCCTTGGCATAAACAGTGATTGTTACCTTGGTTGCTGACTGGAGCCAATCGTGACGGAACTTCTTTGACGCAGCCGAAGCAGCAGCAGGTGAGGACGGGTTTGCAATATTCTCCTTCGTGTCACTCTCCGTGACACCAACTGCCTCAACCTCATCCGGAATCTCGTTGACAGTCTTCAGGCACTGCTCGCTATCCTTTCCAAATTCTCTCTCCGCATTTTCGTAGTCAGTTGTGACCTTAGCCTGCCAGATACCCAGACCCTTCTCCTTCTCATTGGCATTTCTGCACCAGACCAGGCAGAGTCTCGCGTCGCCATATCTCTTCAAGCAATAGAGCGCGACTGCACGACGGAACTGAGCAGTTGCAATAAGTTCACGCCTAGCACGGCGGCGTGCTGCGAGCACTGCAGCCTCTGCATCAAGCAGTGCAAGATCGAACTGATTTGTTCTGTGGTATGATGTGGATCGCTGGATGAGCCAGAGGGGCGAGGGATTGTTCAGGTTCGTGGAGAGAGCGGCCGTGAACTGCTTGATTGCTTCTGGGTAATCGCGATTGTCAAAGGCCTTTTGGCCAAGAGCTGCTTGCGTAGACATGGGTGCTTCGGCAGAGGGGTTTGTGATGAAGTTTAGTAATGGATTTGGGATAGAGAGAAGTTGAAGATGTGAGAAGACTGGCCCCAAAGCTCCTCTCTTTGTAATGTGCAAGATGGAAATTTTGAATTGAGTTAACTGTCTGTCCCAGCGAAGGCTCCAGAATTATTCAGCCTTGTCCTGTCGCCAGCTAGGACGGCGCTAGCGGCCGCAGCCTTCACGGAGTCAAAAATGCCGTGGATGACGGCACTGATGGAATCTTGAGTTACACAAACTAACTCAGGCTAATGGTTATCTAACATGCCCGGCCAGTTCAAAAAGTACACACATTTTAATCTCAATTGGAATGACATTTTGGCTAGTAAGTAACACAGCACATATATAACTATAATCTTGGAATCTATAGATCTCGCTCTCATGCAAAGCTGATGCTCCAGTCCTCCCCAATGGTCACCCTGGGGTTCTTAACCAATGCCCAAGCCGCCTTATTCCCTTCGGCAGCATGATACTCTACCTGGGCCTCTTTGCCACCAACCTTTGCCGTCTTCATCTCAGCCCACGCCTTTGGAGCTCCAACGATAAGTACCTTCTCCACGCCAACATTCTTCATAGACTTTAAGTACTTGTCTGTCAACTTGCCTTTGGTACCAATGTTCTTGGAAACAAGCTCGTTGGTAGCTGGAGAGTATTCGAAAGCACGACGTATGTAGGCACCAGATTGGTAGTCGAATGACTCTCCATCATCAACGTAGAGCTCGCCCTTGGCACTTCCGGCTTTGTCGAGAACGACGACGAGGGTGTAAGGATCCCATCGCATGAGTCCACTGCTGCGGCGCGGTCGATCTTTGCGAGGGATGATGTGGCCACCCTGCATGAGGAGAGGAATCTTCTCCAGAGGTGCGGGAACAGTCTTCTTTCCATGGCCAGTGTACTTTTCGTAATCGAAGTAATCATAGTAGACCTCATCATCTGGGAGGTAAATTGCTACGCTTTCTGCCTTCTCGGTCACAACTGGCTTGGCTAGCAGGCCAGTTGAGCCGATGAAGAACTGGTCATCGATGGCAAAGCCTGCCTCATCCCCGGGATACTCGAAGTAATGGGGTCTGACGATTGGTGTGCCGTTGACACTGGCTTCATGGAAAGCAGTGTACCAGGATGGAAGAAGAGAGTATCTCAAACGAAGAGCTTGGGTAATGATACCAGTATATGGCTCGCCAGCAAGGTAAGGCTCACGTCTCCGGGTATCTATATGAGCATGTCCACGGAAGAATGGATAGAATGCACCAGCTTGGTACCATCGAGTAAGTAGATCCTTCTCAGGATTTCCGAAAAATCCTCCAACATCTGCACCGGCGAACGGGAATCCAGCAATACCATTGTTAAGAATCATAGGGAATGCAGCAGCGAGATGGTCCCAGTTAGCTTGATTATCACCAGTCCACATAGCTCCAAGACGTTGACTACCAGAGTAGAAGGAACGGGTGAGAACGAAAGGGCGTCGCAATTCGCCCTTCTTACGCTCGAGCAGTGCTTGGTAAGTGGCGTTGTGGAAGGTCATACCATTGATGTTGTGAACGTCTCGGTGCTCCCAGTTTCCGTGGTGAAGGTTGTCCTTTGGCATAGTGGTCTCGGGGCCGTTGAAGACCGAAGGCTCATTCATGTCATTCCAAATGAAAAGATTGTCTGCGGTGCCCTTGAATTTATCGTATTTGAAAAGGCTGATCCACCATTTGATTGCGTCGGGGTTGAAACAGTCGACCCAATAAGAAGAGCCTGGCCAACACCATCCTTCGTAGATATTGCCGTCCTTATTATGAACAGCCAAATCCTTGCTCTTCAATTCATCTACAACATAATAACCATCATCATTCTTGATATGAGGGTCGATGATAGCGACGAGCTTACGATCAGCAATATCCAATTGTTTTAGCATGCCGAGGGAGTTGCCAAAGGTGTTTGGGTCCCAAGTGAAGTATTTTTTCTCGTCTGTGTACTCGATATCCAACCAGATGACATCGTATGGGATGTTGAACTTGTTCATCTTGCGGTCAACATCCTTGACATCTTCGTCTGTGACGTAGTTCCAGCGGCACTGGTGGTAGGCGATTGCGAACTCTTGGGGGAGCTGAGTGTATCCTGTGAGCTCTCCATAAGCCTTGGTGATATCCTTGGGAGTTGGTCCAAGGAAGACAAAAACGTCAATCAAACCGTTCTCAGAGAACCAATGGGTTTGGGTATCAGTCTTAGAGCTAATTATTCCAGACTTGACCTTGATGATATCGATCCAGGTCTCTGCGGCGTTCAACCAGAACACCCCAACAGTCGAATCCTTGCGATGGGCCTGCATGAAAGGAATAGCTCCATAGAGAGTCATTGGGCTGTCCATGATGTATTCGAAAACATCAGCGTTGTATAGTCGGTACGGATCGTCATAATTTCCATCTCCACCTCGGGTCTGCTTGAGTGATAGAGGACCGGCATGCTCTGGAATACCGTAGACGTGCTCGTAGTCAGGGAAGGTGATATCTAGACCGACACTTTCAGGTCCCCTGGGTTTGGGATCTGTGTGGCCGCCAAAGGGCTCGTCCCACCATGTGCTTTCATCCTCTTCTGGCTCCTCGTCCTTAATTGGCTTCTGTTCTCCTTCGGCAACTGTCTCCTCTTCTTTGTTTCCCTTGTCAATCTTCGGCCGCCAATGCTCCATGGTCAACAGACCTCGGTCGTTGAATTTGATCTGTGTAGCATCGTCTCTCTTAAAGTCGATACCGAAGGGTGAGTAGGTAATGACTGCCTCGAACTTGCTATCGGCGCCGTACTTCACATTCGCTTGTTTTTGGTCCTTGGTGATCGTAGCTGTCTTGCTCAGGTCCAATCCTCCCACAATCGCCCAAGACTCGGCCTCATTGTATCTCTCCTTCCTCGCTTTGCTGTTGTGGCGCAGCTCAATATCGCCCTTCTGACGCTTCTCCTCGTCGATGGTTACCCTCGCGGATCCGGACTCTAGAAACGAGATAGTGATTGGTAGCCTGACCGCATCACCCTTCTTATTGATCGATTTCAGTATTGTGCCTACTAATTGCCCGTCCTTCCAATTAAGTGAGTCGGGTAGTATTTGGTAGGGAGACTCCCAGGCCGTGCCAGCTGCTACAGCTTTGTCGGCGTAAGCTCGATTGCGACTGCAGAATCCAGATTGAGCACAGGTTTTGAAGAGCTCATGCTTGACAGCAGCTAGGGTGTGTTAGAAACCAGGGTAATTGGCAATTGGCATATAAGGACAAAGTGCAGCACTGTACTTACCAGCTGGACTAAATACAGACAGCAGAGCAACGCAAGCCGTCCATTGAGAGGACGGCAATAATGAAAGACGCATGGCAGAAAATATATGCGAAATAGATTTTATAAACAGCAGACAGTAATAATGTGCAACTTAACAGCCCTGTCTGCGGAGCTGAAGTAGGTAGAGAGGTGAAAGCAGAACCGGTCTTGTCTCACGAAGCCAGCCAAGCTTCCACTGGTCGTACCTCAGGTTCAGTATTCACAAGCTGTCCAAAACAACCAACTCTCGGCCTGAGGCACCAATAAACACAACCTGAGGTGCCAAGCGCTCTCCCCCTCCAAAGCCCCACTACACAACACACCGATAAAACCTTCGAACTCGATGTCAGAACCGTCCATCTACAAACACGTCAGTCCAAAAACTCAAGCTCTTCTCAAAGCCTCACACGCACACCGAGAAGCAACCATGTCTAACGAACAAAGTATGTACTTTCTGGCTTGTGTTTATTGTCTTTGGTGAGGGGAAGAGGGGCAGTTGGGGACAAGAAGATACGGATGGCTTGCTGACACTTATGTTCTCAACAGCCTTCATCGCAATCAAGGTACGACTGTTCCCATGGGGTGCTTATGAGCAAGCCGTACTGACTTCAGTACCAGCCTGATGGCGTCCAGCGTGGACTCATTGGCCCAATCATCAGCCGATTCGAGCAGCGTGGGTAGGTGGTGAATAGAATCGAGTTGTGGAAGTACACATGCTGACAAGACCATAGCTACAAGCTCGCAGCTATCAAATTGATGTCTGCCAGCCAGGCCCACCTCGAGAAGCACTGTCAGTCAAGCCCTTTACTCGACTACATCACACCTCCTAACTGATAAACAGACGAGGATCTCTCCGACAAGCCATTCTTCCCAGGACTCATCAAGTGTACGCTCGTTCGAATCAGTTCAACGCTACCGATGCTAACAAAAATCAGACATGGGTTCCGGACCAATCTGCGCCATGGTTTGGGAGGGTCGTGATGCTGTCAAGACTGGTCGTGGTATGCACCCCTCTACCCCTCCAATTTTCAAAACGAAAAAAGAAGTAAACTAATTTTCTTTTCTCTACAGCCCTCCTCGGTGCCACCAACCCTCTTGCATCCCAGCCAGGTACCATTCGTGGTAAGTCTCCCTAAAACTAAAACATTGCAGCCAACATCAAGCTAAATCCGATATCAGGTGATTTCGCCATCGATGTGGGAAGAAACGTATGCCACGGCTCCGACAGCGTTGAAAATGCTAAGAAGGAGATCGCTCTCTGGTTCAAGGAGGGTGAGGTTCAGTCCTGGAAGTCCGCCCAACACGACTGGGTTTACGAGAAGTAGATTTTCCTCTCGGTTGTGGATATACAGACATGCAAGGAATAGATGATGAATGGAATGGAATGGTGGACATTTTAGCAAGGGGCAAAAGTTCAGACAAACCGTCATGAAATCAATGAATTGATGACACACAAACAGAAAGTGTCTACACGTTCCATCGCCAAGTGCTTATAGATAATATGCTGCTGAAGCACCGCCAGCTACAGCAGTATGTAAGCATCCCTACAGCAGGACCGTTCAAATCTTGAGATTGAGGGCAATACTTTCTGCTTGTCCTCTAAGCAGCAAAAGGATCCCATTCCTCGGCCCATAAATACTATAGCCTCCAATATACGTGAAATTCCTTATGCTATGCTCCATTACGATCTCGTAACCAATCTCCTAAGCCTTCCGACCCAACCCACCACAAACGGCGTTGCCCACACACAGCCAATTATTCTTACCGGCAACAAGACCTTTGTAATAGCATAAGCCATGGCAACCTCGAGTAAAATCCTACTCCCAGCAGTTCCAGCACTAGCCCTCGTACCCTTATCCGTATCCGTGCCCCCTCCCATCTGTACCTGTACCTGTGCCTCCGAAGCAGAAGCAGAAGCAGAAGAATCCCCTTTCTCATGCCCATGCCCATCCTCAAACCCAAACCCAAACCACCCCTTCTTAGCAAAATAACCGCCAAACCTCCTCACCCCCTGTCTTACATACTCATTCTCCTCCACAAACGATGAAGACGGTGTCCAATTACTCCAGTGAAAGAGACTAGCTAGTCCTACGAGCGGCACCACGGCTGTGACTTCGTGGAGCACGAGGAAGGTCAGGACTGTGGTTGCGGGTGCGTTTTGGAGCGGTTGTGTGTACTTCTGTAGGCGTGGGGGGAGTCGGTGCAGGAGGCGGGTGAGCCGGGTTTGGGGCGTGCTGGAGCTGGTCTGGGCCGCCGAGGAGGGAGAGGTGGAGCGTGTGCTTGTGTGTGGTGCCGATTGGGGTTTGGTTGTTATGAGGCGGCGGATGCAGGTGCGGAGGGTTGGAGGGAGGGAGAAGATGTTTTGGCGGAGTGGTGATGGGGGCATTGCTTTTTGGTTTGGTGGTGGTGTTGTTGTTGTTGCCTTGGTGTTGAAGCTGCAGTTGGATGACGCGTTGGAGCTTGAGCTCTTTACGCGAGCTTTCGCGAAGTGTGCAGGATCAACGGCGACTGTAATTACTGTTAGTTAGTGTAACTTCTAATCATTGTATTTTTGTACGAAGTACTTCGCAATTGTACTCTAATTATGTTGTTACTCGCGCAAGTTGCCGTGGCGACTTTGACATATTGAATTGGTTTTGGTAACTCACAATTACTTAATTGTAGCTACGAGTACCGTTAAAGCTTCCCATCTGGAAGGATTTTTCCAATTGGCTACAGTAACTCAAAACACCATATCATGGCAAAAGCAATAACGACTTTGATTGTTGAAAGCATTCAATTCCTATGGATCAAGGAACCTGAGCACCCGTCTGCCCCCCAATCATCTGAGCAGGCTTCAATCCCTTCTCAGTAGTCAAAACGCCCGCCTTCTGCAGCGTAGCAACAGTCTTCTCAATGACCCCTACATCAACTCCTTTAGTACTTGTCGCAAACCTCACAGTCTTCAACCACTCTCTCGCATCTGCCTCACTATAATCCAACCTCGTACTGATATACTTGACCGCCTCCTCCTTATTTCCTTCAAAATATTTCACTCCCTTATCCAATTTCTCAAACAGGTCATCCAGAACCCCATTCCCTAATTTCGTACTCGCAACAATCTTCCAACTACTCCACGGGGTATAAATCTCGCCTATCCGCTTTATCTCTCCATTATCGTAGTACTTCTTCGAGGTGAAGTGTTCCCACATGAAGAAATCGACAGTCGAGTCGTTTACTCCTTTACGGAGAGCCTCGAAGGTTTGGAGGGGTATGTTTTCGAAGGGCGGAGAGGAGGAAGATGAGGAGAGCCAGCCTTGTTGGTCGGCGAGTACGAAGCCCATTACGTAGGATCCGCTGCCGATCCGGGAGACTCCTATCTTGCTGTCTTTAAGGTCGGCAATGCTGTTGATGGGTCGTTGTGCGCCCGTAGAGATGGCCCAGCCTGTGTTGCGGAGGTTTGTTAGTCCTCCCTCTGTGTTTTCTGTCTTCTGAGTCTGTGTGTGAAAATAGCAATGAAGACATACAAAGAGGCGTCTCGACATAAGTCCCTACGATTCGGTATCCGCCATCACCCACTACATCTTCCTTGCCAAGCCCAGCCACCCATCCCTCAGTCAAGCCGATTCCCACATCGATTTCTCCGGCACGCAGCGAGGTAATCATATGCCCCGTGCCGGACGGGAAAGGAATAAGATCTGCCGTGAGACCAAAATGTTTTTGGGCGAAATGAAGAGGTGTCGAAAAATGCTCGGGCACAAAGCCTACTCTGATGGGCTGGTCTGTGGATGCCATTGTGGTTGAGAAGTATGATGGGGGTCGGGGTGGATAGAGATGAGATGTTAAGTTTTGGGTCTTGAACCTGCAAGATATCTCTAAAGACTTAGAGGCGGATGGACGAAGGAGAAGGTCGGTGATGGTGGTGATGCGTCCTGGTGTATGTAGCTCATGTAGTTGATAACTTTTGGCGGGGCAGATTCATGCGGGGTAACTGAAGCGCAAGCTAAACAGACACAGAAAAGACAACAGATTTCCTGGGTTTTCCTTACCTTCTTAATGTAAATTTTGGTAGAGAGCCAACAGTCACACTCAGGAGTTCAATTGCAGAGTTAAACAACCCCATCAATCAATGACACTCAGTCGGAGCTACGAGGACCAGACACCAACCAGACTGGGGGACACCAGAGAGCACGCCGTTGGTTTGTCAGCACGAGTAGCCAGCCAATCACGATTGCTGCTTCCTAACCTTCCACAGCATAGCTTGCACGACAGATAGACCTCCACAGCTTCAGTTGCATTATGCCTCATAAACCCTGAACATAAGTATTTCTCTTTACTTTCTCAACGACCTAGCTGTGTTGTAACCAACCCTTTTCTTCTTTCTCGAATATCCTTATCTCACACTCGGATGGACTTGTTGAGTACATCATCACGACGAGGACGAATTGCGTTCTCTATCACTGAGCTCGAAAGCGTCCATCAGACTCGTTTTTTCACAATACAACCATGGGAGCCTTCCAATCTCTCATCCGGGATGTCTATCTGAGTCTCCGCAGTCTCGTCACCGCCCTCTCAGAAATGAACACGGAATTCGGCGCTCTCCTCGCCCGCATCAAGGCCAATCCAGGTCTCCCAGTGCCCAATTCAACTGTTCCATTCTGGCTCGCATCACCTCCATTTCCAGAACTCACCAATATCCAATCCGAGTCACTACCCGAATCAGCTGATATTGTCATAATCGGGTCGGGTATCACAGGAGCCAGCATTGCCTTCACCTTGTTGGAAGAATGCAAAGCAATGGGCATCCAGAAGAAAGTTGTGATGCTAGAAGCGAGGAAAATCACCAGTGGAGCTACAGGCAGGAATGGTGGCCATATTAAATGTGCACCGTATGAGCTTTTGTCGCAGCTAAAACCGAAATTGGGTTTCGAGAGAGCAAAGATGATGGTCTCGTTTCAAATGCGGCTTTTGAAGCTGTTGCCAGCTTTAGCTAACGATATGAAGTGGAACAAAGCGGAGGCAAGAGAGGTTGAAACTGTAGATCTTTTTACTGATGAAGGGATATGGTTGAAGGCACAGGAGATGGTGACAGATTTGAAGATGGAAATGCCTGAGTTTGGTAAGGAGGTTCGAGTTTGGCAAGCGGATGAGGCTCGCGAGGTAGGTCTAGACCTTGCTCGACTCCCACACATTGCTCCTTCAGCTTGAAATGCTAAGGTGGAATGATTTGGTGATTTAGAGGCTGAGCTCTTGCAAGGCAAGCGGTAAGCGAGTATGGTTCTAAATCCCATCACTAAATTGACGTGTCCCGGTGGAACCTTCGCATCGTTCTTAGCCAACTAACTTCATTCTTTCAACCATCATATGCGGAGTATATATAACTGACAGAACTAGAAATTTGGCACAGGATCTCATGTTCTGGGAGCATTGTCTTATACAGCTGGAGCACTTTGGCCATTCCGGCTCGTTACATCATGCCTTTCATACCTCCTCTCAACTTATTCCCCCCATTTTACCATCGAGACTTCGACGCCAGCCATCAACATAATCAATACTCCAAAGCCGACATACCCATACCTAATTCAGACCCCTCGCGGTGCTGTAGCTACCACCCATATAATTCACGCCACAGAAGCTCACTCAGCCAACCTCATTCCCGGCCTTGTAGGTAAACTTTTTGGCGTCCGTGGCCACATGAGTGCTCAACGACCAGGAAAACTATTCCCAAAGCACGGAGGAGAAAGGAGTTGGAGTTTTATTCATGCCAAAGGGTTTGATTATGTTACACAGCGTCCTGGGCCAATAGATGGTGATGGCGATGCGCTTGGAGCAGAGATCATGGCGGGTGGTGGGCTGATGCTTGGTGGCAAAGGAATCGTTGACATTGGCGTATCAACAGATGATGGCATGAGATTGGATGTTGGTTCTTATCTAGGCGGAGTGCTCCCAATGATGTTCGGCACCAATTGGGGAGCTGATGCTGAAGCAGGGCGTGTGAAATCTCTCTGGACCGGCACAATGGGGTGGACCGCGGATGGCTTTCCCTTTGTTGGCAGACTGGATAACTCCTTGACGGGTCGTAAAGCAACGAAACCAAAGTCGAATAGTGCCAACCGTGTTTTTCCTGGGGAGTGGATTTCTGCTGGTTATGGGGGAGAGGGTATGCCGCAGGCTTGGCTATGTGGTGTCGCTTGTGCATTACTGGTTCTTGGAAGGGATGAGGTTGATTTGCCGGTCAAGGTGGGGAGACCAGAGGGGAAGTTGATGGAGTGGTTTCCTAGGGAGATGATTATCAGTAAAGAAAGGGTACGGAGGGCTAATGTTAACGAGCTGGCTGATGAGTTATAGATGTGGTGAGTAATCCCTTGAACAATCTGAGTTGGGTTGGGACACTGATTTCTCTTTTGCCTTTGTATGCCTACAAATTCAGGGTGTGAGAAAACTTGAGAACAAGAAGCATTATATTGGCAAGGTCTGTAAGTTCAACGCTACTAGTAATGTGCCGCCAAATTTGTACAAGGTGTTCAATGGAATAGTCGCTCAGCCACTACAAATAGCGCCCCTCGAGCCCGCCCTCTGCTAAAGTAAAAGTTCTACAAGACATAGAATCGCTCGATTTCTTGCGGCTCCACATATGATCATTTAACACAAGGTAATTCATAAATATGGATAGCTCACGAGAAAAGGACACCGAAGCAACTGCTAGATTAGACATTAAAATCCATTTATCGTTACAAGACCCTCGTTCAAGCATTATCCTCAATGATAACATCCGCAGCCTTCTCACTAATCATATAAATAGGAACCGCAATAAAAAGGCCCGGAATCTTAGGGAACACGGACGCATCGACAACACGAAGACTATCAACACCACGCACGCGGAATCGAGAGTCGAGAACAGCAAGTGGGTCGTCATCTGCACCGATGGGACAGGTGCACGAGGCGTGGTGGCCCCATGCCTCACGCTTGATGTAGTCTTTGATATCAGCCTCAGCACTGACGTTTGCACCCGGCCACACTTCCTCGTAGTTTCCAACGACGGGCAGTGCGCTCTGGAAGACCTTGCGGGTGAACTCGAAGCCTTCGTATAGGGCTTGGAGATCCAGATCATCAGCGCCATCGGTAGTGGTTCCCGAATCGAAGTAGTTGAACACGATCTCGGGCATGTCGCGAGGATCCGTCGACTTGAGAGTCACGGTACCGGCATGGTTACGGTTATGAGCCTTGAGTGTTACCCAACTGAAGTGCCGTGCGTCTGCAGTACTCGCAGTAGAATACCCTGGATAGTAGCCCCTGAAGAATGCTGGGACACCGAAGCTGAAGAGATCGGTGTCTGTACCCTGGTCTATTGCAGCAGAGGTAGACTGTTGGATGACACTCATTGCCAGACCACTCGTCGTATAAACGCCTTTGTCGATGAGGTTATTCTGGTACTGTTCCAGACAAGGATCTTCAGCTGGATCGGCAGTGAATGTACATTTCTCAGTCAGGGTGAAGTTGCTGTCAAACTTGTTCGTTGTGCCTATCTCGTACCGGTCTTGCATGTTTGTTCCAACACCAGGGAGATCGACTATCACTGGGATATCCCAACTTTCTAGCTCTTCTTTTGCTCCAATGCCACTAAGCTTGAGAAGCTGAGGAGTGTTGAATGTACCTGCTGAGAGAATAACTTCTTTGTTGGCGTTGACGCTGCCTGGAGTACCTCCCTCAGTATCAGTTGCTCGGGGGTCGGCACGGTAAAGACTCTGACCGTCGAGGAAATCGACTCCGATTGCTTTTGGAGTGGCGCCTGTTGTATTGAAGCGGACCTTGGATACGAGGCAGTTCATGCGTATATCTAGCTTGTACATCTTTGTGCCATCGGCGTTGACCGCATTGGCAGTCTCGACAACGAACTCACGAGGTCCATTGCGTGCATTGTCCTTGATAGCTAAGGGGACCTGGTAGAGACCGGAAGCAGCATCGCGGCCTGGAGTGGCACTGTTGTAATCTTGCAGCAAGATCTCCGCGATTCCAGTGACGGTACTCAACAAGCTACTGACGATTCCCTGGCCCATAGCCGTAGCAGCCGCAGCAACCATTGCCAGGACCTTGACATCCTCCAGAACAAGCGTAAGATCCGTCACACTAGTAGTCAGCCAGCCATTGTAACCGTGTCCAACCGCATAATTGGGAAGGTATCTACACCTCTCCAGACGCTCAAAGTACTGGCGCATGTTCCCCGACGCCCACGAACTGTCATTAGTGATCGATTGAATATAATCCCAATCACTGGCATCCGGATAATACGTCAACAAAGCGTTGTGCGAGCCGCAACCACCCAGCGTCCCAGCACGGGGATACAAGACTCCAAGCGGTGTTGAGCCCTCCGGAGGATCCGTTCCAACGTACTGCTCTCCGTCTGGCTGGAGCCAGGTGTACTTTGAATCTTCTTGCGCTCGGGTCTCATCCGCGTAGTGCTTGACCCAGTAGTCCCATCTCATGGGCAAGAATTCGCTGGATTTCCCATGGAAGGCGGGCACGGATTGCTCGAGTGAGGCACCTTGGTCATCTCCTGCTTCTATCAACAAGACGCTGTCGCCGTTTATGGCGAGTCTTGCTGCTAGTGGTCCTCCTCCTGCACCTGAGCCAACGATGATATAATCATAGTTGTCAAGGGTTGTTTCGTCTCTAGCAGATTTGGTATCTCTAGGCTGCTTTCTGTTCTTCGTTAGTCTTTTAATCAAGGACGGAGGGTTGTTGAGCTCCTCAGTTAACTTACAGGTTGTCATTATGCCTTACATGATGATGACGAGCAAAGGCAGCAACTTGTGTAGCGACTAGGCCAACGACGACCACCGATGACTTCCAGCTGGCGAACAACATCTAGAGGAGCGATCGGTTACAGTGAGGCGCTGGGTGAAACCAAAGCAGCTACACACTGCTATTACAAGAACAAGAACCAAATGATTGACGAGCAAGCAAGGAACGTGAAACTCAAAATCCGGAGACGAGGGAGGATGTCTTAAAAGCCAACAGACGATACCATATCGCACGAGCAAATGTTGATTAAGTCGGGTACCTTACGGCACTCGACCGAGGCCTCACTTCTGACATGACAATTACTGTAAAGTACCGAGTACCATGCGACCATGCGATCATGCGATCACCCGCAGCTTGTATGCAATGCCGGCTGCAGCCTCGACATACACCGCTGCATTACTCGTACAGATGCATCTTATTGAAATTTGACTCCTCCTGAGCTGCCTCTCCTGATCGCTTGAGGTTGATGATTTGTAGATCGGCTCTTCTTCAGGAAGTCTGGGGTCTGCTAAATAGGAATCAAATCTCCGGTGATTCTTAGGTGTGGAGGAGTCCGGTCTTGGCTTTCTCGGAGTTCTTTCTCGTTACAGGATGTATGTACAGTACCGTATTGTACCTTGCAGTATAGAGGATGAAGAGGTTCCTTTTCCCGCTTTGAAGATTGGTACCTATGGTGTTGTATGGTGTGCTCTGATTCGTTTATTTGCGAGCTTGCGAATGTTGAATTGGGTTTGTCACTTAAGTGTTTCGTAGCTTTGGGCCTTAGTTGAACTCTGGTGGATTCATCGGCTCGCCTAAATAAAGTACAGTAAGTACTCCATACTCGTACCTAAACCTAGTAATCTTAAGACCTACTTCACCACTTTCTCCGCAATCCCACCACCCTCTCCCCCTCTCGCCCTCTCAAAGATTCTCGTACCATACATACCTCCCTACATATCATCCTTCGCCCCGATTCAATATCACACCTTCTTGCTCTCTTTCGCCACTTTCCTAGAGGGTCGTGGAAAATCTGCACTGGGAGTTCGTTCATCAGAGCTTTGGACTCAGCTCTGTGCACAGTGCATGCACGTTCATTGATTTGCACGTCCGCGTTCTAGACTCTATCTCTCTACAAGAAGCATAGATCAGCACTTGGCTACAGCCTTCTAGCCTCTCAGCCTTTCAGCTCCCCCACTCCAGTCTCCACGAGATGGGTGACATGATCTTTGGGTTTGCTGCTGTGCCGCGCCTATGGTCGTTGAGCACTTAACTCCCCATGTCTCTCCACATGTGTCTACGTGCATCGTCGCTATGGTACTGTAACAAAAGCTTGCTGTGGTACGATTCCCTGTAGTACTGTATGTTTCAATGGTGCACATGTCTGGAGAACATAGTAGAACTTGTAGCACAATCCCACCTACGTCTAGACGAGTGAGTGTCTATCTCAACAGCGCAAGTCAGCGATCCGAGTGGTTTGTGCTTACTCGTTGAAAAGTATGAGGAGGTAGATTGTGTCTGATATCATTTTTCTAAGCGGATCAAGTTACTGTATAGAGCGTTTAAGGTTTTCGCGAAAGTTCGTTGAGGCTAGATGCAATTGCTAAATCTTACCTTATATATGGGAAAGAAAGTCCCTATGCTGATAAGTTCTAGCTTATAGCACTTCGAGCCGAGCCGCTATCAACTGTAGAAGCGAGATTTTAGTGAAATCCGAACAGCCAAGTATCCTATTCCGTGATTTAAGGGCTCTTGTTATTGCTAGTAAAATGGAATGACGGCGTTGAAGGTAAAAGAGCACTCTAACTACGTTGAAATCATCTTATGACTGGTATACAATTCAACTGTAGCTTCCCTAGCACACCAAGGTGTTTCTCTGGTTTTACATCTAAATCATATATATGTAATTTAGATGGATTGCCTTCACTTCGTGATTAAGCCTTTGATAAAGTTTTATAAATGAGTTTTACTCTAGGGACATGTCCAATCTGGCTGACAAATGTATGCCGCTATGTGCGAAGTACAGCAGATCTGACGAGCACATTGTAGCCAATATAATGCTTATAGCCTCGCGGGGCTGGTCTCACTAAGTACTTGAGTTACTAGTATTGCGCTTCGCCTTGAGTTCCTCGGCTGTCATAACAAACAAGAATACACTGTACCTCATTTTATACGCTTATTATTACATTTGCGCAGGAAAATTTAGGGATCTAATTTTCTTTTCTTTTCTTTTGTTTTACCTGAGTAGGTACACTGCGTTGGTCGTGGATCGGTAGTGTCAGCATCCAATCACAGAGGCTCGTACCGTATTCGCACTCAGGTGTATTAAAGACCTGTCACTGTGATCAGACCGTAGTGCTTAGGTGCATCATGGGCAAGGCTCTATACCGCTGGATGCGAAGTTTGCACACAGAAATGACTATTGTCAAATATACATATGCACAATGGACCGATTCCTTGGGCGGAAGATTCGGCATGGCTTGAATGGAAATTCATAGATATAGACCAAAATGACATACTTTGGCTGCCGGATCTTATTCTTAAAGATATCCTCAATGCTCGCATCTTCACCTACAACTACAATTCAGGTCTCGCATTCACTAGCTCAGCTTCTCGTTTAGATGACTACGCCAGAACGCATCTTCAAAGGCTGCAGGCAAAAGGTAGGATATTACCTGATGATGAAAAACGTCTAATAATCACCATTTTGTGTTCTTGATAGTGTGGACAACAAAAATGGCAAAGCGGCATCATGTTGCACTGGCGTAGCTTGTACCGTTGTGACGGCAGCAAGGAGACGGCAGCAAGGAGCACTGTGAAGACCTACAGGCCTCCCTCTGCGAGCTATTCTTAACCCCACTCTTTTATCTATCCTACAATGCTTTTATAGCAAATTCTTTTCCAATTTCTATAGCGAATCTAATTTAGACTTAGACTTAAGACAAGGAAGGTTATCATATATCTATCAGTACTCTGGTTACCAAATGCGAAAATACAATCGTTACGGAATGTAAGAAGCCGCACAACATAAGAGGAATAAGAATTATCCAGACTACTTATCGCGTAGACTCGTCACTATAGCACATGTATAACTATACAACTTGCGTGATTACACACTCTGTGCAATGCGCACATATAGTGTCTATATAGGAAGCGACACGTTAGACAATGTTTGCGACTCAAAGCCACCAGACAGTTGGTATGCGCCTATTGTGTCGGTTAGCTACCCTCTCGGTCCTGGTGGTTGAGCGCCGACTGATGACGTTTAGACCTCTTATTTCTCACAACACGAGGAAGTCACAAACCTCACTTCGTCAACCCACCGACTTCTTTACTTCCCTAAGAATGTTCCGCATACCATCTCACCTCCTCAAGTTCAATCAACGAGCATCAACACTGGCCACGCTCGCAGCATTCTTCACGTCTACAACCATGACCCCATCACCACCCCAAATAACGCCTCTTCCACGCTCGCTCTACCCCAATACCATCACCTACTCAGCATCCGACTTGAAACGACAAGACGAGTCGAAAGATGCGCTCTGGTACAGCCAGCCCCGGTTCGTACAACACATCGACGATGGCGCTATTGCCACTTTGAAATCCTATTACTCGTCGCACATCAAAAGCTCAGACACGGTCCTCGATCTCTGCTCAAGCTGGACATCTCACCTTCCGGCTGATCTAAAACCGAAATCCATGGTCGGGTACGGTATGAACCATGCGGAAATGGCAGCGAACGCTCACTTGACATACCACTATGCTAAAGATCTCAACGAAAACCCATCGCTATCAGAAATGGGTGATGGAAAAATCGACGTTGTGATCTGTAATGTCAGTGTTGACTACCTGACGAAACCGATTGAGGTCTTCAAGGAGATGAGGAGGGTGTTGAAGGTTGGTGGAAGTGCGCATATGGCATTTAGCGATCGTTGTTTTCCGACGAAAGTTATTGGGCACTGGTTGGAGTTGAGTGACGAGGAGAGGAGACAGTGGGTTGGCGGGTATTTTTGGGCCTGTGGTGGGTTTGAAGAGGTCGAGGAGGTTATTTTGAATGCTGGCAAGAGCGGGCTTTTGGGCGAGGATCCAATGTTTGTTGTGAGGGCCGTTAAGGCGAAAGATTGAGATGAGGGCTGCATTGGCTCTATGGCAGGCATTTGCTACTAAAGTGCCATGGTTCTAACTTCTAGACTCTTAATCATGAAAGAGGGACGAATTATTATTCTTTTTCCGTATGCCGTCCCAAAGGATTGGGGACAACGTAGGGGCATATGGGATGCGGGGTAAAGACGCTGTAAGCTACCACGATTGTCCCCTGTATGTATTGTTCTAGTAGCAAGTAGCTGACATTTATCCTAGCGTATTCTTCACACACAACCAAGGACCCCGCCGAGAAGTAGTATAGTAGTCGTTAAAAACGACTTGTGTGATTATCGCTACACTGTAACACTTCCGACGGTCGTAATAATCATTGATACTGCAAGTTGCGAGCAGAGAGGAACAACTGGAATTGTATATAAGAGAGGGGCTACGGCAAACTTTGTACAGTAGTAGTGTGTAGCAAGACTGCCTTTTTCTCGTCTTCGTAACTCAATACCAAATTCCGTTCCGAACTCACCCCCAACGAGGAGCACTCGGTCACCCACCTGTTGTAAAGATGAACGGACTTGTCTCTCTCAGCTCATTGTGTTTACTATAACTTGCACGTATGTTCACTCGGCATAGATTGAATACTGAACCATAATTTGGTATGTGGGGTCCCATACCCAGGGTCTTGATACTGCGTTGATAGCTGTAGGTACTTCCCTTTCTTTGCTTGAATCCGCCAAGAGCCCATACTGAACTATATATCCTGCAGGTACACACTACCGCTATCGTCGAATAAGCTTATCAAGCAGAAAGTCAACCCCCTGGCCCATGACAGGGTCACAGGGTTTGATTTAATCTAGTGGATGTTACTATGATTAAATTGGCGACGAGTTAGAGCTACTGCATGGATTGTGGTATATTGACTATGCTGATCTAGGTCAATTTTATATCGTGAGTTCTTGCCCCACGGACTTTGAGATCCTGAGAGCTGCAAGTACGATATATAAACGAATTGGTATATTGAGGCTTTAGGTGGGAATTTAGTTTCGGTATTGTTCTTAGTGGACGTACAAGTTATAATGATCTGTAATGGGCTTCGTGGGCCTTAATGTGTATAGAGAGAAAAGACTGTAGAGTAGGGTAGAAAATGTAGAGATTTACGACCTGGTGCGATATCCTAGACCCTTCATCTAGCTTTGTACTACGGATTAATAAATGCAAGGTATAATCGAGTATGAGTCTTTCATATCTGAAGACCCTGGTTCGGTCTACCAATTAGCAGGCTACTCAAGTAATATTCTTCAATGTAATATATTCTTTTTCGAGAAAGCGTCATCTCAAGTCTACCTTCCCCTCCCGGGTAAATGGCATCGATCGCACCAGCCCAAAACCCTGGGAAAGAATCTGGTACGATCGTTAATACACCACATTATCTACCAAGCGATTTATATGTCTGTACAGAACCCCTAACTAACTTATTCATCGTAGGTGCCTAAGTACTAGAGTTAGGTCGCTAGGTATAGGTATATTAGCACTTGTCTATTTTAAGCTACGAAACTATACTGCTTAGAAGCTGCGTAAGACTAGTGTAAGTGACGTTTAGTATATTTTATAGGGTGCAGTGCGTATAACTATAGGATTATTACATAGCTAGTATTTATAGGGCATATATACTATAGGAAAACATATTTTATAGCTACAGGGCATGTAGCCTATAACTATATTGCTAGATACCTTATCGTATAATTCAGCCAGCCGTAGCGGCGTAGCAGTACAACACTAGACTAACAGAAAGCGTTCCCGGTAAACAGTAAGGCTACAAAAGCAGCGTCAGTTTATGTAAAGCCCACACCTTTGACATGGTATAACTTGGCAGAAGGGGGGTTTTTGCACGGAGTGGCAAGAGGTTTGGAATTAAAGTGATGTATTTAATCGAGGTAAGGTATATCTGTATGGAGGTCACCTTTCCCATTGAGGCATATTTTGCGTACTCTAGCTCCATGCCAAGTCTCAAGGCAGATCTCAATGTCTTTATTTAATGCTCATGACTCCTACTTCAAGTTTTCTGTTCCCGCTTAGCTGAAGCTTACCCGTCGCTTCCAGTCCTTTAGCGACAAAATGTTGCAATTACTAGGTGTCTTGCTCTTCCTTGCGCCACCAGCTATATCCTTTGTGCCCCAAGACATCGCAATCAACTCTGGTCGACCAACATTCACCAACGACCTACCCGCCTCAATCCCCGGGAAAATCGTGCTCGAAGAGCACGTTAGCACAAGTCTCTTCCAAGCCGCTTTCACGACTCCCTTTGAAAACAACACAAATGAGATCTCCTACGGCACAACTGCGTACATATCAGATGTGGGGACAAGATTGAATATCAGCAACATCGCTGAACGTGTCAATCAGATGGAGCTCGCTAATATCAGTATCAGCGTCGTTTCCCTGATACCACAGGGCATCCAAGGAATTTTCAACAAAACCTTCGCAATCGAGGCAGCAGCAGCAGTGAACGACCAACTTGCAGCAGACTACAAGAACAGTAATTTTTCCGACCGCTTCGAGTTCTTCTGCAGTGTCGCGCTCCAGGAGCCAGTCAGTGCAGCAGCGGAACTAGATCGTTGTGTTAATGAACTCGGTGGCCTTGGTGTGTTTGTGGGTGGGTATACAAACAATGGCAGCGTTAACGATGTAATCTACCTTGATGATCCCATCAATGAACCATTCTGGGAGAAAGTGGCAGAGTTGAAGGTTCCGCTGTATCTGCATCCTCGAATGCCACCACCAAACCAGCAGCGAGTGTACCAAGACTATGACTTCCTTGCCGGCTCGGCATACGGCTTCTCAGCCGAAACAGGAGCCCATGCACTCCGGCTCATGGTATCGGGCCTCTTCGACCGCTATCCATCTCTTCAAATCATCCTCGGCCATTGCGGCGAGGGCATTCCCTTTATCCTCCCACGCATCGACCAGCGATTCCGCCATTCCCAACACGATATCCTCTGGCCTGCTACACAAACCATGTCCTACTACTGGGAAAACAACTTCTATGTTACTACGGCTGGTGTGCAGGATAAGGCGGCCTTGGTTGATACGTTGTTGATACGTTGAGGGTCACCGGTGAGGATCGAGTCATGTTTAGTGTGGATTATCCCTTCGAGGATGATCTGGAGACTACCGCGTGGTTTGATAGATTGGAGTTTGCTGGGCTGCTTAAGGAGAAGATTGCTTTTGGGAATGCTAGGACTTTATTGAAGCTTGGCTAGGGTCGTTATGATGTCTGCTTAGCACGTAGTAGCCCTATAGAGCTGCGTACATGAGTCATGAAGCTTGCATAGATATGGAACATGTAGTGTACATGTTATTTATCTACTGTTTAATGTCTTACTAGCTAGTATTACAGAAGCTTGTAAAAGCTTCGCGCTTTAAACGTTTTCAAATATGTCCGTCCGACGTTTCTACTGAGTTGTGCTAATGAAAAATGTGCCTGCATATGCTCGCTTTCGAAGTTCTGGGCAGAAATTTAAAGTTACAATCCAAATTTTTATTTCTCTGTCTATAAACCAAACAAAGTCGGATTGTATTATTCTATGATTTACTTCGAATAATAGTAGACTGAGTGCTTAAATATTGAAAATAGTTGTCTAAGTAATACTTAATTGCTTAATTTTCGACCTTGGTTGATAACTACTCTCCTCTTCACTTACCCTATAGTATTAGTATAAAAAGAGATAACAGACATTGAATTAAGCTTTAGCCTTAAGTTACACTTCTATAATAGGTAACTATAGTAAATAAGTGGTTCTATATCTAGACGGAGTTCTTATAGAACTTAGGTTTAGTTTATAGACAGACGTCTCTTTTTTTAAAGTACTACTAGCTATACCTAAGCGCTAAAAAGACAAAGGAGATAACTATAGTAAACTATTATTGTTAGTATCACTAGAATATATCTTTAAGATATAAGGTATAATCCTGATTAATATAATATAAGTTAGCTACGAAAGAGTCCGTAGAAACCAAGGGCTATAAAGCCTTAACTCCTAAGACTTACTAACTAACGCTCGCTTAGCTAGGTGACTAATGCTCGTGTATTACTAACAATTATTAAGGGAGCTCTCTTGACTAGTTATTCTTACAGTAGTTTATCTAACAATTATAACCACACTTTTTAATAAAGTAATTTCTTGTTTTTATTTACTAAAGTCACTCCTGTCTTACACTAGACTATGTAGAGTATAATCTTAGGTAGACTAACATAGTGTAAGATATGTAATAACTTATATGTCTCAATATATTATATATAGTGAATTAATCTAGGAAACCATTATTTAAGTACCTTCTAATAACTAGCCTATATTACTTAAAGCTTGTCTGTTAACATAAGTGAGATTAACTTAGTCTCTACTAGTGTGTGAAAAGAGGTTACTAACCTCTCCTTAAGGAAACTATCATGAACATAAGTACTAAAATTATTGTTACTAAGAAGTAATAGACTTAGAAATGCCGACAATATGTTTTCGTTCTATTTTATCAAAGGTAATGTTAGAATTACTAGAAGTTCATTTGTCCTGTTAGAGAATCTTTTTTGCGCAAATCAGGTACCTTTCTCACTGCCCGCTGTCATTTTCCTAGACATCACAGGTTCTAAGTTTCCAAGTGAAGAAGGAGCTGTCTCTGGTCGAGTCGGAATCCACTCCGGGTTACTCTTAGCCATTTTGAACTCCATCTACTTAAATCAACTTCATGCTTGAGCATGGGCCGTTTCATTGAGACCATCGGAAGAAAAGTCACAACCGCTCAAGTATGATTTAGTCTGGGAAACGTCAAGTTTAAACTCGATCCTTTCCAGTCACACGCCGTTCCTTCCTGTTGAGAATTGCGTCGTTCCTTCTCGTTTTTAGTGGATATAGAACCGGCGAATTTGTTCGCTTCTTGTTTCTTCTGTCTTTATCTATCAACAGCATTCTTGAGCCACTTTCTCTATACCAGCATTCTTTGATCAGTGTAAGTCCAGTTACAGTTCACCAACCCTCAGATCTCACCACGCGCCTCCCCTCTTGGTGATGGCTAATGTGATATTGATTGAACCATTTCCTTGGCTGGGAATACATGCAGACTGACGGTTCCAGGCTTCCATAAATGAATCCACCAATCATGAATCCATCACCCAATAGCACTAACTCCAGCTTCACCAGAATTCTGGGTTTACCGAACGAGCTTCTCTTCATGATCTTCGAGAGCTTCTGGTCCGAAGACGATCAATTCACATCCATTTGTTTAGGACTTGCATGTGGGAGACTCTACGATATTCACAAGTACCATTATACAATCTGTGGTGAATACCAGAAGGCGCCACTATGGACGAGGAATTTGGCCAATCTCACCGCTGAGGAACAAGAGAGGTAAGGCTGGTCATTTGCAGGCCCAGCCGTCAACGGTAGAATTTGGCGCAGATTCATACCTTGGTCATCTTCTACGCTTCCAAAGCTGTTTGCTGAAGTATTACTAACTTGGAAAACGTCCACCAGTTACCCATCCGCAATCGTTGCCATTACGCCATGCCTCCGCTCCATGATCAAAGACTGGAGCCCGAACTACAAATTCAATGGCAAGACAGGGAAATACGTGTTGGCTTCAAGCATGAGAGATGAATCCGAAGTGGCCACAACAGAATTCTTCGACCAGGACGAGCAGTGGGGGGAATACCTTGAATTCAGGGAGGATAATACAGTACTTAGTCTTAGTAACCGTATGTTCAAAGGAAGACAGCCGTTGCTCACCCAACATGAACCCGGACGTGGCGACAACAAATGGATTGGAACCATGTTCCTGCGACGTTCCCCTGGTACCAACATCTTCTGCTCGGAGAAAAAAGCGAACATGGTGCTTCCTCCTCCTAAAAGTTGCGTGACCTTATTGGGAACCTTCCCAACGGCCCCAAGATCTGTCATTCGCCTTGGTACAGTGGAACCCAACTTCGAGGCGCCAGGAGTGTTAAGCGCCTCTTTTCAGATCCATGGTATCGGTGTGCAGTTCACCGCGGAGGAGTCTAAGCAAAGATTCCTGAATCGTCGATTTAAGAAGGAACGAAACCAGCGCATGAGGCCAGAGTTGAGGGGAGGGATGAAGTTTGGGGGACAGTTGGGAGGAATTGTGTTTTGAGACCAAATGCATGTAGCGTAGCGATCGATTTATCATTCAGACTTGTTTTGCTCAAGCCACAGGCCCCTAACGCCCCTTGCCTTGCAGCCCGTATGACTGATTACCTGTACAAACAGAGTTGGAATTCTCGCAGAGTTGATACTAGCTAACTCACCACTGAAAACCCATTAACTTTTCCAATGTATCTGTCAACCTAATCCTTCTTATATGCAACGTCAATATCTTTCTTAAACTTCTCAAAGAGACCCTTCCTGTTCAACTTTCCGACAGCTGTTACGAGACCCTAGAAGTACACGGTTTTGTTAGATATTTCGTTACTTACCTCATGTTACAATTTTCTGTTTATCGAGTGCAGATTGAGAGAGAGCAGAGGAGAGTGTAAATGAGGGAAGAGGAGAAGAGACTTACGTTCTGTGGTGTCCATTCTTCGTCTGCTAGGACGACGCCCTCGATTATCTCCATGCCGGCTAGATTTGCTTTCTGGCCTACGATCTGCAACCTGTTCATACAGTAACACAAAGTCAATTGCTAATTCCTGAATCCTGAAAATCCAACGGGGTATGCGAATTTTCATACCTTTTCAAAACCTCCTTCCTGACTTTCGTGTCTCGGACTAGGTCACTTAGGCCGTGGCCCTCGACTCCAATCTCGGTAGCTAGTTTCTTGAGGGCTGCTTCGGCGGGGAAGATGATGGCGATGGGACGCGATTCCGTGATGGAGGCGTAGATGCAGATGTTGGTTACGGCGTCTGCGGAGCGGTATACGGATTCTAACTACAATGCACATCAGTATTCTTGCCCTGCTCTTCTCTTCTCTTTCTCTTCTCCTTTTGCCACACGATAACCATCGTGAATATAAGCGAAACCGTTGGGAAAACAAAGCAAAGGGGAGCGGGGTTCATGGACATGGGGTAGCTGCATAACATACCTTCTCCAGAGCAATATATTCCCCATTCAACGTCTTCACCAGATTCTTCTTGCGATCAATAACCCTTAGGTGACCATTAGAATCCCACTCGCCAATATCACCCGTCTTAAACCACCTGCCAGCATCATCCTCGCCAAAAGCCTCCTTGGTCTCAGTCTCATTTTCGAAGTAGCTGTCGAAAACCGAGGGACCGCGTATCCAGATCTCGCCTTGTGGGTGCGGGGTGTTGGTGCTGAGGTAGCCGGCGTCGGCGTAGGAGACGAGCTTGATTTCGATGCAGGAGGGGAGGTCACCGTGTGATGTTGAGGTCCAGGCGAGGGGGGAGCAGATTGCTCCCATTGCTGTTGTCTCAGTCATCCCATACCCATTTATCATGGGTGCAACAACCAAACTAATAAATTCCTGGGTCTCTCTCGCAATAGCACTCCCCCCATTCATAGTCAACCTAAGCTTCCCGCCCGTAGCCTGTTTAACCTTCTCAAAAACCAGGCGGTCCAAAAGCCCCGTCCCAATGCCCTTCCCCCAACTGTTCAGAAATCCCTTTGCGTATAACGCACCCCAGAATACCTTCTCGACCATTGCACCGCTCTTGCTAACCTGTGCAACGATCCCCTTCTTAACTGTCTCCCATACGGCAGGAACGCCGATCAAGAGCGTGGGTTTGAATTCTTGCAGGTCCCCGACCGAATTCTTCATGGATGTTGAGGAGAGTGTTCGGATGCTGCCGTAGCCCAGTGTTGCGCCCCAGTAGAGGAAGGCGTGCTCGACTACAAACTCGAAGATGTGGGCCAGCGGAAGGTAGGTGAGTAGGTTGTCCGTGGGACCGAGTGTTGTGTTGAGGATTGTATTTACACCGGCCACTATCTCTGTTTAAAATGTGTTGTGTGACGCTGGTTAAGGTGTTTTGGAGAGGGGCTTACCTGCTGCTATGACATTTCTATGTCGCAACGGTACGCCCTTTGGTGTACCTGTCGAGCCGGATGTATACATGATCTATCTCTCAAGGATTAGTTCTAAGCAAAGTCTAGCTGATCTCTGTCTGTTTCTTACGCAACAAATATCCTCCTTAGAAGGCGGTACAGCATCAATGGGGTTATCTTCGCCAAGCTTCCTCAACTCCTCAAAGCTCAAAACAGTAAGCTGTGAAAACCTTTCCTTGAATCTAGCAATTGCTTCTGCATCAACATCCTGCTCTTGGAGATCATTATAAACGACATATTTGATGTCTTTAGCATGTTCAAGAGATATAGCGAGAGTCTTTAGAAGGTGGGGCTCAACGAAGATAGCCTTTGCTCTTGTTGCTATAAGCGAGTGTCGAAGTCCTGACTCGCCTAATGTGTCGTATGCTGTTACTATGGGCATAGATTGAGAGACAGCGCCGTGTGCAACTGCTAACCAATATGGACTGACAGAGCCAGCTTGATTAGCCAATATCAAAATTTGAAGGACATCACGGGAAAACTAACCTCGTTCCAGCATACACACTAATTCGCTCCCCGGCCACCAACCCCAGTTGCCGAAAGCCAGCACCAACCTGCAAAGCCAAGCGTTCATACTCGACAAAACTCAAATACTGGTACCCCCCCATCTCGAAGAATGTCCAAGTCTTATCAACCTCTCTGACCTCCCCATCAACGACTTTCTTGACTTTCTTCGTCTCGGCATGCTTCTTGATCAACTTCCTCCAACCTACGGCATTCTTACTGCCAAATTTTGCGGATGCTCGCTTGACAATGTCAAAGAGGGTTGCTACACCATCTTCAGGCTGCGAGAGCAGTGCGTCCGGTTCTTTTGCATTACGTCGTGGAATCGTCTCACTGGGGATTTCAGGAGCTCCTGACACCTCGACGGTGAATGGTGGGCTACTTGACATGCGTGCGTATAAAGCGACTGGGTGGGAAGCCATGTTCGGCTGTAGCACGTCCTGACGAGTAGAGGGGAGGCCGTGCTCGAGTTTTCCAAAGAGCTACAACAGCGTAAAGAATGTTGGAAAACTTGTAGAGCTGAGACTTAATTGACTTTTTGAAACGCAAGAAAATTGGAAGGAGAAAAGGAAAACACCGAAGATGAAGGAATATGAAGAGTCGGCGTAGCTCGCGGCTAACACTCAATAGTAAATGCCTCTCTTGCCTCGAACTCGGTAGTCCCAACAAAAACCTACAAGGCTGACACTTGGTGACACTTCTCAGAATATATCGAGAATCTGACTGGTCCAACAGGAGTCGGCGAAGCCATAGATGTGAGGAGGTAGCCATCAAGAGGCATGTGAACCAATCATAGAGTAAGACCGAGGCATACGAGTATGTGGAGAAACCTCGTCAACCGAGGCTGGCTCGTGACAATAAGCTTAAGGATAATGACAGGCGCCACGACAACTTGACCTCTCAACGTACCGGTCGGTATGCTAAACGCTTTTTGTGTCGATTGCTGTCTGGAGTGACACGTACTCTCCTTTTCTTTGCGTACGCAGGCAGATCTGCAAGGGCTGTGATAGTTCATGGCCGTTTTGTTCAGCGAGCCGCAACGCTTCCACTCAACTGCACTTGTTCACGTCACACCCAGGCATGCCAGCCTTGTTCTCGTACCCAAATTACTGGTCATTGCAATCTGCTGCAACTTTTAGTTTGAAAAACTCCAAGGAGACACAAGACTTGGGCGAATGTTGTAATGCCCACCAGCTCAGTAGAAAGTCATTATTCATTAAAGATTATCTACTATAGAAAGCACTTCTATAGCCATGTCTTCCTAGTATTGCTCAGCTTAGTATAGGAAGTAATACTCCTCGTATCCTGCTGCTGCCTCCTTAGTCTCACTCCAGGACTCCTCTCACCCCCAGTATCCTCAAATGACCTCGTAATAAGCGGCGCCCCACCCTCCCGGATGTAAACATGTTCTGTGTGCTGGTCCTGCTCAACATGCCAGTCGACATTAAGCTGATGGCCTTCTGGACCAGCTCCACAACTCCCATCCAGGCGGTTGGATGGTGGGCTGTTGATTGCGAGGGTGAAGAGGTTGGGTGGCTCAGTGAAATCTGTCACAAGACCGGACCGGAGAAAGAAGTAGACAAGGCAAAATATGTTAGTAGCAAATACGAGGAGTAGGACGATATAAAAGACGCATTGCCACGGCTGAGTGTATCCTGAGGTGTACTGCTGGGACGATATAGACGCGTTGAAAGATTGGTAAATCCCGGGATCCAAAACAGTCGATTCATATTCCCAGTAGTGGTAAAATGTCGAACTGTCGCTGCTGAGGAGCAAAGTACAGCCGGACAATACGGCGAGTGCTTCCGCAATACTTGGCATCAATGGGTCCAACTCAATATCCCCCCAACCCTTGTAGTATGGGATGAATTGCGTGAGCAATCTGGATGTTGAAGAATTGGCATTGGAGATTCCAGTGTTGAGGGAAAGAGACAGCGCCCACTGCGAGATGACGTTCCTCCAGTCAGTACTTGGCGTCGATGCAGGAACATCCTTGAACGATCTGTGGTATGCTAAATCATCATTAGGGTCCTCGCAATATGCAGATAGTTGACCATTGGTCGTTCCTGAGACATTGTAATGTGTGCTACAGTTAGGCGAGAGCATAGAACGAATCTGGCAAAGCGTATAGTCTGTAGTCGAAGAAGTAGGGGCTTTCGCTAAGATATATATCGAATCGCTGTTGGCAACCGACAGATTGGTGAGGGTATTGTAATCGATTGGGAACTACAGATATCAGTGCTGGAGAATCACAGAGGTATTATGCCACATACCATTGGAAAGACAGGCGGCTGCCGTGAATACTTCGCCCCCCATTGAAAGATGTCATCAAGATTGGTATTGGTGCTATTCAAGTAGGACTGGCCTGGTTGAAGTTGAACATCGCCTTCATATCCCGACCATGCCATCACTTGTCCCGGATTAGCCGTGTTGTTTAACGTGTTAGCATACGGCCACGTTACGTAAATCAACGGTGCGATCTCTGTATTGTTCATGTTGGCGCACAAGACATTAACCGTAGGACTCACGACAGAAGCTTTCAGAGTATACTCGCCAACGCCTGCAAGCTCTGCTGGTTGCAGAATACCATTCTTCTGGTCTCGCGCTGCTTTGAAAACCCCAGTGTGTGGCATAGAGGCTGTGACGTTATTTACGATCCGGTTGTATTTTGAATAACTGGTCGTCATATTGCTGCTGTTTGTTTGAACCCAGCTCCCAGTAACGGTAGTGTTATCAAAAAGCATTCCTACCGGGCGTGGACGCTGGGCAATGTCTGTAGAGTCTCCGACGCCTAAGGCGCTAATTGTAGCCCATGTATCGAGATAAGCCAAGGTGTTGTGGTAAGCTAAACAGGATGTCAGTGAACGCCTCTGAGGGAAACCTAGTGCACGTACCTTGACCGGCATGCTCGACAGAAAGACAGGTCAAGCCGGCATTATCAGGATCCTCAGCTGTGCTGACCGGAGTCTGGCAGTTCTCCTTGATAAAGATAGGATTCGCATAGCTCGCTTCAACCCATCCATACATCTTCTTGCTCTCCCAACCGCCAAATTTCAAATGAGGCGAAACAAGCGCGTCCGAAGCTGTGGTGTAAAACATTGCTACAAGGGCCGCTGTCAAACTAATGCCACCGAGAACCGTCATTCCAACATGCTGCAAATGCTTCCAATGGGTGATCATAAAGCCAGGCTGGATGACCCAAGTTCGCATTGACATCTCTGCTATGGTCACACCCCGAGATGACTTCACTAGAGAGCGACGACTGAGAACCTGGCCGAGAAAAGTGACAAAAACTGTAACGAAGGAAAGTTCAATGGTTTTTGCAAAGAGCGCAAATACAATGGAGGCCGTTGACGGTGTTAGGTTTCCTCCTGAATGAATCGCGCGTCCGTATCGCGGTCGAATGAGAGCTAGTGCCAGCCAGATCCCGGAAAATAGTGTGGAGTATATTGAGAGCCCCAAAATGGACATGGAAAGCCAATTCCCTCGTCCTTGGTGAATATCATCCTTCGTCGGACATGCAGCCATCGGTGGTCCTGAGAAGGTTAGCGTGGTTCTTGAAGAGCATAGGGGAACATACCAAGGGAGAATTTGCTGTCATCATCATTAATACTCGAGACCATAGACCTCATAGTACCTGGTCGGTGGTCATTATCTGGTAATGTATCTGCTAGATCTTCATGAAACGACGTTAACTTCGCCCTCGAGAGGTCATGTTCTTCGTTCATCGGGCCCAACTTTCCACCCTCGTCCCCATATGCGTAATTCCCAGGATCCATCCGTACCCAAGCGGGTGATAGCAATGGTTTCGAAGATCCAGGCGTCTGTGGTGTCGAGGGAGAGTTTGGGTGTGAGCATACTACAGGAAATCGCTTCTTCGCAGGGCTCGATGGGCTTGAAGACTTTATTCGTTCTGCGCCGACTGGTATCCGCGTAATGGACATTGGCCTCCCCGTTGAAATTCCTAGTCCTTGTGATGTGCCATCGGTGCTTTCAATCTCTTCGTCATTGACCGAGTGGATGCTGGCTTGCTGTGACATGACATGAGCTAGGTCGGGAAAGTCATTGGAGCCCTGCGACGACATGCGGTGGTAAGAGTGACGGCGGGAAGGAAAGATCTGGATCGTAGGTGATGGGGATCCAATTGATCCAACTGCAGTCGAGGACGTTTCGGAGAGGTCGCTGCTCTCCTCTCTGAGGAGGCTCTTTCGATGGTCGGCCATGGTTGCTGCTCTGTTGAATTGCGTCGTAACAATGTCGCGATGCGCTCCGCTAGCAATTCATCACAGGTGGTGGTGGGTGAGTCCTGCACGGCCGAGACCTTCTAAATCGATTGCTGTCGCCGCAAACAAGGACGTGGGGGCAAAAAAGAAAAGAAAAGAAAAGAAGGACAGAAAGCGAGGCACTGGCGTGATTGGTGTTGATGGACCAGAAGAGACCTACCTACCTCCCTTACCGACCTTACCTGGGCAAGGCCGCCTGCAGTTCCAGCACAGTGTGCAGACGATGCAGCCACCGAGATCAGCCGACATGAAACGTACAGTATTGAATTCTGATGCGGACCAGCCAGGTGAGGTTGGGCGCTGCTGATGGTGAGCATGGCGAAGGATTCGGAGGGGTGGTGGTGGTGGTGTGGAGGTGTGGTTGCAGCTGGAACTGGAGGAGCTGGCCAGTCTTCACGCCTGAGGCCGCCACCTGCCATCAGACCGTGCTTCTCGCTCAGCCCTGTTGGCCCATCCATCACCAACCAGCATGAGCATCATGAGCATGCCAGCTCAGCACAACACAGCACCAGCCAGCATAATTCAGAGCCGCACGGAAAACTACAGTGTCACCAGCCCTCTTCTATTTTAGGCACTGCCTTTGACCGAGCTGCCAGCCAGAAATCAAAGCGCCGACATCCTCCTCACCACGTCTCGGGAGTCGGGAGGTGTGTTGGTACATTACAGACAGGACTGTACTTGCTTGGGCCGAAGGCGCTTCGAAGGCTGGAACTCGGTGAGACCGCAAGACGCCTTCTTTGAGCCATCCAACATGGCGAGGACCCGGAGGAAATCATACATTGGGCAAAGTACAGGATGCACGGAGTACTTCCTACACGACTCCACAAGGCTCTCGCGCCCTTCCCTTCACTCTCGGAAATCAACGTCTACCAAGTGGGAAGAAACTCGGATTCAACTATTCTTGCGTTTCAGAGTCAAGATCTCCGGAAGAACTCTGTTCTCGAAACTCGGCCTGCGGTGCATAGAGGACCGTACATCAGCCGTCAGCCGCCAAGAGACCCGGAGACGGAGACCTTGACTGAAGTTCTATTGGATCGTGAGACCTTATTGCAGGAAAGATGAACAGCCCGACAAGCAAGTAATCGCGATACCCAGGACTTACGATCTACTGTGCATCCAAGAGTCCAAATGTTCAGATGGCGAAGATTGCCCGTCGCGAAGCAAGTGGGTGCGACGACTCTGGCGAGAGATGGGAGTCCGTTTACCCTACAGACGTAGCTCTACCGGTACTCCAAGTTGCAGAAAGAGACATGCGGTGTGTGCTGCACGTACAGAACGTGCAGAGCTGAGAAGAATCCGCCCGCATGAAATCCACTGACCAAGCCAACGCCACAAAGCCTCGTCGTCACCACCTAACACCCTCCACAGCCCACACGAATATTGGAATGTTAAAAGAACAGGACCATGATGCATGTACTTTCGTACAATACTTCATCGCTTAGTACTCGCTGACAAGGGATTAGTGCCTTCGTCAGCGTAAAATCCCTTGGAATGTTAAGTCACCCACTACCCGACCTTCAACAACACCTTAGTAACAAGAAAATTACTTATGCCGTTACTTTAGGCTTGGTTTAAACTAATCTTGCTACAGTATTTCTAGCTGTTTAATTTCGTCTCTGTATACTCAATTGTAGCCTTTCTTTCTGCTGTCTAGTATAAATCCATGGATAACTGATAAAGCTCTATAACTGCAATATTGGTTTGTTACTCGTATTCAGACAGTCAGAGCCTTGTTTACGATTACACTGCGCCGAAACTGTTGCACAGGTTCCACCTTTTGATAACCCGCATAATAATTAGTGCTAGGCTAACTAAATCGCTTCACCAGTCAATAATAGCATGTCTCAAATATCAATCGAAGCATTGTACACGTTTCAAGACTTCATTAATAACGATAAGTGATGAGAAGTGCAAAAGGTGTGCATGGAAGGAAAGAAGCCGCCAGCCACCACCCCCAACGCCATGTCTGCTCTCTTCGAAATTGAAATGGAAATAGAAACACAAGGATCTACCAATAAGCTATACCATCATCAATCGTCAAAGTCATCAGCATCTGCTCGTACACACACCACCCTCGGTTAAACATCAATCATAATAAGCATACCTCCCATCCTCAATACTCTTACCATCCCACTCGCCCCTCCTCCCTCCTCACACGGCGACGACCAACATCCTTTTTCCTCCTGCCTCCCTCTTCCCTTGTCTCCTGCTCCCTTCTATCCATCTTGTTCGACCAGAACTTATAGACCAAAGCCAAGACAAACATGACGCCAACGGCCTTACGAGTTCCGATCTTCTCGTGTCTTCGATCAGGGCTAGGCGATTGGTCAGGGTATCTATACCCATCTGCAGACCCGGAACGATGCGAGGACCGGCCGCCGGGTGTCATCGAGCCTGTGGTTTGAGATTGGGTCCGGAATTGGGATGACGAGTAGGTTGAGCGTGCCATGTCTAAGACCTCTGCGGAAAAGGGGTCTCTTGAGTTGAGTTGTGCTTCGGATCTGACGGAAATCAAGCAGAACTGTCACATATATTAGCACGATCCGCACTAAGTGGCGATTGATGAATATGCGATACCTCAGATGGAGGGACTACTGCGCTTCTCGTGGGTTGAAGAGAACGTCGTTAATTGGAGCTAGTTGCTCGGAGTGATCTCGGATTCCAACTTTCCAGATATCCAATATCAAACTACACTTAAGTATAAAGTCGTGATACAGTAATAACACAACGAGAAGACGTGATAAGGATAGTAAGGCTAAGTAACACAACGAAATCCTCAACATCATCAAGAAGAGCAAGCAGAACTTATACACAAACATTCTCGCCCGACTAGTACTGTACGTATGCTTGCTTGGTTGTAATCACAAAGTCAATTCTCAAGTAACACAACACATACATCCATTAGTAATGTAAGCATAAAGTACCGCAAATAGGCAATTCACGACCGCGCATACATAGAAGTAACAAACGCACGTTCTTGAAACCCTGGGGCTCAATGGTTCACAGCATCATAATAGAGCGGGGAATCCTTGGTCTTTCAAGGCTGTGGCTGGCGAGTCTTCCCTCACCGAGTACCCCATGATAGCAACCATCTTAGAAGTCTGGTGGTGGAAGTCCGAGAGCGTCACGATTCCTCTCAGGACCGGGCGTGACAATGGTAATGATCGGGATCACGAATCTCGGATTTGAAGAGAGCCTTTTTGGGGGGCTTAAGGGTTGTTCGAGCGCGTGATGGCATGGTGCTGCGTTGTAGGCTGTTTTTGTGTAAGTCTTGAGACCAGGGGAAGCGAATGGCTTTTTAGGGTCGGCACTGTTAGCCATCATCGTACACTTTATCAGAGCCTCTGTCCTCAAAGTGCTCACCGAGATTATCAATCTAATGGCATAGAGAATTACGCCGGGGCTATCCGTATCTCTAGAGAATGTGGTGTCCATAATTAACACCAAGCCAAGTAGCAGCCAAACGATAGCCTTAATTATCACCTGCTAAATCAGTCCTACAGTACTCTACTTCGCTCAAGGCCAATATGTTGCATGTCGTACTTCGGCCGATCAAGGTCTCGATCCCATCCGAGGCTCACAATAGTTATTGGAGTAACAATTTAGTGTTAATTGAAGCCCTGCTTAACTCTTAAATATATATCAACTTTCTGCAAGGAGGCATTGAAAAATATCAATGTAGTAATTGACTTGCCAAATAAGCTCCTTCTATCACATTCCTTCCCTTGCTTCTATCACCAACCCCCTCGGGTTCATCGATGCCATCGAATTAAGCGAGGTTCCATTCCACATCTCATTTTGTACTCGCAGGTCATATTGTGCTCTTCGGACACTTATATTCAGAGAAAAATATAAGACACTAAAGATCTATCAAAGAGTAAGTTACTAGGCACCTTCATCAGAGCTTCATATAATAAGGATTTCACTCTCCCCTTTCCATCTAGTACGAGGATAGTGAACTGAGTTGAACACACAAACTCCTGTTGTCAAAATGAATGTTAGGTTATTCAAATACTGAGATACCTATCGAACGTGGATATTACAGATGCTGCATGAGATGTGCAAAGTGCTTGTTAAATTGTCTTCAACAAAGTAAGTATTTAGAAACTAATGCAAGATCCACAAATGGCTAGCTTTCTTAAATTAACCCCAGCATCAATTAGTGCTATACCACAAATAGTATTAAATTAGCTGCATAGCGACTAAAATCTGATATAACCACCATCACAACCCCCTCTTTTCAACTCCCATCACTTCCCATCCATAGAATCCTCCCAAGGCCCGATCAAAACACGATAAAATGGCAACAGGCGTGGCAATAATGGTCACACTCTGGAAGAAACCAGGCATGTCCACGGAAGACTTCTCGAAATACTGGAAAGAGATCCACGGTCCAATGTTCATGAACCAAGTGCCCGGAAGCCGAAAATACATCCGTAAATATGTCCAAGTCAGTGCAGCTCATCCCTTCCCTGAATCCAATCTATACCGAATCGCAAAACTAACAACACAAATAAAAGTACCATACCCCACCTTCCTCCTCCACAACCACAGAAGCGCCCAAAGGCTCCGAACACCTCAGCCCCGAAACGCCAGATGGTGTTGCCATCATATGGGCTGATTCGATGGCTGACCTGGAGAAGGTGTTGCACAGTGATGAGTTCTTAGCCATCATGCCAAGCGACGCTGAAAAGTTTTGTGATATGGAGAGGTCTAGGACGGTGGTTTTAGCGGAGGCTAATAAGGTTGTTATGTTTGAGAGGGAGGGTGAGGAGGCATCGTAATTACATGGGGAAGGGAGCAATGAGGTGTTGAGCTCGGAGTATTTTAGTGGTTAGGAACGTGATTCGAGGGCAGAGGGGCACCCAATAACTTTCTCATGTTGGTTCAAAAGTATATAAGCTCTTATCACGCTCTAAGAACTGGTTATTGTTATTTTCCAGTGTGCTATGCTTGTTGCTAAATTACGTTCATAAGCAATGACAACCACAAGTGACTAAACAGATAAAGTATTAGAGATTAGAATGTCTGTAAGTTATCATTGAACAGAGGTTCTGAAGTTCTATATGCTTAGAAAGTGGAGAGTGTGTAGCTCATACCCACGTATCTGGTACACTTTGTGTTTTAACATAAACTTGTCGACAGTCCCTAGCTTCAGAGCTAAGCATTACATACTATAGTATATTTAATATCAATAACCGCAATCTTCTTTATTATCAATCTTGAACATTATTAAAGTACTTTGTAGCTTAAAACCGTCCTATCGATCTCACCTTTACCCTGTTGTCGCGTGTCTCGCTTAACAAAGGAGTAGTTAAATCTACAAGTAAACAACTAAAAAATATAACTAAGAGGAAGAAAATCATTTTCCAAGGCTAAAAATAGTAAAAGTGTAGGATAAGATCCTCTAGAACACAGCTTTACCTGTGTCTTTGTCGTGTGACTCATTTTTATATTCGTATACAGGGTTAGCAGACTATAATTACTCTTATTCTTCCTCTTAAATAGAATTTGTCCTGATGCCACTTATCTATTGAGGCACGCCTGTTCTGTTTGTTAAGCTGAAATACTTTGTTTTCGTTTTTATATGGTGTTCTACTTTTAGTTACTAAAGGTTAGGAAGTGATTAAGATAGGGGGTAATAGGCGAGACTAGTTTAACATGTATACTTTATTTGATAGCAAATCGGGGGCTTCCAAAGACTATTTAGTATATAGAAATGTATTTTATTGTGCTTAAAGTTATATGTCGTGCTGTAGCCTCTTTTTTATATTTTAAGATACTTATAAAGTGTGTTAAGAGATACCGCTTATACCTAGATCGAGGGGTATAATAGTAACGTCTTGTATAAACATATAAGACAGATAGTGAAATAGTTAACTATCTCTTAAATAAACACTATAAACGGTCTTATTTTTCTTATAATTCTTACAACTAACTAAACCAACTAAGAAAACATAACCCTTATAGTTGAAGACACACAATATAAGACATCTAATTCTATAACACGTCCTCTTTCATATGTAGCTACCAGCATAGTTATATTCAATGCTACGAATGCTTTAAATAAAATGAAAGTATAGTGGGCTAAGATCTGCGAGTTTCAACCCTGTGCAAGAGCCTGTTACCAGGGTAGAAATACGCTGTTAAGACGTTTCAAGGCTGATGCGGGAAGAAACGAGTAATCAAATATCCAGCGCGATTTTACTAAGTCTTGTGAGGAATGATGATATTTGTGGTTATTTTAAATTATATAGAATTATTAACTAAAGTTACTGTAGGCATTGTTCATTGAAGAGTAATTACGTTACTTCTTGAGTGTAGGGCAAAACCCAAACTCAGGTATAACCAACCGTCTCTTGGTATCTCTCAACTCCTCGATGCTACAAAGCCCCCCTTAGGCTAAGAGTCATCTTCCCCTAGGTACAATTCCACAGTTATATACACAGACCAACCTCAATACGCCTCAGACGTCCCGAACTCCAAAATAAGAGACATAAGGTTATTCCTCCCTTGTGACCATAACGGTCTTTGTAATCCCGGCATTCCAATCCAGAACATCGCCTTTCTCACCACCGGACCCATCACAAAGATCAACCGTACTCGAATTACTCTGTCGCCTGAATGCACTCCTAATTTGTGGCCTCCTCAGGAACCATCCTTTCCATCTAGACTCCTTGTCCGGTTGTGCCGTTGCTTCACCTGCATAAATCACAGTTGTGACCTCACCCCGCTGCAACCCTAGCATTTCCCTGAACTCACTGCTCAGCGAGTCTTTCCCAGAAGCATATCCGTAGTTCAAGGTCGTTTCGGATTGCGTGTATGGGGTGTCTCCCGTGTATACCGTAGTGGTCCTGCTGCCCAGGAATTTGATGAAAAGGGGCCGGAGAGTGGCGATTGCAGCGGCGGTGATGCCGATGGCGGGTTCGACCATTGACCATTTTACGATATTGATGCCTTCGTAAGAGTAATCTGTTGTTTCGTATAGGCGCTGGATATAAAATATGCGGACGAGGGTAGCTGAGCTTGCACTGTTGTGGGAGTTCAGATTCTGAAAGCTTTGGTAACAGAGAAGTGTGAAGTGGGGACATACAAGAATCCAAGACTGAGAATTAAGATGACAGAGCACTTGGTTCGAGGGTTCATTTTCAACTTCCACACGAAAAACACAGGCAGAAGACCGAAAGACCAGTCGGTAGCGGCACTCATAGCTGCGTGAGCAAGTGTGACATGGTCGAGGATGGCTTTGCTGATACAGTGCCCATCATGGCCTTCGTAATACCCCCAGAGGTACGTGACGGGCTGGCATTGGAATACAAGGAAGAAAAAATAAATAGTGCTGAAGGTGGCAACGACGGCCATGGTAGTGAATATGATGATTGTTTGGTAGCGCTTTGAGGCTAGGCGGAGGAAGTAGACCCCAATTGAGACTTTCGTCATGGCTGTTGTTGCTACATAGAGGAGTTCGCATGCAAATATCAACTGCATTTTGTTAGCAATTGCCGTCGAGGCTCTTACCACGACTGACCTTGAGGGCTGTTGGCATGTCACCGGGCGGGATATCCTTCATATGTCGACCAAGGCCAAAGTTGATGACCTCAAGGAATAGGGCCACCATTGCAGAAAAGAGGATCTACAGGATCAGCATGGAATGGCTCAGGACCAGACCGTTGAGACGACCTACCATTGATGCCAACGTGAGCCAATCCTCTCTCCCGAAAAACTTCTGGATCCCGATGCGTACATAGAAACGCAGCGAAACAGATAGCCATGATAAGGCGAGAGAAGCAACAGCGACTCCAATTACTTGAGCACCGCGGCCAATGCCTACGTCTGATGCTGGAGTAGACATGGCTTGGTGAAGATGTCAAACGAGACGAAGTCTTCACGGAATCTCCTCCACTGCTATTATTGCTCTTGTTGAAGTTGTTGATGCTTTTGTGAGGTGAACTTTAGGCACGTTGTCTTCAACCATAGATATAATTGGAGTACCTGTGGGCAAGGAGATCAACTTCTTCGATAAGGATAGTAGGGTTACGCTCCGTACCACCATCGTGGTGCTCTCGTCTCAAAGGGGTGACAAGAGGGACAGGAGCGATACATAAGGGACGGTGGCGGTTAACGGAGAAATGGCAATGTGGCCGGGAACAGATTGGAAAGGAGAAGTATGGCTTGATGCCGTGATATCGTGAACGATTGTTCATGTGGCTGCATGGGTATCTATTGAACAGCCGTGAGTTTCGGATAGATCTCCGAGCACGGGGTTGAATCTCGAAGCCATCTCAAAGAGGGAAGAAGTTTGGAGGCAGGTACTGTCAAGCTGCTGCAGCGCTGTCTTCGTGCAACTTGCTGCAAGCACCGAGTTGTGGAAGTAGCTGACCGGTTGAAGTTGCTTGTTGCTGGACTGGGTAAAGTACATTCTGCACCAGCTGTCTAGAAAAAGTAAGCCTAGCGCCACAAACATGCTTTTAAACACGAGGGGGTCGTCATGTCCGTTCATTTTCCTATTGTGGCCATGGTGTTGCCGTATGGGATGGAGCCTACATGATGGGATGGTCGCATGTGAATAGTAGAGAGGTTACGAGGTACAGAGGCTCGTCTCGATATAGTATAGAGCAGGAACACGATGCCATTCACTGGCCATCGCAAGCTTTCACTCAGTGGAGGGCAGCTGGAGTCGATCAATAATTGGAAGATGAACTTCTAGAGAAGCAAGCTATCCAGGATTCCACGTCCACCCCCTGAGCCCTTCCCCCAACGGGTTGGTGACAAGACTGTTGGTATTGTTGGTATATTGGTTAATATACAATGGCTTTATTTGAAAGATTTGAGTCATGCACCCGATGGTACACTTAACTAAACATACTGTCGGGGATGCATCTGGGCTCCAAAAACAAAGGAAAGCCGACGCGACTGGCCTGACTTCATGGAATCTATCAATAGATCTTGACCTTCCGTCGATCTCCTAGAAAGCCCTCGAGATGGTTAATCAGGCGCAGCCCGTCGGCAATTGATGAACTTTGATTCAAGAATCTGCGCTCGTCTCAATTCGCATCAACAACACCACTCTCAATGTCTGGCTTTGGTGGGGTGGGAACCATGCCCATGCTTTTCCCTCGGCGGCTGAGCAATTTTCTTTTAGATCCCCTTCAGCATCCGGCGTAAACCCAAGAACCATCCATTTCTAGAGACAAAGTTCAGCCACAGATCCAAAATGGCTCCGTTTTCATTTAGTGCGCCCACTGTCCAGTCGACATCATAGAGAACCTGCGTTGCCACGGATTATCAAGAAAAACGAGTGAACAGAAAAGCAAAAGGAATTGTGTGCAGCTGAAAAGCAAAGTGCGTGGATAGTCATCATCGACTAAGACTTGCTTTTCGATTTTCGAAGTACCCCGTACAAGCAGGCTCAACCCACCCACGCGTTCGTTGCTCGGGATTTGAACAGGGAGAGTGTTCTTCTCAAAGTTTGTTCTTGCGGAGGCAATGCATCCGGAGTCTACGACGAATTCATCTGTTTTCTCTGGTGCACCCCTTGAAAACGTCCAGAAAGCTGCTGATTGCGTCGCGGAGTTGATGTTTAAGTGCGTTCAGGCGTTGGTGCTGTGGCATCAAAGTTTATCCTGATCTTGTAACATCTCAAGATTGGTTAGTATGAGGTAGATGACAGAGACAGATTCATCAGATGTCCCTTTCATACCTCAGACACGTGACCTGTAACAAGGGTACTGGTCGTTGCTATCTTCATTCTTATAGATTACTTGCACCAGTGTCTGAGGTGAATGGAGGCAGAACACTTGTGTGTGGTCCTGTAGTGGAAAACTGTGTGTTTAACTCCAAACGCAGCTGAACAAACATCCAACCTCACGTGAGAGACTTCAAGGGTGTACTGACCTCATGGCCGCAAATGAAGGTATCAAGGTTGCCCGAAGACGAATGAGAATTATCATTTTCAGAAGGGTGTCAGAGTGAGGGTTGCGACCGTCATTATAGCCCAGCTCTAGGTTAGACCACAGAGAATTCAACACTTCAAACATAGTCTTAAGGACAAGTGCAAAGGTAGTCTAATAACATCGACGGATTTATTAGCCACAAATTACAATATGCAAAGTAACAGTAGAAGCATATTTGAAAATCTAGTCGCGGTTAGACCATCTCATAACCACTTTTCTGTTCACTTTGAGATAGTAAACAAGGTACTCAAAGTCTTTTCTAAGAAAGTTCCATTTAGAAAATAGCAACAAGAAAGTAAAAGACAGCAACGAATAAGATAGCAACAATCCCCTTCGATTATATCATAAATAACTTCACCTTATCACTGTCAGTCACGTCTCTTTTTGCCGTACATGCGATTTCGAAAAGAAATTGGTGTTGTTTACTTGGAGCTGTCAATTCGGAGTTCTGACATGCGAAGTGAGTAGGCCTCAACTTTCCAGATCGTTCTGGTCCTCGTGCTCGCTCTCGTTGTAGTGGTTTCTTTTGTGGATAGAGTATACTTGTAGTATAGGCTGCCTTATTATATTATATTTGTCGTTATATGTAGCGGTACAGTCTGGAAAATAATCCTAGAAAGATAAACTCCTACTGGTAGTAGCTGTATGGTTAGAGATAAGATGGCATCTAGTGATGTGCAAGAAAACAGTTTAAGGGATGCTTTGGAAATATAACGTCCTCGGCACTGTAGCTGGTATTTAACTCTGGAGTTAGTTGCCTTTGCTGTTCCATCTTCAACATATTATAAAGCTTAGCGACGGCTCTGCTAATTAAAGAGAGACTAGACCTGTTACAAAGCAGCCTCTAGTTAAAATTCACCGAGCATACTCTGTGCTCGCATCACATTGTGCCATGGCAGGGTAGCAGAAGTTAGCAATGTACATTGTGCTCGCGTAGCGTCAATATCAAATAGCAATACTTCTATAAACCTTTCCTACCCCACCCCGAAGTATACATCTAAAATAGACTCACTACTTCTTATCCGGACTAACATTGACCTCCGTCGCAGGCTCAATCTCGACCGCATTCAACACATCTGCCTTTCCACTCAAAACATCCTCCAAATCCGGAGCCCTGGAATGTTTCTCTCCATCAAGCAAGCTGTCAATCTCCTCTAACGTCTTCCCCTTCGTCTCGACCCAAAAGAACAACACAAAAGCTAGCTCAAGCACATCCCAAGCGCCGTTGATCATATATGTCTTCCATCCAATGGCAGTCAAAGCGTATGGGAATGCGAACGTAACCATCAATCCCACACCGTTGACAACCAGAGTATAAATGGCCATTCCGTTGGCACGAACACTGTAGTTGAGTACTTCGGGCGGGTAAAGAACGGTAAGTGGTGTCCAGCCGAAACTGTAGGCGCCTTGGAAGAGGAAGATTGCTGCGACGGTACCGTAGATGCCGGAGGTGTTTGTGGAATCACCATAGGCTTTGGTGAGACCGCCGATGAGGAAGAGGAAGAGAGTCAGAAAGAAGGTAGACCCGGCTGCGAGGGTTTTGCGTCCAAAGACATCGATGAAGTATGTTCCACATACGGCAACAACCAGGCACCAGGCATTGAGGATGATGTTAATTTCCAATTGCGTAGTGCTGTCGGTGATACCGGCATTTTCGAGCATGGTTCCGAGGTAGTAAGAAATGATGTTGTTTCCTTTTGGGCGGTGTTAGCAAGCGATAATCTAAGCCATGAAGAGTTCAGAAGGAGAAAAGACATACCAGAAAGCATAGTAAAAACCGCCACGGAACAAACCAACAACAAACGCTTCCTCGAACTCGGCGTCTTCACAATCTCAACCATGCCCAATGTCTCACCAGCCTCCTTCTCAAAAGCAATGGTATCGATAATCTCCTGGTACTGCACCAATACAATCGGGTTCGACGCATCGCCATCACAATGTGTCTGAGCAATGACTTCCAACGCCTCTTCATTGCGTCCTCGGTAGGCAAGCCAACGTGGGGATTCCGGCATGAAGGGAAGAATAAAGATGCAGATTACGCTGAAGAGTCCTTGAAGCGCGGATGGGATTCGCCATGCCCAGGTCGAAGTCATCTGCGCAGTTCCATATGTAACACCTGCTGCGATTAGACCTCCTACGTACCAGAAGTCATAGAAGACACCTAGACCCCATGCACGCCATGCCAGAGGGAGGGTTTCAGCAAGATAAGTCGGTCCTGTACTAGATATTAACATCAAGTTTCGAATGCCTGAATAATATGAAGGAACTGCAAACTCACCAGCAACACTACTAGCACCAGTGCCGAGACCAATCAGGATTCGTGCAATCACGAACATGGCGATGTTCTGACTCGCCGCTTGCAAGATAGCGGCGAAGATGGTCAACAATGCAGCCCAGAACAAGGCTTGTTTCCGTCCGATGGCATCTGTGACTAATCCATAGAACATTCCTGAGATGGCGCCACCGAGCCACACGGACGAGGTGTTGAGGGCGAGCGTCGTGGTGGTTAGGTGGAAGTACTCGGTGTAGGAGTCGAGGATGTTGAGGCCATTCATCATGGAACCATCGAATCCCAGCGTCTAGATTTCTGCTGTTAGCCACTTTTCTTGATTATCTGTTCAGTGGAGGCAGGGAGAGTCGACGTACACAGGAGGTGATACATGATGCCGCGACAAGCAGTATAGAGACCACCTTAGACGACTTGGGCACCATGTCTAGTTTCGCGAGTGAAACCATCGTGTCTTGACTGATGAGTCGGTTCCCCGTTAACAGCTAGGACAGATAAAGGCGCGGACGCAGATGCAGAAGCTGGATGCCACTTCAACTCGAACAAGCGCGTACCGGTGCGTACATATACCTACCGTACGTCCGTCCCGACTCCCACTTTCCCCAGAGATAAGTCGTCCTAAGCGAGCTCCTGGGACAGTACGAGTACTTTACAGTTCTCCACCCCTGAAAGATAAGTAAGATAGGACGAGACTCCCTCTGCATTGCGGAGAGCCAGCCACCGTATCGTGTCTCTGCCCGTCATCTCGCTTTGGCACTGGACACAGCGGTGCATCCGCCCTGAGAGCTTCTTCGCCTGACTAGAAGCCGAGATGGGTAGATGCGTTCAGTGCATTGTTGTTAATTTGGGGCCTTGATTGGGTGTGTTCTGCCTCGGTTATAGGGGACGTTAAGCCCGACGGACCCCCATTTTAGAGGCTTGATCTTTGCTGCGGCGGAGCATCCGACGAGGACGAGTACTGCGAAGTAGACTTTTTCACATCGCTGATAGGCCTTTGTGTTGATGGACGAGGTGGTGGTAGTCGTGTGCGACGGAATCTTGGGTACTGTGTTAGATAAGATGCGATGGGCAGGGCTTAGTACTACAGTACGGCAGTGAGATTGTGGTTGCGAGGTGCTGTGCAGGACGAGTACCTACTTCGTACTGCCGTCGCTAAAGGAAGCGGTGTTCCGACCGTTGACGCTATGGCGTTGCTTATAATGAGTGGACGATCTCAAGATAAGCATATTAGAAAACTTGGCGTACTGTACAGTCGGAATTCTAGTACTTTGTTCGAACTTCGAAGTCTACTTGAAAACTTCGGTGGGGGCTTCGGATTCCTCGGGTTCATGGTGCTTAATGCTGATACGGTACCTACATGCTACTTAGTCTTACTGCCATGCTACTACTCATATGGCCTGCTTCTCACAGGTAGAGTGTGAATGAGTTGAACCAAATAGCAGAACGCGCGCAACTTTACTGTAGTCCTCAGGAACATGTGATAACAGCGATGCACACCAGTCAACTCCCTACCACTGTCGTCATTGATGCCCAATTTCCACGCCATGGCATCCAATGACCCTCTTCTGAAGTCGCGAATGATGGATAAAAGTCAGCAACGAGTCAAAAATGTCCATTAATAATGCTTCGCGCCCTCCTTGCCTCTACCAAAGGTCGTAGCAAACCTCTCATTCATGTGGCCCTCAACAGTAAGTACATCTCCCTCAACCGAACTTCCATCAAACGGCGCTAACGGACAATCTAAATTCCCATCGAAGAAGAAGGGAATTGAGTATCTATCCTTCTTGCTCTTGTTGATGACCCGATGTAAATTACTCTTGTACATACCCGAAGTCCACTACGCAAGGTGTCAGTCAGTTTCTCGGCTTCAAAGCCAATAGCGAAAGAGTTAAGAGACGAAGAAGAGAAGTAAAGAGATCATGTTACGCACCGTTGAAAGCATATCCCCAACATTAACAACATAAGCTCCCTGCGTAGGCGGGATACTAAGCCATTCCTCCTCGACATGATTCCACACCTGCAACCCGGGCGTCCCATCCTGCAGCAACAAGGTAATAGCACCGAAATCCGTATGAGCACCCGCCCCAAGCTGATTAGGGTCATCTGAATTCTGCGGTGGATAATGCAGGATCCGGATAGCAGCAACGGCATCATTAGATACAAACTCGTCAAAAACATTTGGTCCATACGGAAGCCCCAGAGCCAGAATTTCCAGGATAAGGAGAGAGAGTTTGTGCATTTTGGTATAGTACTCCTCGACTGGCTCTTTAAAGTCTGATTCTGGGATTAAGGAGGTTGGTGGCCAGACATTAGGTCCCATGTAGAATCTCCCCGCGATAGTCCGGGGATCATCAGCGGGAATCTCTTGACCAGCGTAAAAGCCCTGTATTCTCATCAACTCCCATTCAAATCAAACTAAACCAGTCAAACAAGAAGAAAAACCAAAAGAAAATGATAAGGCTACCCACCTCCTTCAAATCCGGCATAGTACCAGCTTCCAACGCCTGACCCCCAAGAACTTCATATCCACGATTACTAGCCCCGAGCGAAAACTTCTTATCAATCCTATTCTTCTCCTCGAAAGGCAAAGCAAAGAATTTCTCTGCACCCCTAAACACTGCATTCTGCAGACTTTCTGAAATCCCGTGGCCAACGAGCGAGAAAAAGCCGCTGGTTGTGCATGCTTCGCGGACTTGGTCTATGACTTTCTGGGCTTCTGCTGAGGAGGGGTTGGTGACGTAGGGTGCTATGTCTACGGTAGGAACGTTGAAGTTTGGGGAGGTGGCGGATGGCATTCTGGAGCTGGAGGGTCGTTGGTTGGGATTAATCTCCTACGTGAAACCCAGAGCATTAATGTAGTTTATGGTACCGGGTGGCTGTAAATAGTCGTTGGCGCATCAAGGACTCAAAGAGTGGGATGCGAATTAGTATGTTGTTACGGACGTCGCCTAATGATTGATCTCCGGCAGGCAATTCATGATAAGCCCCCGCCCCTTTACAGACCATAATTTTAGTTTACACAAATGGCATATCCTTTCTCTTGTCGACTTTAAATTGTACATCCCGCAGGCGATAAAGGTCCCAAAGCTAGCAAAGACAATAATACTACAAGGGCGACTCTATATAACAAGAGTAAAAAAGGTGCCAAGGAACCTAAACAGCCTCTCAATACCACTAGTACCGACGAAGTTGACAAGGAGATCGAGAGGCCACTGTATTGAATTATATTCAACCTTAATATATCTTTGCTCTTTTTAAAGTAGAAGTATATTGTTGTCAATAATTTATACAATTGTTGAAGACCCTGTTATTACTATCTACCTAAGTTAAAGATTTTTACTTCAAGTGCCTTAGTAGAGAGGACTAGTAATAATGAACTTCTATCCCTGATTAAGGTAAAGCAGTGATGAGCACATACAACTTATGACTAAGAAATTCTATGCAGGACACCCTCCTTGTCGCTAACAACTCCGTTAAAGTCTATGTCTCTTCTACACGTTGTCTACAGGAGTAAGCGGCTTTTTAAAGTACAATAGTCCTATTCTATTTGTTGTACGTAGATACTTACTTTAATGGACCTTGGTAAATATGCTAAACATATACTATCACTAAAAACCCCCGCTATATAAATCTTACATTAAAAATCTGTTACTACTTAAATACTACCATTATCTATAACATTGATATTAATTCTCATTATTGTTAAATTCCTCTTTAATAGTAATTATACTGTCGTATATTAACCCTATTATTCTACTTAGACTAATATAGTAGCTGTATAGTCATTAGATTATCACAGAGCATATAAAACGACTCTTGAATTCTTTTGCTAGAGAGAGGATAGTTAGAGCATTGTTAAGGTTTTACCTTGGAAATTAACTTAAGCGAGTAAAGGTACAAGTTGTAAGCTATTATAGATAGGGAGATATAAAACTAGAAGGTGCTGTAAGAATCAGCTCTTAGGTTTTATATATTAGTTACAGAAATGAGTTCTTGAACTTAAGGTTTTATATTATGTATTCATAGTCTAGATCCAATACTTAATATCATGGCGTGTTTACCACTGTTTGTAGGACCTTCTAATAAGACACCACAGGTCAGCTACTTAACTTGAGGGCTAAGATTCCTGGCCTGTACAGTTGTCCACCTACCTGAATTCGACACACAATTAAGAAGGTCAATAGTAATATAGTGGTTGGCTAATGTTAAAAGCCTCTTTCAGAATGCTCAAACACGGACCGCTACTTGAACTCAATTATCATAAGTCAATAAGCACGCTTTCTGCGACTGTGGAAGGGCACTGAAAAGATAGCTAGTACCTAAAGTCGGTTCGGAGTTATCCGCTGTCTTTAAACGTAAAGTAGCGACTGTTATAGTGACCTAGCTATGTTAAGCGACATGCTTTTGTTATAGAAATTCTCTGGTAAGGTATCCTTACCACCTGATCTATTCAAATGTAGAATAGGCAGAAAAAGTGGTAATAAAGGAAGGACTTCGTCCTTAATAATGCCGAGCAGGTATTGCGAAGGCAATTTCGGCAAAATATGCTTTGAGATGTGTAGTTTACGATGGCGCTGACATCTGGTCGATCACCAGGGTTGCATTGGATGATTTAAAGGCAAGTTGAATGGAGGAGGCCCTGTCTTCTGTTCAAGGTGGTTCTGCCAGATTGGGTTTAGCGCGGTCACACGAGGCAAGGCAAGGCTGAAAGTGAGAAACAGTCAAATATTTCTGGCTTTGTGGTCAACACACAAGACCAAAACACAACACAGACCAGTCAAGATGCCACCAACTACCATCCACGAGGCCCTGGCCATCGAATCGTTTACACCACTCGTCGAGCACCAGTCTCAGACTCCCACTAGCTTCTTTGGCGCAAAGCCTGTGCTTCATTACCATGGCGTGGGCACGCGTGCTCTCGCACCGCGAGATCAGATCTCCAAGTTACCAATCTTTGCCTCGAGAGAATCTGGAGTTGGTGGAGAAGGAACGGAAGCGGAAGTAGTGGATGCTTTCATCAGCTCTGAGTACGTGCGCGTTTACGTGGGGACATTTTTGTTTTGACGGTCGCTAATATCTCGACAGTAACTTTACCCTGTTCAACAACGCGACTTCTACTGGCCTGTCAATCCCATATCCTTCCATTTCCCTCCATGCCATCCAGCGACTACCTGATCCCGCCAACCCCGGCCAAGAGACACAAGGTCTTTACATGCAGCTCGAGCTCTCTGACCCGTACTCGGTCGCGGAGGATGATGAGCCAGAGATTGTCGAATTGACTATAATTCCTGCAACTAGCGATATCCAGGCATTATTCGAAGCAGTATCTAATTGCTCAAACCTGCACCCTGATCCAACAGATGATGATGAGGAAATGGGGGACGATGATGGCGGGGACAGCAGGATCCGTTTTGAGGGCAACGTGGGGTATGAAGGAATTAGTGGAATACCCGGTGTACAAAGAGGTTCAGATACTGGCGGTTTACCTCCTCCATTTCCTGGCAGTGGTGGTTGGATCACATCCGAGAACGTCTCCGAGTACTTTGACGAAGAGGGCAATTTCATTGGGGGAGGGAATGGCGAGATAGAGGTTTTAGGAGAGGGTGCTGGCAGAGTTCGAGCTCGTGAAGAAGTCGAGGAGGACGGTACCAACGGCCACGGCGAGAATCACATCGACGATAACAAGCGTGCGAGGACCGATTGAATGCAAATTTACTCCCATCTACTTCAAGTACCTAGATGCCTCTTCGACAACACGAATCGTAGCATGATTCACGCGCTTTCACGTGACCAACATTCGGCAAGCACGCAATTGCCGACGGCGTGAGCATCATCGAAGCGGGGATTCAATACAAGGCTGCAAGCTACACTCCTATTATCGTTGTTGTTGTTGTTGCTCTTCTCCAAAAGAGACTCTAGGCTAAATCCCGAATCAAAGCAACTTCAAAAGTAGAGTATTGCCCAGCTTTCGCCCAACTCATAGTCATGCCCTCTGCTACACAGACCCAACCAGATATTTCTTACCATCCTGATTTTGAAAAGTATCAACTCCGCACCAAACGCCTCGAAGCGTCCAGAAGTCCCAATGAAACCCTACCAGACAACTTCCCCGCCCAGTTGTCAGGGCCTCTTGTGTGGGAAGGGAAAGACTTCAAGGACGAAAGTACCTGGACACTGTCATTGACCGCGTCACAACTAGATGAAATCCATCAAGCTTTGTTGAACTTCAAGTGTATGTCATTTATACAGAATTATCTTCGACGATACTAATCGTTTCCAGCTTTGAACAAGCCTATCGGCCATATCAACCAAGAAACTTTCCAACTCCCTTCCCTGCATCCCATTTTGCGGGAACATGCAAAGGAGCTGCAAGCTGGCCGAGGGTTCTTCGTTCTTCGAGGCCTCCAAGTGGACAAGTATTCCACCGAAGAAAATATCATCATCTACGCCGGTGTTTCAACTCATATTGGAAGCATTCGAGGTCGGCAGGATAATAAGTTTGTCGATGGTGTCCCGCAGTCTTCTATGCTTAATCACATTAAAGACCTCAGTCAGACAGCTGTTGCAAACAAGATTGGTGCTCCTGCTTATACAACGGATAAGCAGGTGTTCCACACTGATGCTGGAGACATTGTGTCCTTGTTTGCACTCAATACTGCAGCTTCTGGGGGTCAGAGTAAACTCGCCTCGAGTTGGAGAGTCTACAATGAGCTGGCTAAGACCCGGCCTGATTTAATTAAGACTCTCTCTGAGGATTGGGTCTTTGATGGGTGGGTTTCTCTGATCGCAGTATACAAAGTGAATACTAAAGCTATTGCGTTCAGTTATGGCAACGCACAAAAGCCTTACAGTGTTAGACCTCTTCTCTTTCATACACCGGCAGAAAACTCTTCGACTGAACGCGTAGTAATTCAGTACGCCCGACGAGGCTTCACCGGATTCTTAAATCTGCCCAGAAGTGAAGGTATCCCACCGATCACTGAAGCGCAAGCCGAAGCATTGGATGCGCTTCACTTCCTGGCAGATAAATTCAGCCTGACTCTGGATTTCCAAAAAGGTGATATTCAATATGTTAATAACTTGAGTATCTTTCATGCTAGAGATGGGTTTACTGATGCGCCAGGCCAAGAGTAAGTCTTTTCTACATAATGCCTTGTAATCGAGCACTAAAATTGCGTTCCAGGAGACATCTCCTCCGACTATGGTTGAGGGATCCCGAACTAGCTTGGAAGACCCCAGAGCCACTCATACCTCGGTGGGATGAGTTGTATAAGGATGTTACCGAAGACGAGCAGGTATTTCCATTTGAGCCGAAGATTCGTGGGAGTGCGGGTAAAGTATGACCGACGGCAGAGCTCTTCAAATTCGCCAAACTTGGCAACGTGATTGTCATCGGATCGATACTCACTAGACTCTTTATCATAATTTCAATTTCAATCAGGATATTCTAGTCATTTATCCCCCCTCAAGCTGCAGTTAATAGTTTTGTGTTATCAGTGCTCTTTCTTGCGCCCCCACTCGATACCTAAGTTTATCATGGCAGATGGTAGTTCGCTAGAAAGAGCCGCCAATATGGTGTTCAGTGCTGCAAGTCATCACAGAATAGGATCACTTTCCGCAATTGCTCCTATTGAAATGCCTCCGCACGGGTTTGTATTCGCAATAAAGCCTCCGAATTCACCATCTGCAAATATGCGTCCGGGGTCGGATTCAATGTTCTGTCAAAATGCGGTAGCCAGATGCCCAGGTTACTTTTGACGAAAGTCCAGGAAGAGATCACGACAATCTCGGCAAACACCAAACATATATCTCCCAGCTAATGCATGGTTCGTCGCTTTAGGAGTGATGCATGGACTTTATCAAGTGCCGGCTTGTATTGGAACTTTGCTGAGTCGCCGCGGGGCTTCAGGTATGGTACAATAACACCCCAGAGTGATGAATAAGGCAGCCAAGTGATGCCGAATAGTGACTCTCTCCTCTTTCTGAAAATGTGACTAGGGCGAAGATAAATAAATAGCAGATTGTTTCCTTCATCTTCTTCTACAGGACCGGATAGCGAGACTTAGTTTGCGCATCTCTTAGCGGGACAAAATCTTCAATAATACAAAAGCTAAATCAACTAAGCTGCAATGGCCGATTCCAACGACTTGAAAGATGTCGAGGTCTCCATAGAAGGAGGCCGTGCAGAATCTCGGAATATCAAAGTCATTGGAAATCTAGAATTCGTGCATGAATACGGCGGCAACGACTCGAAGCCTTCATATCAAGAAGCATCCGGTGCACCTGTTGAAGGCGTCTCTCCGCTTGGACTCGAAGTTGACTCGTTCACAACGGTATTTCTCAATATTGGGCAGATGATTGGTACTGGTGTCTTTAGTACTCCTGCCACTATTCTGAAAGGTGTCGGATCCGTGGGATTGAGTCTGATTTTCTGGGTCCTTGGTTTCATCATCGCTGGAGCCCAATTGGGAATCTATGTTGAGCTTGCGAGCTACTTTCCCAATCACTCGGGTGCCGAGGTTGTATATTTGGAGCAAGCTTATCCGCGACCAAAGTACTTATTGCCGACGGCTTTTGCAGTGCAATCTGTTCTTCTGTCTTTCAGCAGTAGCAATGCTATTGGTGGGTGTTCTAGGGGAATGGAAAGAAGTCTGTTAACAAGTACTCAGTCATGGCGCAGTACTTGTTTGCTATTGGTGGACACACGCCGACGGCCTGGGAACTGAAAGGTCTTGCCTGTGGTTGCATGACTTTTATAATTCTACGTAAGAAACTATATCTTCTGCGAATCAAATACTACGCTAACCAAATTCCAAGTGATTATATTCAATACCAAAGTTTCTCTCCGACTGTCGAATATAGTAGGCGTTGTTAAGATAATCACTTTGTTATTGAAAGTGCAGGCCTTGATAGATGATTTCTTCTTCCTAGTTGAGTCTAACAACCAATCTAGTATTAGCATTACTGGACTGGTTGTCCTCGGCGGACACACAAATGCTTTCAATGTTATTAATGAAGTCAAAGTAGGTTGCTAGCAACCTTGATATCAAACTCTAAGTGCCCTCACTAATGATGCTCAATTAGAACCCCATAACCATTGCACGTCTCTCTTATTCTAACAACGCTACTCTAAGTTACATTAAGGTACTTTATTAGCTCTACTATGTCGTTTAGTAGTCTATAAGATGAGCGGCTGCTTTCTAGAGCTAGTATATAGAAATACCGTACCTTCATAGTAATAAGATAGAATCCACATACCTACCTAGGTAGTATATCATAATATTCAATCTTATGTAAGTACTTTAAGCTGAGTACTACTCGTACCTCACCTGTTCTAGCTAGGTAATCAATGTAATCTTTGCTAATCAAGAAGAATATATCTACCTGTATTCTCATTATTGCGACACTCCTGTAAACTCAGCGATTGTTCCAGCAGTACACCGGTAGATATATTTCAGCATTCTAATTGCACTCCTGTCTCTGTTCGAGAGGCGCCACTTCTCACATGCTGCTAGCTCTTCCGGGCAATACCCGTGACGCCGATATGCCGGGTGCTTAGTCATCACAGTGACAGCCACGCAACGACATCGTACCTGCAACGGCGAAGCTTCAATAATTGTCACGAAACCACAATACCTAATTAACACAGGCACCTTGCCGTCTATTCCAAATCTCTTTATGTCGAACTCCCAGTCATCATGAGGATCATTCTTCGTCCTGGGGTCCTCCATCTCACGTCAGGTTCCCCCTCATTCAACAGATTCCTGCGTCCACAAACGATACATGTCAACGTCACGGTACGACGGTATTCTTCACACCCATCGCCATTCGATGACGATGAAAATCAACGCATCTACATCCTGGGCGTGGGAAATCTCGCAACACTCACAGCACACAGTCTCGCGTCTTTGCGTGATCCACCAAGCGTCACGCTCCTCGCCTCCAACAAGAAATTCTTGGAAGAGCACGTAAAACAGGATGGAGTGCTTGAGGTCATTCGAGATGGTGTTTCCCACAAGGTTCATGGCGTTGATATAGAAGAGCTTCAGTATGACTACCGTAGCGCGCTTCTGTTTCCAGCAGGCAAGTTGTTCCAGATACAAGCAATAGGCGTTCTTGCGAACTATCATCAGATCGAAGAAGAAAAACAAATCAAGAACCTGAAACCTATTCCAAAACGTATCGCCCAGAACAAGGACCAACAAGATGAATCATCAACAAATCCTGAGTCGTCCGGCATACGCTTGAAAAAAGGCACCACTGTAAAACAAACTCGACTGGTTCGAAAGCGCGCCGAGGAGTTGCAGGGATTCCAGAAGGAAATCACGGGGTTGGGATCCTATCCAAAACCAGAGTTGCCACTCATCAAATATCTCTTCATTACATCGGTCCCCCAATATCTGGAAAGGACACTGCAAGATCTCAAGCCCAGGTTGCGGAAAGAGTCCACCATAATCTTTGTCAGCAAGGGTATGGGGATCTTGGAGAAACTTAATGAGAAGTTATGGCCAGACATCAGCAGTCGCCCCAGTTTTATTGCAGGGTTATCTACCCATCGAGCGTTCCTCCCGGGACCAGATGGAAAGCCTATGAGGCAAGCTCTTGAAGATTTGTTGGCTTTCAGGTATTATCCTAACGAAGAACGTCGATTCGTGACTGTAGTTGAGGTTCGTAAAAGCAGAGTGTATTTTCTTCCTGTCCCTTGTAAGAAGTGCTGCGATTACTTCTGGTATACGTAGTTTGAGTTGATCTAAGCTTCCTTGGAGCTTTCGGGCGGAATTTCCTGTCAGAATCGGCGATTTGGACCTTAGTCCAGCTTAAGAAGCTTAAGCTAAGTATTTCCAGAATCGCCATCTTGAATCCTTTAGACAGCTTGAGCAACTCAAGTTGAGTGCGTGACAGGATATAGCCATCAAACTGTATCTTTCTATGGACTTTAGACTTTAGATAAGAAGTAATGCTGACGTTAAAGTTCTGAACAGCCTACTTCGGCCCCCGGACAATTGTTCCTCGGTCCTATTGCACAGGAATATGCTCCAGAAGCATCAAAAGAGACACCAGAAGCCCTCGAGATGCGGCGACTGAATGCGAAATATCTGATTGATCAACTTATCTTGGCGAAAAACTTGGGTGTCCAGCTAATAGATCAGACTACTTCACTACGCAAACGATGCCTCAACTTGGCAGTCCAATCTGTTGTGGGGCCTTTGTGTACTATCTACCAGGCTCCAATGCATGCTCTCTTGACTGGCGAGGATAGTGAGAAAAGGAGGCAAGAAGCTCAGACACTACTGATCGAGGTGTTCAATGTCCTCCGAAAGTTCATGCCTCACATAACCTTGAAATTCCTTGTAAAACAAGTTCAAAGAGCATGTTTACCTCGCAATATTGATGAAAAAACCGGGAAGCCTGATGATATTTACCCCCCTATGCTAGTCGATGTCTTGCAAGGTCGGCTGTCGGAAATCGAATTTTTGAATGGATGGATAGTTCAGGAGGCGAAGCAAAAAGGTATCGATGTCTCTACTCATGAGAGCATGATATCCCAGATTCAAAACATGACTAAAGAACGCATACTTATCAGGGAGAAGGCCGAGAAGGAGGCGAGCTTGGCTAAGAGGGCAGAACACGCGGAGGAATGGGAGGAGCACAGGAAAATGTTGACAGAAAAACGACAAGAAGCCTGGGAAGCGGAGAAGGAGAAGAGGGCCGAAGAGAGAGAGTATGGCATGACAAGGCAAGAAAAAAAGGTACACAAGAAACTACAAAAAATCATATCGAAGTTGGGGACCCTAAGCTTGGACCCCAACCCAAAAATATCGCCGCTAGGAAGCAAATCTGTTTTGCAGAAGAAACCAGTAATGTATGATCCGTTGAAAGGCCCAAGGCCAGTTCACGAACCGGATCTGTCGCCTCATAACCCAGCTCCTCCAGCTGCTCAGCAAGACCTCCCACCCACTGAGCAAGATCTCACAACCGCTGGGGCCGAAATTCCAGAGCCTGAGCGAGACCAACAAAGTCCAAGCGCCGCATCTGAAGCAAAACAGGCATCATCGGCTGCGAAAACTCCTCGATTTATAATAGTTGACGGCATTGCAATCGAACAAAAGTAGAGTACAACATCTTATACGGTGCTACATACACTAGCTAGCAACCTCAATATAGTGCCAGCATTCTCAACCCGAATGCATATCAAACCTCTGTACTTTTTGGGTGATTGACTTGATTCAACTGACAGAGAGGTTGCTTGCTAACCTTGAGTTTGGCATATATGTATTCTGATTAGCAAAAGCACAAGCATAGAGGGCCTCAGAGAAGGACGAAGCTCTAATTATGCCAAATTAATTATTCACTTATTTTGAGTAATTTCAGTATTTAGGCAAATAAGCACAGCTTTCCAGTCTTCGGCTAAATCTAGCGGCGTTTGCTGCTCTGTATACAAAACGATGTGTCCATGATATATAGACAGGATAAAGAGCTAAGTAATCAGCTATTGTTAACGAGCTTGTTAGGATCTTTTTAGTTAACATAACATTATTATTATTTTGTTAATCATAAGCATAGATTATGGTTAGACGGTTTCTCATGATACCGATGTAGAATGACCTTTAGCTGCTAAAAGAATTGCAAATTGAGTAGTCCAACGAAAACATATAATCTGCGCTTCGCAATTCAGATAATAGTTTCAATATGAATTTCTCTAAAGCAACTTATCTCGTAAACTGATCACTCCGCAATATTATTATAGTCCTCTAGCCACTTTCTGTACCCTTCCCAACGATGTGCTTCAACCCAATTGTTGACTGCACTGTAATCTCTACACTGGTGTTTGTGATGCTTTGTAAAAGCGGTTAGATCTTTCGAGGCTTTCAGTGTTAAATCAGGGTTACACATCAGATATTGTCGTAGATAATCAACGCAATGTAAAGTATGGTCATCATCACGTTGCCATTGTCCTTGTGAAAGATGAGATACTAGTCTTAGTCGCATTCGGTTCTGTCTCTATTAGCCAGGGGGAGCACATGAATGATTTATATCATACTCACTAAGCAGTGTAGGGCGTGGAAAACGTCTACTTGATAAATGCTCTGTGTGGATTGATTTGGATGTGTTGCGGATGGCGTATAGTTATGTTGGAGAGCCCAGTTTGTATCAACGGCCACTATACCATCACCTATCATGTTATGGTCAGCAATGAACATCTGACAGCGTAAAGATTGGCACGTACTCTCAAGAATCCGGTGCCAGAAGTTATCAGATGACCTGTCGACAAGGTCTAGACGCTCGACGAACACTTCTGATGTGTTGTATTTGGCTAGATTAGAATCTAAATTAAACATCAGATCTGCTCGACTGATGTTGGGTCTGCTATTGTCCAACCGGTTGTGATGGAGGCCGGGTCTCAACCTACAATCGTGTAATGACCCTTCTTTTGTTCCTTTGCTCGAGAGCCATAATTGACCAAAAGCAGATGTGTGGCTCAACAGAAGAACTGCGGTATTGGCGAGCAGAAGAAGAAAAAGGAAGAGGGTGGATATCTGTACACTTTGAAATCAGTGTTGTCTTGTTCAAAGGTTGGGTAATCACAGCTCATGTAACATGTAGCTAAATCGTTTTGAGGATGTCTTTACCAAACGCCATGAAGCTCCCGATCTTTTGCATGAGCAGAATTGGACTTCCTCTGATGATTCGTACTCGGGTTTACTACATAGAGGATTGTACATTCTCTGTTGTGACGAATACGCTCTCATTTTCTTCGAGAGAAGAATGGACCGATATGGTGGTAATATTGAGTGTAAGTAGAGAATACAATGTATAGGTTGCACAGAGAGAAAGGCAGATTGGTATTGAGACGGATAAGAATTGCGAAGGAAAATGCGAAAATCTTGGAGAACAATTCGTTGATCAATTTGTTTGCTGCGCAAAGTTGTGACACACGTTTCTCGTGCCGTTTGCTTCCTCTCCTTCGCAGAACAAACAGGTATCAGGCCAACAAAATCACCCTTTCCATCCTTGGAACAATCTCTGAAATAGGCAGGCCGAGAAGTTGTGTTTATGCAAGGACTTGAAGATACTGTTTTGTTGGATCGCCAAGAACTTATCGATTCGATACTTGACTATTATGAATGGTGGTAGGGAAAAAGCACTTGTACATGGAATAGATTAAATTCAACTGCACATACATTCTATTTATAATCTACTATTCCACGAATGTGGGCGTGTCCAAGGTACCATGCCTCAATTCCAAAGTGGCATACACAAATGTGTTCTACTAAACGAGCCGTGAAGTACTTTCGTATATACGGGAGCCAATCCTAATCATTCCTTGGTACCCAGCTTGCAGGCTCAATGCATACTGTATCGTTGTAACAGGCTTGCTTTTGCGCAACACATATATGGCCAATCACGGCCGGCAAGTCTGCCAGTCTGGTGAATTGGTCAGTGAGTTATAGCCGGATATGCAGGCGTGCAGTACTGCTTGTCGGTAAGTATGCATATCTCGGACTCCACCTTCCAAATCAAATCTTGTACTCTCCAGACCTGCTTCATGTACTGTAATGCTCGTAAAAGAGACAATCGCGCTAACCGCTTTTCATGATCTCCCAGGCCTTTGCCGCCTCCGTGCTCATCAACTTTGGGCCTGATGAGACTAAATATGGCTTTGATAGGCTGAGCAAAATAAATATGAGAAACCTGAAATGCGAAATTCAGTTAATGAGACTAACTACGACCTGATACTACTCGTTTTGGTTGAGATATGACAAAAGAAGCACTTGGTACAAAGATTCTGTGGGGCTCCGGATCTCATACCCCTCTCCAACTTAAAGTGCTTTAGTTTTGCTTTTTTCCAACAACTAAGCATAGCCGTATGTGATGGACTGGGCCTGCATGCTGGATATGCATCTCCATTTCATAATTTAAGGCATCTTATGTAGCCAGCCGCCTAGAAATATCATCCAACAGTGCTTCGCGTGCTATTCTCCCGCACGATGGTTGTCGATTGGAATACGATTGACCAGAATTTCATGAACTGACTGGACCAGATAAGCACAATTGGGCCGGATGGCAACGTTGCAAGCACCGATAGCATGCATTATGTTGGACTTTCAGGTTCGGTGCTTCCGCCTGTACCACCTCAGTCAGGAGAATCGCCACATTTTGTAAATCGAAAGTTGTTTGCAAAAAGTGTAATAATGAATATCTCTTCAGGAACAACCATAATCACAACTTGTCAAAAGATGAAATCATTGTGGTAGTAAGATATGGTAGAGGCTCTGACCTGGCTATATTAATAGTGTTTAACACCCTGAAGATCTTGCTTATACTGAAAATGTAGACGAGGGGATACTGTATACTACAAGACAATTGTTTTTACCGTACTGACTATTATCTTCGTGTAGAACATCCTTCCATTATAAAAATCATAATTTAGTGTTATTTATCTACATTATACAGGTTTATTTTATAGGGATGTATATAATCCAATTTTCTCTATGATACTCGCCTCGCGTTGCTTTTGGAGATGAAAAGTTGGAAAACATATGCCGGCTACGGCTACCGCCTGTCAACGGCTTCATAGTAGTGGTCTTATATCAGTCGCTTCCCACATCTGCCACAAATATCTCGCTCATATAACACTTTCCAAAATTCGAGACCTGAACTCATCATATTACCTCCGACTCCAGCTCCGATTCTTTGAGAAATAAGCCCTTGCTATCATCATGAAGGTTCCCCAACTTCTTTTGGTTTTGGCCATGTCCTATACGGCGATCCTGGCTATGCCAGTTGAGAAGAGACAGGCGGACACCGATATCTCATGGGTAAAGCACGCGACTTCCTAATTTTCTCCATTGAATCTGTCTCACTAACTACCACTGTAGTGGACAGCAACAGATGATGAACCCACAACTGCAAAGAGGCAGGCGGACACCGATATCTCCTGGGTAAGTTCGTAAACTTTCTGACTTTGTACCTTCAAATTATCTGACTAAATATCACTGCGGTGGACCGCGACGGACGATGAGCCTATTGTAGCGAGGAACATGTAGAACTGACCGCTGATAGCAACAGACTAGGTATATGATTCCAAGCTTGGGCACTAGCTCTTTTCTAATATACACTTTAGTACTGCGAAGTACTTATAGAATGCTGCTTTCTGTATTGTGGATTTTCTTTTGAGTCGGAGTGAGCACCTTAGTATTCTGGTGGCAGCGTGGTAGATTGATACAATTGCAATAGCACTTGGTCCTGAACAAAATTTATCACACGTAATGACATGAATTGAACCATTTGGCGCGCTCGATCAGGAAATTCCAAAAGAAGATTGTTTGTGTTCCCCCGAAGATGTGATATAAAATGCCCGACTCCATGGATTTCAAGCTTGGCAATGTGCCAGCTAGTCGTATCGGAGGCATCAAACCCGTTTTTTTAATTAGAAACGACCACTTTACTCACCAGCTGAGCAACAACCGTGTTCTAGATCGCCAAATTACTCAGTAGTAACATCGATTGCAGCTATAACAGCCCCTGTGCTGAGTATGATTCCGAGATAAGATACACATCAATCATTCCAAGAACATGTGGCAGTCGTCTGCAAGTAGTAGCCGAGCAGAACGTTGACCCAGATATCTATACTATTCCCGGTTTCTCAGATGGTGGAATAACACTCCTTTCATTGACAGAAATCATCGATTGAAAGGTGATAATTGAATGGTTTGAAGGAATATAGGGTTGCATGTATTTCTTACGCTCGACGTCTTAGTCGTATACACAGCATTGATCAGCAACCTTGTACCAGTTGTATATGGAAATAATAGACTCTGACAGCTCGCCGCTATTTGTTTTGTCAATGCAGCAAGTATGGATCACTACGAATCTGAAGCCATCTGCACCTACCTGCTTGCAACATTGTTTGGCTTTCGAGTAGCCGAGTCGATTCTTGATGCGCTTATGTGGGCCTTGTATCTCCTTAAAGGTCACCTCTTCAAAGGTCCAGATGTAGGGGGAAATGGCATGGGAAACAACTGAGTTATCGAAAAGGGAATGGAATGGAGTTTGATAGTACTCACACTCCAAGGTTAAGGAAACCTCCCGTGGTCAGATTTATATTGATCATCCTACTGTATATCTGTCTGGGGGAAGTGATACAACTTTGAATAAAGCAGTAGCGTCCACTATGTACTGTAGACCAAATAACGACAGCATTAATCCTTGTCGGATCTGCATTGGTGCTTATCTTGTCTTGCTTTGGCGCCGTCAGACAGTGGTCCTACGCTGTAACTTGTCTTGGGCCATACAGTGTAGAAACCTGTTGGCGGTCGAGGGGCATAATAAGAATTCAATTTGTTTCGACTCTTCGAAAACTACCCAGTAATTCTGTATCTTTGCTTTAAGCGACTCTGCGAGTCTGTTGCTTCAGACAACCAGCTCGTGAGGTGTTATTCTATGGTCAGTCATCATATGCAGTAGGTATTCTATTCTAACCTTACTCTTCCATCTTGCCCTTATGGCCTCATCAAATCGTGCATCTCCTCGCGCCGTTAAGTCGCCGCTTCCCCCCGTCTTGCAGTCGACTGGCAATCTCAGTTGTGAGTTAGATGATGGATAATGGATTCCCAGAAACATCGCCGCAGATCCAAATGGCTGTCGAAAGTCTTTCGTTGGAATGATTCAGGGCTACCCTCCAGCTTGACTCCAAATGTACGGAAAGGAGATCAGCAATACCACGATGCGAGTCGATGCCCAGCTCCAGCTTTTCACGACGGATTGGCCTGCCAAGGATCTCCAACCATGCTTGATGCCAAAGTCGAATGTAACGACGTGCTGGGAGACCCAACAACACTTCCTCGGCGGTCGTAGCCTCGAGAATTGGAGGAAAAGGTCATTGTGTCAGCTGACCAGCGAAATATCGAGCAGGACTCTGTCACTCCCCATGGCCCTCATGACACCCGAAAAGCTTTGAAATCATCAGGGAAAGGAGATCTCGCAGCTCCAGCGTTACCTATCAATGCCCCGGTAGTAATTCACCATTCAAAAACATGGACGAATTGCTGGAGAAGAAAACTCACCTACTTGATCCTACTGCTTCGATGCGAAGTGCAGACCTGTGGGAGAAAGCTTATGCTCGCCTCAGAAGACAAAAAACACAAAGATCTCTTCGTGAAATACGAGGCGACAACGGAAGGGGGTTCTCCGGCATCAAAATCCGAGATGAGCTTCCCGAAGCAGATGGAGGAAACGGTGCAGTTTTAAATAAATAAAATGAAGCATAAACAATGGGTTCTGCAGTGGGATCAGGGGTCTATTGTTGTCCGTGATCAAGCGGAGCGCATTGTCAAGTTCGTTCAGACATTTTCGAGTCTTGGGTCAGGCATTGCGTCGATTGATCCGATTCATGCCGGTATTCCATGGGCTGGTGTGTATAATTCTCACAGTGAGTGCAATTGTAGAGTCCCACAGCAGCCAAGGCCGTGATACTGAAACAATATGCACAGCTCATTCTCAATGACTCCACTCAGCACCAGGCAGCTTTGGATGGCCTCGAGGAAATCTCGTCGGTTGTTGCAAAGTATATTGCCATCGAAGACGTATATGTCCAGAGTTGCGAGGGGAATCCCAATCCCGAATTCAAATCCGTATTCGAGACCTCGATCATTAAAGTCTATTCCAGCGTGTTACGCTTCCAGGTTGAGGCAGCTTTACATTTTCATCGACCAACCATGGCGAGAACTATATCAAACGTAGTCAAATCAGTTGACTGGAAAGATCTACTCTCAGAAATCAAGCAATGCGATGCAGCTTGCGTCGACACTACCTCAATTTCTGGAATGGCAAGTGTTACATCTGGTATCAACAAGATCAGCCAGCATCTCAGTGATATGGAACAAAAGTAGGAGGAGATACTAGACACGAGCAAAAGTCTCGAGAAGCTGAAAGAAGGTTGGGAATAAAGACAAGCAATGAATGCGAAAATCATCTCATGGATCTCAGATATCCAAGTTGGAGAAGACCATGAGCGTGTTCGGACCAAACTTGGTTCTCGTTACTGGGATGCTGGTCAGTGGTTCTTGCAGAATCCAGAATTTAAAAGATGGAAGAGCTCTGAACGTGGACAGTTCCGGCTCCAAGGCTCTGTGGGAACAGGGAAGACTAGCCTGGCGTCCATTGTCATCAATGGTCTAGTTAAGACTGGTAATTATGAAATCGTAGGTTTTTACTATTGTTCGCGTGGCTCGGCGGTAACATCAAACAATCCCACAGCAATATTCAGAAGCCTCGTAGCGCAACTTGGCTGGAAAATTGATGGAGAAGAATTGAGCAAGTCATCACAGACTAGTATAAGAGAGACGCGAAGCGATTTGTCACTGGAGCTCGATTGTCGTTGGAAGAATGCAAGGATCTGCTGGTTCCTTGTGGAAACCGAAGCAGTGATAGGAGAAGGACAGCCATTGCCGTCGACGGCGTTGACGAGTGTTCTGAACCGATGCAGCTTCTGCGATCTCTGCACCATATCTGGGAGGAGTATCCGAGACTGATGGTTTTCGTGACAAGTCGTCTTGACTTTGCAGTATCTGAGATCTTCCCAGAAATATCCAAAGTCCAGAGCGACTTTGTGAAGACATCTGATGGTATGAGAGAATATATAAAGACGGAGCTACAGCTTGAAGAAAGAAAAAAGCGAAGGTTATCACACATGAGCTCGCGGGGCGTATGGTCAATATTTTAACGCAGAGAGCCCAGGGAATGTAAGTTTTGGAGAATTATACTTTGATTTTGATGTTGACCTCTCTAGGTTCCGATGGGTTGAGCTACAGCTCGATGTTTTGATCAGTCCTGAACGACCCATTAAATATCGACGGGACTTCAAGAACATCTGAAAAGTCTCGAGCATGGCTCCGGACAGGAAGTCCTCGACTCACTCAGAGAGACCTACGACGACATATTCGAGAGAAATACTCAAGGTCAACATAGTTGGAGGCTGGCCGAGAAGTCTCTCAAATGGGTTTTATGTGCGGCACGACCTCTGAATGATATGGGAGTTGGGCGTTGCATTGTCGGTTAATGGCGAAGATATCGTAACAACTGATTTAATTGTGGATATTTGTAGCAATTTCTTTATGGTCGACCCGAGAGGATTTGTACACCTTGCTCATCTGTCGGTGAGAGAGTATCTGGAGGTTAAGAGTGACGCGTGTGGACGACTCATATTCTCTCCTTCAGAGGCCCACGCCGAGACTGCTTATACTTGTCTATTATACTGGAAAACGGTATCTCAACAACCGTCAACAGAACAATATGAAGATGACGAGGTCGACGACTTAGAGAGCATATATGCTCATTCCGAGAAGCAAGAGGGGGTCGCATCTTACGTTGCTGATCCTCCCGAGGAAAACAACTATATGGGATTCGAAGAAAAGAGCGCCCAAAACTCAACTGTCATCAGAATGGGCAATGATGAAGCAGATGGAGCAGATGGAGCAGATGAGAATGATTCGATTCAAGCAGGGACAGATACGGCATACCGCAAGGTCTTCATGGCATGGAAACTTGCATCACGAACCATTCGCAAGCGGCGTTCATCCAAAGACGAGGAAGAAGATGTGGCTAACCCAACAAACTCAAGCCGGTATCTGGAGCTTGCGAGGTTCCTGTTGGGATATCCGAGAACGCCAGGTAGGAGGAGCAGCAAAAAAGAGAGAGCCAGAAAACCACGTGTGAGTATTAATGCGAGAGACCTGGGGAAAAGAACACCGCTTCATTATGCAGCGAAGTTCCAACGAGTTGAAGTCCTAAAGCTGCTATTGGCAGAAGATAATATCGATGTCCATGCGAGGAATTGTTACGAAGTTACGGCGTTGGGACCATGTCCGCTAGATTTCGAAGTGGCGAAGATCATTAGGGCGGATTGGAGATATGAGAAAGCCGATGAGCTTCAATAGGTGAGAAAACCATCGAATCCCAACTAGGCATACACAAACACTGCAAGCCCAGGTACGCCATACAATTTTGAAGGACGGTTTCTGCATTGCGTCCAGCACAGCTGCACCAGATGCTAGGACGCATTGACGCACAAAGGGAATTAGTTACCCAGGCATTATCATCATACGTCTTAAGTCGAGGTTGAAAGGCTCCACTAGCAAGTCGATATATTCGGTGGATTAAGAGGCCGCGAAAGATAATGGACTTATTTTATTCTGCATCTTACTGCTGTAGCAGAGAATTTTCAGACTCTGAGCTGGCACATGCCAGAATACCAGTTCACCCAAACTCCATACACCCCATTCCATCTTAACGCCAGGTCCATAGTGATGCTGCCAAATGCCAGTGCCCAATCCCATGGTATCTTGGTCTTCGCACCTCGTACACGATGGATGCTCCTTCCCTGATCTCTAGTCAAGCAGCCATGCCCTCCGCTTCTCTTCTTTCTTCGCTTTTCTCTTCTCTTTGAACTGCTTCAGCTCGGTCTTGCTCAACTTCTTCCCACTCCTCTCCGCCTTTAAACTCCGTCCATCGTGGCTGTTCGCCGCAGCATCAACATCGAAGAACGCATTCATCTGCCGCTTGCTCTTATTCTCATCGTTGAAATTCTCCGGGTTGAGGTCGGCCGCCTGCCAACGGCCTGTAAAGCGGTTGAATGCTCCAGTTGCGGCATACTGTTCTGCTGGTGTGCCACCTGTGGCAGGTGGTGGTGTGGAAGGCTCTGCAGGTTGTGCATACCAGGCCGTGGGGTCGTAGTCCCCGTGGATCGCTGGGTCGTAGCCGCCTGCAGGTCTGGATGCTTGCGTTTCGGTTGGGGGAGCTGCGGCGAGAGTTGGAGGCTCCAGACCTGGTGGAGGAGCTAGAGTCGTAGGGTCTGGAACTCGTGGGTTTGTCCATTGTGTCGCGCCCGTAAAGCGGTTGTAGAAGTAGAAGGCCTGCACATTCTGATCCCATACTGGCGCCCATCCATCGTCCGCCTCTGGAACAGCTGCTGGGGGGGCTTCAGTGGGAAGCGGTGGCAAAGCTTCGTTTGGAAGGGCCGGTGCTTCGTCGTCGTCGTCGATCTCCCCCTCGTCTTTGGCCATGGCTTCATTCTCATCTCCAGATGCCGCCTCGGTATCCATCGCCTGGTTGAGTTTTGCTATTGAACTGCCGACTCCTTGCTCTTCCTCATCGTTGCGATCCTCTACTGGTTGTGCATCTGTACTCGAAGTCGCGACCTCCTTTGTCGCTGTTGAAGGCAAGGCTGAAGTTTCTGCATTTGCTTCGGGTGATGGGGTCGCGTGCGAAGTCATGCTGGGCTCCACCAAGTAGATGTTTGACCCATGCACACTTTGACAAAGGAAAGATGGCTCGGTGTTGCGAGGAGAAACAATTGTGAGTGGTATTGGGCTGGACGAGAAGATGAACTGCGACACTTAACAATGACGCGCTGGATTCGTCTAGAATACCTAGATGTGGCGCTAGTATAGTTCCGCCTAAGGCCGCCTAAGGCGGCAAGCTTTTCCAATGCGTCTGGTGCGTTATAAATAGTTCAAGTGTTGCCCGCATCAATCCAATGCTTGGGAGACACCGAGAACGATGGGTGAATTACAATGCTCTTTGATATATTAAACTATTTAGTAGCTTCAAGAGCAGCTTCTGCTTTGGCTACAGCCTTCTTGGCCTCTGCCAATTCTTCGGCGCCTTCAATTGGCCTATCGTTGGGCACAAGAAGTCCTCCAACCTCACTTTCCATGCCCCTAACAGCCTTTCTGCCCTCCTCGCGCACCTCACCTTCCCAGTAGCTTCTCGCAGTTTCCCATTTTTTCTGCATCCTCCGCAAACTCCATACAATTCCCAAGGCAGCCACTGCCCCAGCCTCATATAACCCTGTCGAAAGTGTTGATACATAAATAAGTCCTGCGAATGCCGAAGAAAAGAAAGACGTGGAGAGGGTCTGGAGGACGAGCTTTTGTGACAATGCTTGCAATGCGGGGACAGTCTCCGAGGTCAGGTAGCCTCGGGTGATGGGGATTTGAAGTGGCCATGGCTGATCGGAAATTGCCACAACCTCCTTGTCTTCCGGGCGCTCCAGTATGTTCTTGAGCTGTGGGTCTGGAGCCTCCCTTCCCAATTTCTCAGTGAAGTCCTTCTCGACTGGCTTGTATGCCCAGTTTCCTGCCTTTATCTCCGGGGTGGCCTCAATAATCCCAGACTGAAAGATGCGACCAGAGAGGAAAATTACTTCCTTCTCAGCCTTCGTCAGGAACCTTTGGTTCAATATGTCGGTTGCTATCATCGATACATCGTCGACACGCCAGAAAAGCTTCCACCATCCCAGCTTGCGCCATCTATGCCCTTCAAAGGCAATATCCAAATCATCTCTGAGTTCGGTATGTGCTCGTTCAGCCCACGTTGAAAGTGCCAATTTCAAATCATCAAGATCGGAAGATGAAATCTTGTCTGAAAGCAGAGCAGCAAGTCGCCGGGACCTTTCAGATTCGATTTGCATGTATGCGTTCTCAATGAGAGAAATAATCAGACGCTTCACCGGCGCTTTTGTAATTCCATCAAGGGGAGCCGATTCTGATTTAATCCATTCAGTAATATAAGGGATCCCACTTGCAAACCATTCTTGTTCATACACAACGGCATTGTCTAGACTCTTCCTGAACAGGGCTAGCGCAGCGGTGCCTTTTGGTACATCGATTATGTTGAAGGGAGGAGTTGATTCTTCTCCCCCATTGCTGATTTTGAGGTCCATTGCTGCCCATTTGATATCAGGGTCACCAGTAGCTATAACAACAGGGAGCGACATAATAGTAGAAGCTCCGGTAATGCCATCCCCCACGATGATGGCTTTGTGGACCGGGGTTGTGACAGGTGTGTATCGCCCAGTATTAGAAGTAGGTATCTCCATGGTTGGTACGAGGATCGAATCTCTAAAATTCCCCTCGGGGACATTTGCCATCTGGGGTGTAGGTTCCATTTCCAAAACCAGAATTTCCAACTTGTGTCCATTTAACATAGGCGACGTGATGTTAAGTTGCTGAACTAGCCTGCTGCCCTGTTCATCACTACCATCATGCCCAATCTTTAAGAGCAATGGCCTGCCACTCTTCTGGTTCTCCATCAACCTCCGCTCCCATTCTTCCTCGCTCTTCAATGGATCAGCCGCAATGACCCTTGAAAGCTCTTTGGCTTTCCGTAGTGATATTCCACCATCTGCAAGAGCTAGAATAGCGATGCGGATGGTTTCTTGCCCTGTCGGTTGTTCCAAACCCCGCAGCGCAAGTTGTAGTCGAGAGATGTTGACAAAGCTTCCGGCATGTTTCTGCAGGTCGAGTAATGCATCACGAAGCTCAATTCGAGCTTGGCCGGGCATAAGTCGAATAGTCGCGGCATCTCTCTGCGGTGTTTCTGTTTGGGTGGACACCTTCCGTACATGTATGCCTGGTACGCGCTGCTGTCGATGAAGGCGGGACGCTCGATTACGTGTGCTAGAAATGGGAATGCTATTCCCGCTAAGAGAGCATAGCAGGCATATTTGATGATTCCGCGGGGAGGCTGGTAAGTTAGGATTCCTAGCGAGCCCAACGGCCAACCGTGGTATTCGTGGAGGCATTGTGTTGAGCTGAAGAGAATGCTGCGCGGAGCTTCCAGTTGGAAGCGTCAACTGCGCGCGAGATGCCGATTCAGGCCTCAGGCCGCCACAATATATTGATCTGCTCGGGGTCTTGGGAACACCTTCCAGGCGAGAGCGAACTGATGTGCAATACTTGACTACGTTTGAAGTTACATATAGATTACATGTATTCCTACCTGTTCAAGCCCATACCACCAAATGCCCTATCGAGCTCATCTCCTTCGCCATTAGGTAGCGCCACTGGAGTCTGCTGGAGACCTGATGCATCAGCACTTGATACACCAACATCCATAAGGTTCCCATGTTGCGCCATTGCAGCAGCATTCCCTCCTGTGCCCGGTCCAGCCTTTTCTGGCTCCAGGATCCTCGCATCGCTATCAAGCCAACCTGGCGCCACTCTCCTCTTCTCTGCCAGATCCCGAGCACTGATCGCTTCTTCCCATGCCTTCAACTCCCTGTCTGCGTCATCCTGGACCTTCTGTATGTATGCTTGCAGTGCTTTACACGAGGCAATGATCTCATCGGGATGCGCTGCGTGACCCGACGACGAGACCACATATTGAGCCTTTTCTTCTCCTGCGGTCCCAGTCGATGATTGCGGCAACGTGGAGGGCAAGTTCTTGTAGGTGTACGGAAGCGTAGTAGCAGTAGGCAGACTGACGAAGGGCGACACGGTCAACGGTATTTGCGCAAGAAGTGGATGTGTGCCTAGAGTTTCATTAGCCAGGAACCGAGAGGCGATGGTCCCGTATATCGTGCGCAGTGAGGACTGACGGTTGTCGTGCATATTGAGGATGCAACGTATATGTTCTACCAAATATGCGGAGAAGACGCTGTCAGGACTGTAATTGAGTCCGTGACGTTGTTGGAGCGGCTCAAGGGTTGAGGCTGTGCTTGTCTATTTCGGGAGTCGCATCAACGAACCCTAGCCAATGGATCTGGCCTGGACCTTGCAGTATATCTTCAGACTAATGCCTCGGGATGTAATTGCGTATATGCGCCTTGTCTTGCGAGGATATTCACATTCGGATTGTCGTCGTCGTGAGGTTGCCCAAGAGTCTCGTGGTGATCAGCTCAAGTTCAGCTCGTGCCCCTGCTAGCGGATTTCGAAGGCCCCTTGGACCCTTTCGTCTCAACTCTCCTGTCGACTGAATCACATTCGCAATCACCCAACATCACCACCACTCTCAGCCTTACGACCTCGACCCCGCTCTCCTTTGCGTAACTTGGTAGCTTGACGATATACAAAATATCTGGAGAGGATATTCGTTGCGCAACTGCAGAGGCGTCGCTCCAGCCACTTCTCTACCTCTACGTCAACAGCGCGCCTGTGTGCCTAAAAAGCTCGCCCCTCCCAGCGACCTGAGGCGTTGCCTCGACTACTTACATACCTTCACCAGACAGAGGTGACTCTCGTTCTGTTGACAATCGCAATCCGGGCAACGTATCATAAAACCCCTTAACAAGCCCGATTTCCCCCATAACCATCTCCTCTCCCCTCCAAAATGGACGGCGAGGCTCCATCTACGCCGCCAGTTGGCGTGCCCGGTGTAGAAAAAGCCTATGTCGACAATGCCCTACGAGCGATCCACGAGAAGAGGCCAGTCCCTGAGATCGACTTCACCCTTCATACAATGGAAGATGGTAGCCAAGTGAGCACCATGGAGAGAGTCTGCAAAGGTATATTCAAAGACCGCACTGGCACAGGTCAACCATGAACTATGCTGACAAGCCAAACACCAGAGGTACAAGCCCCTGCAATGCAGCCACCGACCGACGAGCAGTTCTTCTCCCCACAAGACCGCACGAAGCCAAACCTCACATTTCTGAAGCAGCACTTCTACCGCGAAGGACGGTTGACAGAAGAACAGGCACTCTTTATCATCGAGGAGGGAACCAAGGTGTTGAAACAAGAGCCCAACCTGCTCGAGATGGATGCGCCAATTACTGTATGCGGTGATGTTCATGGCCAATACTACGATCTGATGAAGCTTTTTGAAGTTGGTGGGGATCCTGCCGAGACTCGATACCTCTTTTTGGGCGATTACGTTGATCGAGGATATTTCAGCATTGAATGTGTGCTTTATCTCTGGTCTCTGAAGATCTGGTACCCAAATACGCTATGGCTTCTGCGAGGAAACCACGAGTGCAGGCATCTGACTGACTATTTCACGTTCAAACTGGAGTGCAAGCACAAATATTCCGAGAGGATTTACGAAGCATGTATGGATTCCTTCTGCGCCCTACCTTTGGCTGCGGTCATGAATAAACAGTTCTTATGCATACACGGAGGGTTGAGCCCAGAGCTACACACCCTGGACGACTTAAAGAGCGTAAGTAGATTATTCTGGGGGAAATATGCCGATCCCCTGCTAATGAGTTCAAGATCGATCGATTCCGAGAGCCACCTACTCATGGGCTGATGTGCGATATCCTGTGGGCGGACCCACTGGAAGAATTCGGACAAGAAAAGACATCGGAATTTTTCATACATAACCACGTTAGAGGTTGTTCCTATTTCTTCTCCTACCCGGCTGCTTGCAATTTCCTCGAAAAGAACAACCTCTTGTCTGTCATCCGAGCTCACGAAGCCCAAGACGCCGGGTATCGCATGTACCGCAAAACTCGGACCACGGGGTTCCCTAGTGTCATGACCATCTTCTCCGCGCCCAACTACCTCGATGTCTACAACAATAAAGCAGCAGTTCTCAAGTATGAGAACAATGTCATGAACATTAGGCAATTCAACTGCACTCCTCATCCTTACTGGCTTCCAAACTTTATGGATGTATTTACGTGGTCGCTTCCGTTTGTTGGCGAGAAAATCACCGATATGCTCATTGCCATCTTGAGCACATGTTCAGAGGATGAATTGAAAGAAGAAGGTAGCACTCCCTCCACAACGTCCCCAGGGCCTATGATATCTCCACCAATCTCAGCATTGAACATGGATCCCGATTCAATCGAATTCAAAAGAAGAGCAATCAAGAACAAGATTCTAGCCATTGGTCGTCTTTCCCGAGTATTCCAGGTATTGCGCGAGGAATCTGAACGAGTTACCGAACTGAAGACTGCTTCTGGTGGACGACTTCCACAAGGGACTCTGATGCTTGGAGCTGAAGGTATCAAGAATGCCATCAGCAGTTTTGAGGACGCACGAAAGGTTGATCTTCAGAACGAGAGACTGCCACCCAGCCACGAAGAGGTCGCGCGACAGAGTGAGGAAGGAAGAGCACAAGCTTTAGAGAGAGCGACCAGAGAGGCCGATAACGACAAGGGACTACAGGCATTGTCGAGAAGGCTGAGCACGTAGGTTTCTCCAGTCCCTGGTAGGTGACACTGACTGACATGTGAAGTGACCGCAAGAAATGAGAGCAAAGACTGATGGGTGATGTGGCGGGGCCGGAGACAATCGATGATTAGAATTTTTATGACATAGGGACACGCGTTTGAGTGGAGGACCTGCCCGTTCCCTTCATCGTCGATACTGGGTTTTAATGAGTACCATATGAAAAGTCTGTACTTATTGCCCGAAATGCCAGCAACCTGTGACGCGAAGTTTCTTTGTATCTACTACGTGCATGCCAGCAGCAGGGGGAGGGGGCGAGGTGCCCTTTCTGATCTCTTCAAGCGAGGCAGCTCTGGAGAAGTGCAAGGCCCATAGCTGAGCACACACATGGACCATTTCACGGCGACTATGGGGGTAATGGAGATGCAAATGCAAATGCAGATGCAGATGCAGATGCAATTGGGAAGAGCCGAGAGCAGAGAGCAAGCAGGTGAGGTGTGGGCGTTCATCCAGCCTCCGAAGATGCGGGGCGAGCCTTCTTACTACTAGTACTCTACTACTACTCTACTACTCTACTACTGTACTACTCTACTACTACTCTACTACTACTACTCCTACTCCTACTACTCCTACTACTCCTACTACTACAGTACTACGGCTTGCAGGACGTGGTATATCGATTCCCTTTTAACTTCACCGGGCATCTTAGACACACACACACCATCCATGAGTGTGGATTCTCGAAACTCTGCGGCGGGCCTTGACCATGTCCCAGACCATGTTGCGCTTTCAATTGGTCTGCATGGCACTGGACGATGCCTGGGGCGCGGAAGCTAGCCCGACGATGTTGCTCGTCATCCAAGCATAAATTCCACCATCCCACGTGACCTGGATGCCCTCACTCACTTGGTGGCCTTGAATAACGGGCGTGCACTTTGGTCAGACGTGCACATCTACTTACTTGTTGCTGTTGTTATTATATCCTCGTTCTCTCTCTCTCTGCTCTTGTCGTCCATCTTCCTTTCAAGTTGGCCTGTGAGCCAGACGAGAAACACGAGTGTGCATCTGACGAGCGAGCCCAGCTAAACGACCTGAGCATCACCCACAGCCCAAACCACCACCACCGCCCAACAATCACAAGCATCCACACACGATGCAAAACCACCAGCACCACACTCAGCATCCCCAGTACTATGCCAGCCCCTCCACCACAACCACCACGGCTTCGGGCGACAATTCTCCGCTAACAGCCTACCACCCGCTGTACACCAGCACTCCCCAAGGCGTGCCCGGCCCCCCAAATGCCTACCCGCCCCTGACCTCTCCATACCAAGAATTCCCACCCGGGGCTTCCTACCCATCACCAACCAACCTTTCTCCCAACCCCTATTCCCCCACAGCCGCCGACCCGTATACCCATACGCACACCTTTACCGACCACACCTCAGCCTACGACACGCTGCAGCAACAAGAAGCCGAGCTCAAGCGTCTTCGCAACACAGCAGCCTCGGCCAGGTTCCGCGCCAAGAAGAAGAAGCGCGAAGAGAGCTTGGAGAGGAACGCGCGTGAGAAGAGGGAGCAGCTGGAGCGGCTGGAGGACAGGATTCGTCAATTGGAGAAGGAGAATACGTGGTTGAGGGACTTGGTGCTTAGGAAAGGGGAGAGGATTGGGCGGGAGGAGGAGAGGGTAGTTGAGGAGAAGAAGGATGGCGTTGGAACAGAGAAGGAGTAGGTGGTTGCTGGTGGCAGGGGGGTGCTTGGCAAGGCGGAGAGAGAGAGATTGCATTTTAACCAACGTGTGAGTATTTGTGAATTGAAATGTTGAATGGTCTCGGTGGGTTTCATATGATGTTACGAAGGTCACGGTTGAGCATTTTGCAGCGGGTAATAGTGTTGTTAGTCATTAGCTCGAGGTTATGTATACTCGAGCGACCTGGCTGGAACTCGTCATCAAATTTTTACATGGGGGTGGCATTTACTGATTATCTGGGGTCAAGTTAAGTATGAATCGTATACGCACACACAACTTCTCACGCTTCACAGGAGTAGTAGTTTGAGACGTGACATGTATGTCCAGAACTAACTCGCAGTCCAGCACGATGCAGTAAGATGGTTGGATTTGCTGACTCCTGTTACTCGAGGTGAGTTGAGCTCACCTGTATAGCTATCTGATTTCGGTTCTCGGTTCTCTAGAATTTGGCGGGCCTTGGATGCCAAGAAGATGAGAGGAAGTTCCAAGTTATTACTTGGAGGGCGAATTTACAGCTTTGCAAACAAATGGAGCGCTTATGGTAACTGTACGAGCTACAGCAGACACTTACCACTCACTACTCGGGGCTCAAATTCCTCAACATCAAATACCTACCCACTACTCTAAACACCCCTCCCTCTTATTCTGCCTTTCTCCCTACTCCCTAACCCCCCAAACGCGCCTCAAAAACTCCTCAACACCCATAAACCTCATCTCAGGCAACAACGCATTCCACTGATGACCAACCTCCCAAACCCCATCATCAATCGACACCAAACTCCCCATAACAACCAGTCTTGCAAACGCGTCCTCGGCGTCCTCGATCTCGCCTGATCCGAGGGCGCCGGTTGCGATGAGATCGCTTGCCCGGACGTGTGGGTGGGTGAAGGGAGGGACCCAGGGGGCTTTCAGAATGCCGGCTTTCAGGTCAGATTTGGTGACTTTGGTTATGGCAAAGGGACCTGTTTGGTGGTGGGTACGAGATTAGTTTGTTGCTTTGTCCAAAGGGGGCTCAGTTTGGGACTACTAATCCGGATATTGCTTTGGACTTGGAATACTGTAAACACAGCAACAGCTCCAACCTCCAGAACAAAACAAAGACACAAAATCAGATTAGAAACATACCTCTAATCTCCTCTCCCAGCTTAATCAGCTCGTCAACAGTAATAACTCCCCCGCTAATCCCCCCAATCTCAGGCCACTCACCCGCATACTCAACAGCGGCCGCAACTACAGCAGCAAGATCTTGCACACTGGTGAAGGTAATCCGATTCGGACCCGTTGGGTCTGCAAGAATTATAGCGCGCCTGTTCGCAAAGTCGAATTGAAGTGCTGTGTTGTGGAAGTGTTGTAAGTTGTTCTTGGGGTAGCTGAGGTAGTTTAGGAAGAGGCCTGGTTGAAAGAGCGTGTATTCGAGGATCTGTTTGGGGGTTGTTAGAGTGAGGTGTTGTGTGGTCTTAGTGATTAGGTTTTCTGGAGAAAGGGAGCTATGGGCAGATGGTTGAAAGATGGGAGTGGAGTGGGTTGAGTTTAGGTCCCGTACTTTTTTCTCGCGGTTGATCTCTTGCAGCATTGAATGGACGTCGTCCTTTGAGGCATACCATGCCAAACCGCTATCACTACGACTAGAAAAATAGGCCATCGTCAGCTAAATCGCGTGCTTGCTTGTCGCCTCCACTTCCAGACCTTCCTCGAGTTGGTACCATACTCTACGCTGCCCTACCCGAGAATACATATGAGTTCGGAGATGTGGAATCCATTACGGTACAAGCAAAATTAGGTACTCACGTCGACCACTCATTCGGAGCAAATCTCTTAACTCCCGCCGCGATCGAGGCGTCAATGAGCGTCTTCTGGGCAACATTGCCTGGATCTGAAGCAACGACTATGAAAGAAAGAACCACCTCGACGCCTTGGAGTAATTTTGTTAGTTCTTCTTTATTGGTGTAATCGACTTTTATGGCGGATAGGCCTTGGGCTTTGAGATCTGATACGTCCTTGTTGGTTTTCCGTCAGTTGACTTGAATTTAAAGGGCTTTGTCTGTGTGGAAGGGACGGAAGGAGAAGAGAAGGGGAGAGGGGGTACTCCGTATAGTTTGTAGAAAGAGAAACTTACATTGCGGGAGAAGATGGTCACTTCGTGATTTTTCGATAGCAAGACGTCAATTACTTCTCGTGCGACATCTTTTTAATAGTATTAACATTGGCTATGGGGTATTTGTGATGGCTATGGAGTACTTACTTCCCGATCCCCCCGCTACAACGATACGGACCATACTTATTGACAGGAAAGATAAGCACAAGGAAGCGGTGAACGTGCCACCTTTCGGCTTGAAATGGGATCGCTTTTAGAGTACTCGTACTCCAAATGGTCGGTGGCACAGTCAAGCGACAAGTCTAGAAGAGCAACTAAGTAAGAACAACTTTGTAGGCGTAGTCGAAGAAAGTCTTTGGGCTACGACTTGCTTTTGTTTCTTAGGATCGTAGCAAAATTGATGATTTCAGAAGAAGAGGCTCAAAATTTCAAAATCCTCCATTTTCCTTGTTGCACTGTGGATAGAAGTGGGACTCGCGGCCCAGAGAACCCGAGGCATTGCTTTGGAAAAGGGGCGTCTCGCTACAGAAAGACAATCAGGTAGGTCAACAAGCATAAAGCAGCGTATGAAGCTGTTGATGACCGTCTTCCTGGAGCGCCGTTGTTAGTTATTGGAAGTAACGTGCAAGGCAGTGAGTCGTATTTCCTAGGGTTCGTTAATTCGCCGGAACTAACTTTGCAGCCTTTACTATATCTTAACTTCTATAGCTGGTAAGGTACTTACTCGCCTTAGATGCTGCGTTATTTCTCGTTGTACGCATGTACAGGTACCTAAGGTATTCATTCGTACTTGATCATAACCCTTATGGACGTTTGTGCTTGCATGCACCAGGACAGCACAGCATAAGCCTCGGATGACATAGCACAGATGAAAAAGCTTTGGCCAGATCGGTGATCCCAAACATTGAAACTCCTCATCACATCGAAATGGATCAATTCCATCCATTGTCCGAATCTGGTGCAACCTCAAGACATCTGTTTCAAGCATGTCTTGAGAACAGACTCCAAGTATTTCTCCAGCGTCCCAACTCCCAAACACATGCCTGGTGGCGGGGCAAAGAAGCTTAAGCGGACCAGGATAGCTAGCAACCGAACATAATAAGCACGCAATGTATAGGCTGTCTCAGACCAGCATGCTCACTCCGGCATTTTCTCCAAGGCAGATAGGCCTAGCAATTGCAACAGTCCAGCTTTCTATGGCGCCATTCAGTGTTCCAAGCAGAATAGGCGACTGTTATTGGGCCCGTCGTCTAATTCAGCAACCGTGCTAAGAAATCGTATATTTGCAGTGCTGTCGCTGATATCACGTTGGATTTCAACCACCAATTGCAAATTCCCCAGCTGACAAAGTCACACCCGGCAAGAACCCTTTATATCGAGCATCCGTTACAGAAACTACTTCTCAATATGTTCATCAACAGTTCACTGGAGACCGTAACTCCCCTGCTTTCGTTTCTCACGACTCTAGGTGACAATTGTGACCCTCGCCAATCCAGAAAAGTCACCCTACTAACCCTCGCAATTAGTCCTTGTTCGGTTTATTGAGCATGTGACGCAGACGGTCCGTCATGACAACCTCACGCGAAGTGAGCAGATCAACCGAAAACGACCAACTCTTGCCCTCACCACCAAGTTCATCCGACGACGAGCGGGATGTCCAGAACATCAAACTTACTCGCCATGCTGAAGATAACGTCCTTCCCGAGACGGCGACCCTCGGTCGGAATCTCTCATGGAGCAGTGCGTACATCCTCGTTATTTCGCGTGTCATAGGCAGCGGCATTTTCGCAACTCCCGGTTCCATTGTCAAGACGACGAGGAGTGTTGGGCTTGCCATGGTGTTGTGGGTTGCGGGCGCAGTAATTGCTGCCCTTGGCATGGTCGTTGCCTTGGAGTTTGGTTGTATGCTTCCTAGAAGTGGTGGCGACAAAGTCTATTTGGAGTTCACGTATCAGCATCCACGGTTCCTGGCATCAACACTGGTCGCTGTACAGGCCATCCTCCTGGGATTTACCGCAAGCAACTGTATCGTTTTTGGAGAATACGTGTTATTCGCCTTCGGAATTGAGCCAACAGAGTTCACGCAGAAGGGACTGGCCCTCAGTCTCTTAACTGCCATAACAATCGTACACGGCTGTTTCCTCAAGACGGGGATATGGATCCAGAATTTTCTCGGTTGGTTGAAGGTCGGATTGGTGCTGTTCATGGCATTAACTGGCACATACGTGGTGCTCTTCACGGGAAGATCCGGCGACGTAAACGCTCCCAGCAGTGAAATCTCCTGGGATCGACTTTGGGAAGACTCGAACTGGGGATGGGCCACACTCTCTACGGCAGTCTTCAAGGTTTCATATGCCTACGCCGGCCTAGCGAATGTCAACAACGTATTAAACGAGGTCAAAAATCCTGTACGGACGCTCAAATCTGTCGTCCCAGCTGCGCTGGTGACGGCATGTCTGCTTTATCTGCTGGTCAACCTCGCGTATTTCTCCGTTGTGCCTCTGGATGAGATCAAGGGCAGTGGCGAGCTTGTTGCTGGTTTGTTTTTTCGGCATGTTTTTGGAGAGCATTTCGGCCGGACCATCTTACCTTTGGCTATTGCGGTATCTGCAGCGGGAAATGTCATGGTCGTGACTTTTACCTTGGTAAGAACCAATCTCCCTATTACAGTACTTGTTGCACGCTTGATTCAAGGTACCCAAAGTATCTCAGTGATTGAGAACAGGAAGAGCCAATAAACTTTCTTTGGATTTTCAAGGTCCACTTTCTAACAAGTCATGCCCCCCTGCCCTGAATGATTGCAATAGTTTGTATAACTGAACTATGCTCAACACACCATCCATTTCCACAAACCGCCCAACCCAATTCCTCCCAACTAACGCTCCCCCAGGCCCGCGTAAACCAAGAGATAGCCCGCCAAGGTTTCCTCCCCTACTCGCAACACCTCTCAAGCTCAAAACCCTTCAACGCACCCCTCGGCGGCCTCATAGTCCACTACGTGCCCTCCTTCCTCGTAATCGCCATCCCACCCCGCGGCGACGTCTACAACTTCATCCTAGACGTCGAAGGCTACCCAGCACAATTCGCAGCCTTAGCCACCTCCTTCGGCCTGCTATGGCTACGCTCCAAACGGAGTGATCTCAGACGTCCCTATAGGGCGTGGTTGCCTGCTGTATGGTTACGCATTGTAATTTGCATAGCGCTTATTGCAGCGCCTTTCTTCCCGCCAAAGGATGGGAGGGGAGATGTAGGCTTCTTCTATGCTACTTATGCTATAGTGGGAATCGGGATGTAAGATTTCCTCGCCATCCTCTTCTTGTGCACTTTCACTGATGACGAGTACAGTATTCTTTTCGCCGTGCTGTATTGGTGGGTGTTTTTCGTGGCCGTACCGAGGTGGAAGGGCTATACGATCGAGGAGTCCGTCGAGATTCTCAGTGATGGGACGAGTATTACCAAACTCGTTCACGTGCATGCGCAAGACTGAGAGAATTGGCCTTTCACATCTTGGACTGGAATATTAACTGGAGGAGAGGACAGCCGTGCCGGCGTTTGGGGCCTGGGAAGGGGAAACAGATCCAAGTATTTTTGCGCTGCTCTTAATCATAGAAATGAGACTACGATATATACACACCCACAAGTTACAACCATCAACTATTCTCGTCCAAAAACAAAACCAATCCTCTATGTTATGATACACAATGTATACGAAGAGAAGCAGACGGAGCCTCTCTTTGACTTAAGTTGATGTTTTCATACAAAGACTACTCTTGTCCATCTTGCCAGAACCGGAGTAGTGCAAATAGCCCAAGTAGACTATTTTAGGGACACCAAGACAACACCAGCCAGCATTGTCGTAGCTCGTACGAGTGGCCTTGTCGTTGGAAGATAGCCGGTTTATTCGTGCTCGTTAGATATTTAGGCTACGTTGAATAGACATGTCCGTGAGGGAAAGATCAAAGTCTTTTTCAAAGCACCATAAAATCTCAATATATCACCTAGGTAACTTACAAATCCCACCTCACTTCACTTGATCTCCCTCTCCCGGAACTCAACATACGGGCCATCCTTCAAACTAGTAAAAGAATCCCTAAGTTGAAACTCGGCCCTCCTCTGCCTCCCCCACTCAAACGCCAGATTCCCCTCGCCAACACACGCAACCTCCTTCGCCTGCGCAAGCCTCATCTCATACAGCCACACCACTCTAGCAAGACTGGTCGTGAGTTCCACGTACGCTATTCCCTTGCCGATACAGCCTCGAGGTCCGATACTGAAGGGGCAGAATGCCGACTGGGCTAGTGCGACGCTGTCTTTTGTTACTTTGGGTGAGGAGTCGATGATCCAGCGTTCTGGGTTGAAGGTGAAGGGTGAGGGGTAGTAATCAGGATTGTGGTGCAGTGCGTAGTGTGGTGTTCCTACTACGCAACCTTCGGGGATGTGCATTCCGTCAATGTCGATTCCACCTTTCAATACCTCACGCGGTAGGATGCCTCCTACCGGTGGAGAAAGCCGCATTGCTTCGTCAACGACCGCTCTAAGGTAAACGCACGCATTGAGTGTTGGACTTGAATGGATCTCCTCGATATCGCTGAATGTCGATCTGATTTCCTCGTTCAGTTTCGCGAGTGCTTGCGGATTATGAACCAGGTAAAAGAAAGCAGCTGCTAGTGCTGTCGAGGTCGTGTCGGATCCGGCGATGATGAGAAGATTACTCTCGCCCCAGAGTTCAGGGCCGGTGAATCCCTTTCCGGTTTCTGGGTCCCGTGCGTTGAGGAGATAGTAGAAGAAGTCCTTGCGGTCGCTGTCGAGGCCAATCTTGGTACGCTCTGCGGCTTGACTTTTGCTGTAAGCCATATATTGCATCCGACCTGCATAGATTTTGCGGAAGAGAATTTTGTTCAGTTGGAATGTTTTCATCATTGGATTTGTGCCCATCTAGGAAAAGTAAGCCGGGTTTCTGCGTGCCTATATATTGGTATCAAGATGGCGACTTACAATTAAATGACTATGAGCCGCATTTCCAATGAGATCAACTACATGCCTATTCTCGTCTCGTTCCAACATCCCGAACGCCTTTCCAAAACAAAGATCTCCCATAACGTCAAAAGTCAGATAATTACACCAATCAGACATATTCTGTGCAACACTCCATTGGCCTAGTGAAGAGTGTTTTTCGATCGATTCATTGCTGTTACCTTTTGGGAACTGGCGACGCCCCAATTGAGAGCAGAAGGTGTGAACATTGGCAAGAATGTGATTTTCCATGGCCTTGATGGCTGTGTCAGAGAAAGCGTACGAGAGTACTCGTCGTTTTCGAGCATGGCTAGACTTATCAATGCTACTGTGTGTATTGAAAGTGTCTTTAGTTGGCGGGAAGACGGAGTAGAATTGTGACTTCTGGACATTTGCCCGATGCCCGTAGATAGTCTTCAATGCCGAATTAGTGTTGATTGAGAGGCTGTTGGGGCCATAACGGAATACCGGCCCTGAAAATGTTAGCAGAAACAAGAACCCAAAGGTTAGCGGAGCATACCGTATTTCTCATGACATCGCCAAAACTCGAGATGTCTATCTCCTTTCCAGGCATGGTAGACGGAGTACCAGTCTGTAATTTTTGCTAAGAAGGGTCCTGGGTACTTGGCAAGAGGATGAAACGTAAGGCGATATGTTGCGAGGATGAAGAGCTACAAAAGCTATGAGAACTTCTTCGTGGAAGTTAATGAAATATACGCTTACAGAAGAGAGTGAGCATAACGAAACTATGCCGACAACATTGAATACAAGACTACGAAAGCTCGGTGTATCTTCCAAAGACAACATATCCGACTGCTTTCTTTGTCTGACCAAGTAGCTCGGTAAATTGATTATAATATGACTTCGGAACGTGAGATAGAAGAAAGGAGGCCAGTCAACGAGATAAGAGTGTGTAACGAGGAGAGTCGAACATTTCCTGGCTTAACTACCCCTCAAGTATGTAATCCTGAGGGTGCAGGAGGTTGCCAAAGGGGAAGGTACACAATACAGTGTCAGCAGCTTAGCTCACGTGAGCGGTGCCAATTGGCGCCATCTTGTGATGGCTTTGTTCAACCGATGAAAAGCGATTATTAGAAGTGAAAGCGAAACGAAGGCTCCTGAATGGACACAACTTGCTCTCGTTCCTGGCTAGTCGACTTTTGCTCTTGGAAACAGGCATAGACAGGCTTGCGAAGGGCCATGCTTGCACTTAGTAATGCCAATAGCCTATCCTAATCCGGACCTACACTCGCGATGGTGTATGGCCGCCCGCTGCATCCGGGGCGGAGCCAAGTCCGTTCAATAGACGGAAATTCCGCGTGAGGGGAGTGTTGCAGATGGCCTCGGCTATTTTGCAGACTTACGAGACATTTCAAAGTGTGATGTTGTGATTTTGTTGTCTGTCTATTGACGGTTGAGTTGAGTAACTTTGAGTTGAAGCTGTTACAAGTTTCCCAACCTGAAATTTTCCGAATTGTTCCGATATTGGATCACGTGATATATCACTATTCCCCCTCAATGGATCACTTTTCGACAACCTCTATGTTCAACAGCTTTACCTCATTTCTAGAAATTATCATTCCCAACTGATCCCTTCACATGTGTAAATAGTACATCGTTGTTATTAGCAACCCCACTTATCCTTGCGGTGTGGAGTACGGAAGTACTATGTCAAAATTTGGTGTCGAAATGCCTCTGGTGTCGAGAAACCTTAGTGTCACAAAAGGTGCCTCGGCCAATCCCGCAGTCACAGGCTCCAACGTATCTCACGATAATCTTTGCCTTTATACATTTCAATTTTAGCTACGTACAAAACACCTAAGAAATCATAATCTGCTTCTTTGCGTCGCAGAAATCAAGTAGAAAGGATGATCCTCGCCCTGCTATGAACATCTCTCGTTTAATTCGTAGACCACGCCGCGTGCCTAATTACTATTAGGTAGGGCACCACATCTTCTTTATTCCTTATGTGTTCACCTTCAAAAGCAGAACATACAAGGACTTCTCCAAGATCAATATGACAACAATCCCTCTTGATAAAGAAATGTGATAGATGAGCTCGTTGTCCTAATCCTGAGCCCAGGACTCTATCTCAATATCACCACCTCTCGAAAGTCCGAAGAAAACCTCGCAACTCCTCTACTACGAGCGACATGATAAATACATTTAGTATCAGTCTTTCTCACCAGATGATGTATATAAAAATCATCTTTGATTCTAAAGTTCGATGCTCTTATTACGTATGGTTTTTTATCTTCCTCGCTTACGGGGCCAAGGTCTTGTGTATGCATGTAGTGATACTACACAGCACATACGAGAGAGATAAAAAAGGATCCTAATCTGTACCTAGAAATATCTTTGCATAAAAAGCAGTGCAGGCATCATGTACCAATAACCAAGGTAAACGCGAAACTAGAGCCTGATAGGAATCAGCGTCTAGGCAAACACGCGCGCTCATGGCATCACGCCCTCACCTTCACCCAACCCCACACAACCTCCTTGATAAACCCAACTAATGAATTTACCCCTAACCAAAAGGCCCCTCCGCAATGTCCATGGCGGCGGAGTGGCCAAGTAGGCCATGCCGCATATCGAAGCGGTATTCGAATTCTAACGACTCCCCCTTCCAGCCTACCTAATGCGATCAATGCGCAGGGAGTAGGTAGGCCGAAGAAAGGATGTACACCTCTCGCGAGGCCGAACCTTTTTGCCCTTTCCATTTCATTTCTCTCTTTTTCTTACTTCCTTTTGTGAAATTTGGGGGATTTTCTTTTTGGCGGGGACGGAAGAGGCTGCTTTTTGGTCGATTAAGCGACTTCTCTTCGGACTTTGCTCTGGCTTAAAGAGGTAGGCTATTCTGTTGACTCATTCAAGCAATACTATCATCATCTTGTCAAGCGTCGTAACAGTAGTCAGTCCATTATCCATCTGGGATAGCATAGCTCACGCGGATAATACGAATGTCTTCCATATTGCTCTGGCCGCCATACTTTCATCTTCATTACATACCTTGGGGTACTATTTAAATTGAGAACATTTAGTTTATGAACCCTCATCGAGTTCTGTTTGAACAAATAAACGTGTCGCGGGAGGGGTTTGATATGCCCCGAATTAATTAACGACTTCATACTCTACCCATTTTAATCTACTTTGCTGATACCGTAGCAGTTCATCAGCTCTCCACTATTGCTGCATTACAAGCTAAGCGATAGCAAGCTCCATATCTACGAATTTTAAAGCCCAAAGCCAACGTCATCTATTGACCCTTAGGCATCTCAAACTTAGCTAAGATACGCCCAAACATGGCACACATCCTCCAACACCCCATATCCCTTAATGCTTGACTAGTTTTTCTAACCTCTAACACGTATTGCTCTCTTGGAGCCCCAACCTTCAACTTCGCATACGCCCAACAAATCATACCAGCGGTAAATAAACAGTATGCAATCTCGTAAGAGCTTGAAGCAGCAGCACCCCTTTCAATTGTCGAGTAGCAAAGCTCAAGCATATAATGGACATGTGTCATGGTAGAATTGGAGATCTCGCTATTTGCCCAGTACTTGAGGTTGTCCTCAGCGAACTTGCCATCTTCGGCACTGGCAGAGCGGCCACCGGCAAGGTGCATATCTGAGAGGGAGACGTCAAGGGAGATATATCCAAGGCGATGGAGGAGCGAGGCTGCGACGCTTGTATGCTGAGTTTGGTAGCATTCGCTCCAACTGTCAAGTGCGTCAACGAGCCATCTACGACGCTCTCGCAGACCTTCACCCATAGCCAGTCCTTTTGTGCCGATACCCATCAATCCGGTAGGGTTAAGCATAGAGATTGAAGTTCGCCATTCAAAGATATGTGTATGTATGGCGTAGAGTAAGACAATATCCCCGAATTCACCTGTTTTTACGATTGGAGGTGTCGGCTTTACCCATTTATGCAATAGAACACAGTTGAGAGCATGCAAGTGATAGCTAAGAACCGCTAGTTAGTCATGGTTCGATAACGTAAGAAGTCTTTGCATACGTTGAAGGTGGCATATCCACAGGTCCGAGAAGCATTTTCCAGCTCTTTGCTGTTGGGGCATCCCAATATTCCGATGGGCATGGAAACGCACAATTCGTTGTTTCTGCTTTACTAATATACGGCTGATTGTTGAATAGTGCTGGGTATTGGCAGTCGAAGATCTGGGAGGTGATTAGCACACAACCCGAGACTGCGTAGTTCAAGTAATTGTGCTGGTGTGAACACGCGGAAAACAAAGTGACATGGCGGCAATAGACGACTAAAGCTGAGGAAGCAGAATAATATTAAGCTCCGCATCGAAAGGGGAATTTTTTATGGGCTACCCGGGTACGGTATGGCCACCCACACAGGTTTTAAAGACAACAGGTGCCGTTGACGCGTAAACCATAAGTGCTCTTGATTGGATGCACGGGTAATTGAGTGACCATGTTGTGGGGAGGATTGTGTATCACACGAGATGCCAAACGACTCTACGATTACTTGCGATGGTCGTTTCTTACCACAAGCAAAACACTCTTGTTCATCTACCCTGGGAAATCCAGTCGATGACTACTTAGCCAAGTGTTAATCCGTGGTTGATAGCAATATAAACTCCGTCATAACAAGATCTAGAAGGGGAAGGAAATCAAAAACAAAACAACAGAAGAGAGAGAAGTACTAGACTCAGTTGAACAATTCATCGAGGAGACAGGATGGAGATTCCCGTGTCTGATTATGACCGGGCTGGTTCTTGTTGACAATGACGCTTTTCCCAGTCATCTGATGCAAGAAGACGATAAATATGCACTGTGCTTACTGCGTGAAGCACGCAGCCACAATCCCTTTCCCTTCAACCCTGCGAACCTAGTTCATCCAGTAGAAGTCATAATTTGTGATGCTTTCGAAAAAGCAAGACGTGCTACGAGAACAGCAAGCCGGAAATAAAAGGAACAACTTACATATATTGAGAGGCCGAGCCTCTTCCTCTTCTCTGTCTCCACCCAAGCCATCCACGAAGCTTCCATCCTGGCATTTGGCTGCCTTACCATCGGCCTACAATCCATAAGTCGACCTCTCCGGCACGCTGCAATAAGAGTGCCTCTAGCGCCTTCGGCAAACTCGTATGCCGACTTATTACCACTCCAAGCACCGGCGAGGCAAAGTAAGAATAGTGTTAGAACATTGTCGACGTTTCTCAGCTGAGGAGTGTTAGAGTGGCTGCATAGGTCGATGGAAGGGTGGTATTTACAAGTCTGCTGTTTGTTCTCTGGCACGCCCCAAAGGAGCCGGTTGCATCTTCGAGGAAGACCCGAGAAAACCGACCACGATCGGATTTCGAATGACTCGATCCAAGAAACATCATTGACAGCAATAGAAGGGGAGGGGCGCTGTAGAGATTAAAGGTGGGGATATGAATGATGGGAAATCGTGGATGTATGTGTTGGAGATAGAGGCGAATAAAGTAATCAAGAACTTCGGCGGGAGGAAAGGTGAGTGTGGAGTTGTTGATGCCGGGCTGAGGGAACTCGTTCTTGCCGGGAAGTTCAAGGGCATTCAATAGGGAGGTGCGTATGTGGTCATCGACATATTGCATTGGGCGATTATGAAGTGCTGAAGTTGCTATTGAGAGGCCACTATTCCTGCCTTCTTCTAGGACGGGTTGCCATGAAACGGGCAGCAACGGACGGTATGGTAAAGGGAGCTGTCGGGTAGGACTGGGAGGTCCGCCAACTTTGTCTGGCCAGTCATTTGCGTCTTCATCGTCCGCATCAGGATGGTTGGAGGGGATTTGCTCGACTGGCGGTGCATTTTGGTAGGGATTCTCACTGTAGTCCATATTAAGCATATCGGCATCAAAGTAATTCGGAGAACCTTCTGATTGAGAATTCAAGGTCCACGAGATATCAGCATCGTAGGTTCCCATATAAGTATTGGGGTGGTCTCCGAACAGGAGGAAGCCATCCCATAGGTTTGGATCGATATTGTCCGTGGGTGTAAAGGCATATGGCTGAAAGATTGCCGAGAGGTCTGGAGCCAAAGCGGCCTCCATCAGGCTCGTGAGGCCTTGTCCGGGCTGTTGATTGTGATTCATGGAGGAGCTGGACATCATGTTCGCTTGGTAGCTAGAGCTGGGCGATGGATACATCGGTCTCGCAGGTTGCTGATAATCATCGTGACCCATGATCGGGGGGTAATTACTCGCATGGCTCATGTTGCTCTGCATGTTGGCCTGCATGTTGCTCTGCACCATACCAACTGGACTGCGGTTGGTATAGACATTCTCATTTTCCTGGTGGACCAAGCTGTTGAACCCTCGAGGCTGGGACCGGGCTGGAGACTCCCGGTCAGTCCTAGGGGGGGTCACGTGCTCGTCCTTCACATCTTGACTCTTTTGCTGGTGAATCTTTTTGTGTCTGTTCAGCAGGTCGCTTCGAGTAAAGCGTTTCCTGCATATCACACAGGCAAACTTGCCCACATCATCGTCTGCGCAAGGCATCAGTCGCCCATCCGAGCCGATCACGCGCGGGACGCACTCACGATTTGCTTGATGTCGCGTCAAGTTCTCAATGCGGCTGAAACTCTTGGGACATCGAGGACACTGGAACCTCTTTGCGCCCGACCCATCATCGTCGGCCTTTACTCGACTGCCACCACGTCGGTCTGGTCGTCCAATAGCCGAGCCGCCGCCGTCACCTGCACTACCGCTCTGCATGTTGCTCGCGCGCCAGGCAGGTTGGGCTGTCGACCCCTCGGTATGAGGGCAGGCAAGGCCCAAGCCCGACCTTCGCACGTCGCACCGCACAGCAGCGCGATGGGCGTGGGATGCGTGCGCGCACTGCGTTGATGATGTCTCGACTGCGCAGGTTGTCCTGAGTCGCGGTGGTGGAGTGGAGTGGATTGGATTCTTCTCGATGTCCGGTGTGCCCTTTCAGGCGCGAGATGGTGGACGTAAGTCTTCAAAACGTGAACATTCCGACCCCAGGGCGAGCGCGCACAGCCCACATTGCTCCTGGAAGAGGCATAGCTTGCCAAGGGTGCCCAAATCGCAAAAGCCAAAAGCGACGACCAGGTGGACGCGAGCGCGCAGGGGACTGTACATGATGGCATTTACTGGCTGGCCCTCGAGTCTGGTAGGGAATGGCGGCGACGGACATCTGCGTCAACTGTGCGTAGTTGTTGTCAAGAGCAAAGACAGACGTGAGCTGCACGGTCTTTGAGCATCGACAGAAGCTCAACAGGTAATCTAGCTACAAGACCACCATTGTATGGATGTTCTGCATTTGTATCAAAGGCCAAAGATTCGCCAGGTGCTTGGGCATCTTCTGGCTTTCCTTCTCCTGTCCAAGTTGCACCAGCCAACACCTTCCCATACGCCGCATCTCTTCCTTGCGCATACTTCGTGGGAGTGAGATCTGATCCATCTGCCGACTTGACAAGTTCTGGAAGGTTGCCCTTGAAAGGCTGCCGCAACAAGGTTGGAGTGTTCGGTCGTGGTGGATAGTTTGGACTTTTCGAGTTCGAGGAACTTCTGCCTCTCGGCTTTGAGAATCATCTAGCAGCCCATGTTCCATTACCGCGTCTTGAGAAAGTGGGAGATGCTGCGAATAATGTCTGTCGGGACATAATTTCGCGCATGGCTCGAACGTCAATGATCGTAGACCGTCGGACCACAGGCATACCGCAGAATAAAGGGCATATGAGTAACGAGGCGTCGAGAAGCAGAACGGGCGAAGGGAGCGAAGAGGAAGAAGAAGAAGAAGGATATGACAATACTGTGGTGGGCTTGGACTTGGCTTGGGTACGCAGCAGGCCTCGGCTAAATTCAAAATTCTTCAGCCTTGTCCATCGAGGAGAAAAGTCGAGCAACTACATAGACATCGATTGCGGCGCCCTTACGCAGAAAACGGCCTCAGAATGACGCCAAAGGTATCGCCTTTCCTCTACGCAGGACCGCTGGCCCAAGAAGATGCTCTCTCCATAATCCACCTCAAACGCGACCTCCAAGTCCCCACCATCCTCCGCTCCAAAGACGAAGACGACGAAGGCTATTCGGAAGGAAAGGTAGTAAACACAAGATTTGGATCCTTTCCGCATACGACCTTGATAGGATTGCCATGGGGCACTCAGGTGCGCGCTTCGAAGGTCGACACGGGCTCGCGGGGAAGGAGGGGAGAGAAGAAAGACAAGAAGCGTAAGAGGGAAGAAGGCGATGACGAAGGAAGAGAGGTGGAAGCTAACACGCCAAACGAGGACAACGCAAGCACGCCAAAGGAGGAGAAGGAGGCTGTAACGGCCAGCAGTGGTTTCATACATCTTCTACCTCCTACGCCAGAGAATTGGACAAGTTCGTTGCCCCACCGAACGCAGGTTGTCTACACGCCGGATTACAGCTATATTCTACACCGCATACGAGCAAGACCTGGTTCGAATCTGATTGAAGCTGGTGCGGGCAGTGGTTCTTTCACACATGCGTCTGCGAGGGCCGTCTACAGCGGGTATCCTGAGGCAAGCAGGGCAGAAACGAACGGACAAGCCAAGAGGAGGAGGGAGGTGGGCAAGGTCTGGAGTTATGAATTCCACGAACAAAGACACCAGAAGTTGGTCAAGGAGATCCAGGATCATGGCCTGGAGGGGGTTGTTCAGATTACACATCGAGATGTCTGTGAGAATGGGTTCTTGGTGGATGGCAAGAGCCCCAATGCTGATGCCATATTTCTCGATTTGCCTGCCCCATGGCTTGCATTGCCACATCTTACACGCTCACCAGCCCCACCACTTCCATATAACACCGGAGAACCGATACTGGCGCCGAATGTCTCGACGAATACGGAACTAAAGGACTTCATTTCACCCTTGAACCCCAACAAACCCATACACCTCTGCACTTTTTCTCCCTGCATCGAACAAGTTCAGCGCACCGTTTCCGTTATGAGACACTTAGGTTGGACAGACATAGCTATGGTGGAAGTCTCACAAAAGCGATTCGAGATCCGCCGGGAAAGAGTGGGTATTGAGAAGGGTGCAGAAAGAGGAGTCCAAGCAACTCCCGCGAGTGTAGACGAAGCTTTAACACGGTTAATCGAGGTAGAAGGCAACTTCAGATCATTCCACGCTCAAGAAAAGGAAATCGTCAAAGAAGTAGACTCAGCAGGAAATGTGGTTGGACCATGGCCAGCCAAAAAGCCCAAGCAGCAGAAACACAACAACCCTAATAGCCGAGAAACCATTCTCGAAAGCCTGGTAGAACGGAAGGTGTACAAGGAGGGAAGACTAGTGCATAGGACCGAGCCAGAGATCAAGACACATACGAGTTATCTAGTGTTCGCGGTGTTGCCCATGGAGTGGAGTGCTGCGGACGAGGAGAAGGCACGCCTGAAGTGGACGGTGAAAGTCAGGATGGTGAATGAGGGAGATGCAGAGGGTGACGTGGTAGGTGTGAGTAAGAGGCAACAGAAGAAGGCTGCCAGGCAAGCGCGCAAGGATAAGTCACATCCAGTAAAAGAGGAGTCTGGTCCAGCGAAGAGTGAGGTCAAGGAAGAGGTCACGGAGGTCGTAGAGCCTGCTGGTGAGGTTGTACATCCGGCACCAAATTCGTAATTGACACGCAGCCAGAATAAAGATACCAAAGACCACGCACGCTATCTGAATCTCGTATTGATTATATCAGCGACTGCACCATGGGCTGTGAGCCCTTACCAAAGGCACTCTGAAGCGATCTTGTTGCACCATACCATCAACTCTGCTTATCAACTCCATCCAAGTGAGTGACATGTTCCTATACCAAGCAAGCTACCGTCTCGGTGAAACCATGATAAGCCATCCCTTCCCATCCCATGGAGTCGCGTAACCATAGATATCGTTCCCAGAGGCTCCCCTCCTCGGGATATAAGTCCCTCCTCGCCAATTATCCCCGAGTTTTCCCTTTTCAAGAAAGTTTACTGCGTATTTTTATGAAAAGTAAACCCGTTACCCACCTCCCAGCTGAATTACCCTCCAAGCTCCCAAACCCCACATCCATTTTCCATCAAGCCATCGAGAAAATCCCCTCAAACCTCAATCGCCCCCTCGGGAACCCCAGCCTGACTCCTCAACCTCCGCGCCAAGAACCGCATGATAGGTAACATCTCCTCGCGATTCTTCATCATGGAATCGTCCGGCTTCGCCCACTTGACATACTCGACATCCACGAAAGCCTCCTTGAGCCTATCGACGGCCTGTCTCGTGACCTCGGCACTCCGGCTCCCACCGAGTACCAAAACGGGAGTTTTACTCTTCGGAGAAGATGGGGTAGTGATGGATGAGGGGAGTTTCCCTCCGATGCTAACCACGCCGCCGAATTCCTTGTCTGGGGATGAGGCGGCGACGGATAGGGCAGCCATGCCACCTTGGCCGAATCCGAAGAACATGATGTTGCGAGCCGCATACCCACACTTCTCCATCAACACCTTTGCAACGACACTCTCCCCTAGCACGACGCCCGAAGTCTTGAATCCTGCGTCCAGCTCGATCTGGCCTCGACGCTCATCGAACAGCACATCGTCGCCCCAGTGGAAGGCGGGGACCTCTGAGCCCGTGAAGAGTTCGGGGATGGGATTGGGACCCCGGATGGAGATGCAGCATGTCTCGGCGAGGTTGAGGTTCTTGCCCAGCGTGGTGAAGGAGCTTTGGGTGTCGCCCAGGCCGTGCAGGAGGACGAGGATGTTGACGGGGCTGCCGGTGGGCGAAGGCACGAGGTCGACGGTGAGGCTGGGGGGGAAGTCCTGCTCTGTTGGTAGTCGGGACATGCTGAGGTCTGTGGAGGGCAGGTCCGGACGTCAGGTGATGCGATTAGTTATGTGCCGTCGGACAACGTGATCGGACGTGCTTGCATAAAACTGCCGGTGCACGCGCACAAGACGGCGCACGTGACGGTGATGCAATGCAGCGGATGATGAAACAAGCTTCTGCCGAGCAAGGAGAGCAGATGCCAAGCGCGGCCATCGGCATGGAAAGCTTGAACGGTGGGAAGAAGCAGTCACTGGGTCTTGGCTGACATGTCAGCTACAGTCAGTACCGTTCGTTCCTGCTCCTCCGTGGCAAGCAGGTCATCTCCATTTCATGCCTCTCTCTCGTATTGCCGTGGTCTGTCGCGCATTCCTTTCTCTGGGCGCGTACGACGACAGGAGAAGCACGAGAAGAGCGAGTTCAAGAGGGGCGAGTGGCCCGGCTAGAGCTGGGGATGGGACGACAGCTTGATATTGACCCCTCCTTATGGACAAGAGACCGCATCCACTCACGGCTGCACTGCCCCTCCATCATATCATGGCGTCGGTTGGAGCATGGGTGGTTGGCATCGCATCTTCAGCTTCATGCAGGCCCTGGGCCACGCCACTCTCAGCATACGACGACGACGACGATTGCTGTGGGTTGAAACGTGCACATCATGGAAGCATGTCGGCATGAACGAGCAACGATGCAAACGACACCACGACTTGTGCGTCGTTGTTGTTGTTGTTGTTCAGCCGTTGGTGGGGGGGGGGGACCCTGACGATCACGCTATGCGGTGTCATTGATGTCATCTGGGGCGCCATCCTTGGTTTCAGGACAACGCAGCAGAGCAAACAGGACAGAGTGTGAAGCAAGCTCCCAGCATCATCTTGGACGGCCATGGATGGTTGCTCCGCCCTCGATATCTCGACCTTCGTGCATGTGAGAAGCGCTCTTCTGCCGTGGTTCGATGGCATCCTCCGCTAACAACGCAGCCATACCAGCCGCCAGAGAACCGCATGGGTCTCCGGTCAGCCACTTACGGCTTGGTCTCATGCCGCGGCGACAGAGACTCTGGCAATTCTGGTAGCTCTCCACTGGCGCCCTGGCTGCGAGGCACTCTCGTCCATCTGAGTGGCTGTGAATGTGCGAAGCGCAGAATCATCTGAGACCGGCCCTGGATGGGCTTCCAGGGAGTCAGGGGCGCGCCGTGAATGGGAAATGTGGGCCGGCGTTGGTTGCGAGCTCAGAGATATAAGAACCCCTCTTGACCCCGCTCCTCCTCTCCTTTCCAACATCAACACAACACACCACAGCTCTACACGATCCTCAATTGTCACTCCAACTTCCAAACCCTTTCCAAACTCTTTTCAAACAACCAACCAGCACCGCAATCATGGTTTTCGGCTGGGGTAAGCTTCTTTCCTCGTCTTCCACCTCTCCAGCTACCCCGCGCCAACATGTCCCCAATTCCATGCTGACCCCAAGTCTTCTGCAGGCGAATCTGAGGATGCGTACAAGCAGGTCCAGGACAGCGGAAACGAGGCCTCCCTCGGCCATGAGGCCATCGCTGGTGCCGCTTCCTTCGGTGCCTTCAAGATGTTCGAGGACAGACAGCGAAAGGAGGGTAAGACATATCTCCCATGTCCGATGTATCCACCTCATCTCAACCCCAGCACCCTTCTCCAACACACGGCACCACTGCTCCCAGACATACATCGACTAACAGATTCACTCTCATAGGCAAGCCCGTCTCCCACGCATTCGCCAAGGAGATGCTTGTTGGTCTAGCAGGCGCCGAAATTGACAAGCTCGCCGAGACCAAGGGTGAAGATTTCGTTGACCGTGAGCGTGCCAAGCATGCTGCGAAGAAGAACGTCGAGAAGATGTACGATGAGCACTACATCGATGGCCAAGGAGCCGACAGTTACGACCCGTAAGCTTCCCCGCCGTCTATCTTCCACCCTCATTCACAACACGAGGACCTCATGGCTAACCTGTCTTGTTCTCTTGCAGAAACCAGTACGACCGCCCACAGTGCCTCAACAACTACTAAGCAGTAGTTGATTGAAATCTTCTGCGAATTTCACTTCCCGCTATGGTTTATCTTGGATTGCTCTCGTCTCATCCTATAGATGGGTGTGGTGCGGATGGACATGATGGTGTGGTTGGTGGATCTCGATATTTTGAGGCGATGAGGTTTTGCAACACATGTGTAGCTTGCATGGCTTTATGACGGAAACGTCTCGTTCTCTACTGGAATGAAATCAAATAAAAACGAAGTTCTCCATTGAATAAACACTTGTTTATTTTTACATGTGACTACACTTGGTGATGCGGGGCAGAGGAGAATCAAGGTGAACTTGGGTACGGTAGTTCGAGGCTAACATAGCCCTTGGAGGAGATGTTATAATCGATACTTGAGGTATGTTCAGGATCGAAGACCTTGGTGACTTTGTGAATAAGACGTCTTTGATTATAGGAAGCATAGCTGAAGACAGATTAACAAATGCGTACCACAAGAAAGGTTTCTACTCCTGCGACTCCTCCTTGAGGTTGCAGATAAAGACCACCAACCTGCCTTCTCAAGTACGAGGTCAAGAGCTGATGACCAAATTGATTCATGAGACGAGAAGAGTTGGCAACTTGGATAAAACTCTTTACCGTAGGAAGCTGATGTACATTGAGCAAAATTGTAGTCGCAAGAGTGGTGGTGTTGATCAACACGATACGGCCGTCGTCGCCATATCGACGGCGCGCCAAGACCTTAGAGCTTCGAGCACAAGATGTTGGAGTGTTGGAGTGTTGGAGTTACGCAGCCGGCCCCAAGGTACATATAGCGCCCCTTTTCTCAACTCACCACAAACACCTCCTCCCATCACAAACACCCCCTCCCACACTTCATCCGCATCGTCCCCATCACCAACCATGGCCAAAAACGGTTCCCTCCGCGCCAGCATTAGCAACCTCTCCCTCCAAGCAGCCTCCCAACAGCAGGAGGCTGAATTTCGTCGCACCATCGCGGAGCTCGAGGCTAAAGTTCGCAGTCTGTCTGCGCACGCGGAAGATACGAAGCTCGAGTCGCTCTACCAGGCCTGTCTGAAGGGCAGCGGTCAGCCGTCTGCGGCCTCTCTCCTCCAAGAGGGCCGGAGTCAGTCGCTGTTTGATGGATTCAATCACTCCGGACGCCAGGATGCCACAAGCCTTGACCAGGAGCCGCCGCTGGCATCTCGCCAGTCCTTGAGCCAAGAGGAGGAACAAATCAGATCTTCGCGTGGCCGTCAATCATTAATTGATCTGTTCAATCAACAACTGGGTTCTGTCGAGGCACTCTATGAGAGTAGCGCGGCAAGAAGACAGGCACCCACGAAGCCATTGGGACCAGAGGCCTACACCAAACCTTTCACCGACTTCCTGACTGAAAACCCAACGGTTTGGCATGCGGTGGACTACTTTGCAAGCAAGCTGGAGAAGGCGGGCTTCCAAAAGGTACGTCGGGAATCTGTAATGCGGGGGGTTAGAGCTAACCACCGTCCCCCTCGTAGCTGCACGAGCGACAGAGCTGGACAGACTGCGTTGAGCCTGGCGGCAAATATTATGTCACACGAAATGGCAGCAGTTTGATTGCATTCAAGGTTGGGCTAGGATACAAGAGTGGAAATGGTGTGGCCATGGTCGCAGGGCACGTCGATGCTCTCACAGCGCGTCTAAAGCCAGTCAGCAGCAAGCCAAACAAGGCCGGATATCTACAACTCGGTGTGGCGCCATACGCCGGAGGTCTGAACACAACCTGGTGGGATCGAGACTTGGGCATCGGTGGAAGAGTTCTCGTGAAGGATTCGAAGACTGGCAAGATCACGCCAAAGCTGGTGAAGCTTGGCCACCCAAGTAGGTGCTCCCTTTCGCTCAGGATTCTGGCCAAGGCTCACAACATCTAGTCGCTAAAATCCCTACTCTCGCTCCCCACTTCGGTGTAGGTATGCTTGGAACAAACAACGCAGAGACACAAGCTGTCCCTATCGTTGGTCTCGACAACTCCGACCTCGCTGCTGTTGGCGAAGGCGAGTTTACGAACCAGACACTAGGTGGCCTCGGAAGTTTCACAGCAACACAACCACCTAGACTCGTCCGCGCCATCGCTGGAGAGCTTTCGATCTCAGACTACTCCAGCATTGTAAACTGGGAGCTCGAGCTATACGATACCCAACCGGCACAAACCGCAGGTTTAGACAGAGAATTTATCTCTGCTGGCCGTATCGATGACAAGCTCTGCTCTTGGGCCGCCATTGAAGGTCTTCTTGCATCTACATCGACGCCATCTCCCACGAGCTTCGGCGGAGAAGATGATGCCGTCAAGCTTGTAGGTGTCTTTGACGATGAAGAAATTGGATCTTTACTCCGTCAAGGTGCTCGAGGAAACTTCCTTCCAAGCGTCATCGAACGCATTTCCGAGATCTTCAACTCTAGCGGCAGCAGTGCCAACGTCCTTTCACAGACGTATGCAAACTCGTTCCTCATCTCGGCGGACGTAACGCACGCCGTAAATCCCAACTTCCTCGGAAACTACCTGGAAGGTCATGCCCCTCGTCTCAATGTTGGACTGGTCGTCTCCGCTGATTCGAACGGCCACATGACTACCGACTCTGTGTCAACTGCGTTCATGCAGCGTATTGCTGAGAAGAGTGGCCAGAAGTTGCAGCTTTTCATGATTCGTAATGATAGCCGGAGTGGCGGAACTGTTGGGCCTATGTTGAGTTCAGCCATGGGATGCCGTGCCATCGACGCTGGGATTCCACAGTTGAGCATGCACAGTATTCGTGCCACTACTGGATCTTTGGACCCTGGGCTTGGAGTGAAGATCTTCCAGGGGTTCTTTGATCATTTTGAGAGTGTTGATAAGGAGTTTTCAGAGTTTGAGTAGATGGGTGGCTTGATAGTGGTCCGTGGGGGACCGTTTGGAGTTTAGAGGCTGTGATAAAGGTAACTTATTTGAGTTCAAATAGCAATAACGTATATCGGCGTAAATCATAGAGCTATATCTTTTCACAAAGAGATGCCTTTTACAATAGTAGCTAAGGGAACAAGGTTACTAAGACAGGTTAACGTGTTATAGAATATTCTACTTATAGTTACCTCGGAAAATAAGGTGGGTACTTATAATATAAGAGACCTAAAAACTTAAAGCTCTACTATAGAAATTTATAGCTTAATAAGCTTAAGACTTATAATCTACTTAAAAGAAAAGAGAGACTTTAAAAGCTTAGTAGTATATTTAACTTACTAGACTAATAATATTCCTTATAGTAGTACTATATCTTATAGTAACAATTATATTACTAACACTTATAAGACTAATAAGCTTCTATATCTTAGACTAATAAATTAAGAGAGAGAGAGAAAGTATATATAAGATAGAAATTTATTTACTAGTAAAGTATCTAGTTATAGTATTCTAAAGGTTTTATAGTAGAGTAGATCTAGAAAGAGAGACTTATTATTATATCTTAAACCTAGGTAGCTTACTATACTTACTAGGATAGTCTTATATTACTACTATTTAGATACTTTTATAGGTAAGATAAAGCTAGAAGTCTTCTCTAGTACAAGAATCTCTTTGTTATCTTTTCTCTTAAGAGGATAGAGTATAGAAGTCTATAGAGTTCTAATCTATTAAAGTGTAAACTATCTTAAGGTAGTACATTACTTCTTTTAGACTAGTTCCAATTTATTATAGTATATAAATAGAGTAGATTTAGAATTATAGAGGTAATTGTCTGCTGGTTATAGCTTCTTGTACTTACATTCTAAAGACTGTTGTAGAAGAACTCTAGGTTAATGGATGAGCTTGATCCTGTGCGACGAGGCCAAGTGAATGGCTACGCAGTGCTCGTCAGCCGTTATCAACGTCGATTGGTGTTTCCGTGTATACGCTCGCTGAATCCCCCGCTCTTTAAATGGTTCAAGTTTAATCTATCTTCGATGTTAGTTTCTCCACGCCGTTCATGTTTCTGGCGGCTTGTCTGTTTTCCTGAAGGTCCTCGGGGGCGGACCGGAGGAGGAGGAACTCTGGCACCCTCGTTATATCTGTAGGATGATGGTACTCTTGCTGTGTGGTGTGCAGCAAGTATGGATTCAACGGTGGAGCTTCAAGTAAGGTTGGCGTTGGAATGTAGATGAAGGAATGGATGATGTTGGATTTGACAATTTTCGCACGGCAGAAGCAGAAGATGAAGTGAATAATGATTGGTTACTGAGAGGGAGAGTCAGAACATGGCTGAGCATCCTTCGTTTGGGAGAGAGGTTACTTACTGGCTGTGTAGATCAGCGATGCTAACTGCTATAAGCGTGATAGCTAACACGACACACCACCAACCTCAACCTTCATCGGTAAAATTGTATGTATCTACGGCAAAAGATCAACTTTTTAATGATCATCCTAATGGTTCTAACTTTCCACTTTTCCAACACCGACACCACGAAAAAAGAAAGCAGAACAAGCTCGTGCCCAAGTTAATACCTTCCGCCCATCAACCTCCATCACGCACTCGTTCCCCCCTCAACATCACAACCCGTCATCATCACCACGCGAACAATCAAAGGCACACTGACAAGCCCAATACGCCTTCTGTCCCACAGCACGCGGAACAGCACAACTACACCCCCCCTCCCCTCGACCCCCATACCTAACACCAGCATACCAAAACCACGGCACAAAGCCCTCGACGCCATCCTCGCCCGTATACTCAAAACTACTCAGCACCACATTGTACGCGCGTCGAGGCCACAGATACACATTGTACAGCGGCGGCGGCGAATTCGGGTTACTGTGTGGTGGGCTTCCGTACTTGAGATTGTGGTTGGGTACCTTGGAGGCTTGGTTGGCTAGGAGGCTGCAGGTGTAATCGTAGATGCTTGCTGTGTAGTAGATTTGCGTCTCGGCGTACATTCCCTTGAGGCTTGCCATGTTGCTGCTGCTGCTGACGGACTTGTATTGGGCCCAGGCTAGGTTGCAGGTTCCTGGGTTGAGGTGCGTTGGGAGGTTAGTTATTGATTCTTTTCTTTCTCTCTTGTTTTGTACGTGGGGCCCCGAGTTTACTTACCTGGTCCTGTGGTTGTGCAGAAGGGTTCGCTGGATACGTCGTGAAGTGCTGAGGTGAAGCTGATGAGTAGCCGCACGAGGATGAGGATGAGGAGAATCGTTTTCATTCCAAGAGGCAGGATATGATGTTCTTGTATCGCGAGGTATTGAGTCTAGTTGATGAATCGAGATGTGTGTCTGGCTTACTGCGAAGAAGACTTGTGGTCTTTTGTGTACTCGTATGTCTTTGGTTTGGGATAAGAATCTCTGGTTGTTTGTTGAACGAGGAAGGTCAAGGTCAAGGTCAAGGCCGTCTAGTTTGACTTTATATTGTCTGCAGCTGGCAGTGATTCACCCTTCAACACTATTGAAGATGGTGAGAATGATTGCGTCGTTTGATTGAATGGGAGTCGAAAACCCCAAGGTCGTCCATACTTGACATTGGGCAACACAAATCTGTAAAACGATATTGAGACAGAAAAAAGATGCTGTTGAACTATGTACTCAATGACTTTACGAAGTCAACTACAGAGCTTCATAAACATGGTCGGCCCATGATTGCGTCCGACCTATAGGACTTGGAGTCTAGCTCTTAGTCGTGGCACATCGGGGTTTGAGTTAGTGAAACAAAGATGATCATTCACAGTAACAAGGGCGTCTGCAGTGAATCACCACTCGTAGATGACTTCCATCAAAGCACTGTTTTGTGGATGGGGTCTTCTAAGGTGTTCACTCATCATCTCGTTCAATGAAGCATCCAATCACTGTGCCTCAAGTAACGTAAGCTGGGTGTCCCTCAACTAAGAACTTGGATTCTTAACAGCTCTAATATAACCACAACGAAGGTCATCACTGCAATCCAGTTTACTGAGCATGATCCTGGTCATGATCTTCATCTTTGCCCGGCCATAAAATCTCTCCCTGCCAAACAGCTCTCACATGGCAACCAAAGACAAAGAACCACATGGCGACCAACAAGACCGTCATCACGCTACCAAGCCACTTCAAGCCCTGACTCTCCAAAGCATCTCCAATATCAATCAAAGCTATCGTGAATCCAACATTCGGAAATACAAAACTCCACCACGAAAGGTGAAAGCCCATACCAGGAGGAGGCTTGACAGCCGCAAGGACCGATACAAGCGAGATGCAGAAGAACCAGAGCGAGAGTGTCCAGAGGAAGATTGCTGTCGCGAGAGCGCCTATTCGGAGGACGTCTGGTATAAGAGCGGGATCGGAAACGAGACTGATGGTTGTGTAGGAGGGGAAGACTCGATAACTGTCTGCGGACATTCCGAGTAAGGCAAGCGCCGTAAAGCTGGGTGGCCCAACAGCAATGAACATTCCCGGCCTCATATCAGGTCTCGGCAATCCATTCGTCATCAACCTCCCAATGTAATTTGAATACATGAAGCAAGAGACCATCATTCCCAAGCCTTGGAAAGTCAATCCCGCAACGAGAATTGGAAGGGCCTGGTGCGCGGGTTGCGTCGGGGAAATGGCAGAGGCCACGGTTCCTGATAACATAATGGGGAAGATGGGAAGAATCCATGCCGGCGTCATGGATTGAATAGTCAGAGGTTTCCCGGTGAAGAGGATGTGATATTGCAGTATAGCGGAGAGGAAGGTAAGCGCTGAATAGAGCCAAAAAAGCACCCTGAGTATGTCCGGTAACCAAGGCCCAGCATGCGGGACTCCGTAAGTTTGAATGTTAGACAGGATGGTCGCAATCGATAGCCAAAATGTCGGTATAAATAGAGATTCTGTCGGGTGGTTGAGAGAAGATTGCCGTGTCTTTGGGAACAAGGTAAATCGTATTGTAATGCCGGCGGTGATTGCCACGAATAAAAAGAGATCTAAAATGAAGAAGATTTCGCCGATGACTGTGAGGCCGTGAAAGCGATGTGGTGTTGCGGAGAGGACGAGGGCGATGCCCCCCGTCGACATAGTGAGTGTGTACCAGGCCCATGTGAGATGGTGTATTCGATCTCGTATGGCTATTCTAGGAGGAGAATTGTCTTCCTTGTCGTCTTCAGAGTCTGATCCTCTCCTCCTGACGAGACCCGCTGTATTGAACATGTTGCTGATTCCAATTACTTCATGAGCTGTCGTCTTCTGTGTGTGTCCGTTACCATCTTCTATGGCTGTCCGGGTCTATGATGTTGATTACAATTATTTCATGAGCTGTCGTGTTCTGTTTGTGTCGTTGCCATCTTCTATGGCTGTCCGAGTCTATGATGATGATGATGATGATGATGATGCTGTCGTGACAACAATTCAGGGTCTGCAACTGCTGATTAAGCGAGTGGGTCAGGACAACAGGACCCATGCATCAGATGTTGTTGGGCTTTGTCACGTGCTGGCTGATAGACCCATATGGTTTGATCATACAAAAAGATCCATGGCAAACAACGCATTAGTTAATCTAATAGTAACCAATCCTGTGGTGGTAGTAAGTAGTGCAGTGTTTAGAGAGTTATTTTGGCGAGCAAGAAAGTTGTGACCTAAGCGAGCTTACTGCGGAAAGGGGGTACTCTATGCAGAACTTACGCCTCCAGTTTCTCCACATAACTCAGTAATGAAATTCATCTTTGGGGAAGAAAATTATATCTATAATCTGCACCTTTTTACGCCTTCGAAGATTATCTCTTACCATATATAAACTCTCAGGACAACATCAACAAGAAATGTGAAATAGTCCACGACCAATCTCCATCAGAAGCCAATTAAGCTAGCAGCCCATGAATCAGAGGGTCGCATGCAATTCCCGTACACAATTGGAAGATGATTTCCCATCAAGTACTGTGGTAGAAACGGATCTCGGGATTCTCGGCTCGCCTTGAACTTGTTTTGACAAGAGTTGAATCAGGACTAGCTGAGGCAACCAAACTCAAGGTAAGTATTAAATCGCGTTTCGCTAGGATATCTTAGTAGGAACTATATTAAAGTTAAATTTAATTTGGAAGTGCTTCTAATAATGATATTTTAGACATATTCCCTTCTAACTCCATTCCTAAACTAACTCTCATCCTCTTAACCCTGGCACCTATGTTATAAAGAAATACGTATACGCTCAAGCTACCTTTCCTAACAAGATATCTTGGTGAAATGCGATTTAATATTTTCAAACTCAACATATGCCTCGCCCGCATGGCTCAATATAGCCAAGTAGATGAAGCATTTGAACCCCAAACAATTTTCAACCAGGGTAGGAAGTTTTATTGTATATACCTCACTGTCACATCGAGTAAAATCAAACATTAGTCGAGGCAAGAAAAGGCAATTGTGTAGACTCCTTATTTGTAGAAGCTAAAGTTGAAAACTTAATTCGGTGGATGCCAATTGAAATTAAACATTTAGGTCGAGTGGAACCTAAAAGCCATGGGTAGACACCTTCGCTACAAGATGATGCTTCTTGAATATTAATATCTTCCGCCGATTTTGATTGAGCTGTGCAAGAAAAGCTTTCTATCTCGTGGTAAGAATTCCCTATACCTCCATAGGTATATATATATCCAAACAGCGACTGACAAAAAGGCACCTCAAATGACAGGCAGAGTAACATCTCAATGTTTGCTGCCGAGCATTATCGCTCGGCGAGCTCTCGAAACGGCGCAACGTTGACACTATTTCCTTGAGGGGAATACATATTGATGCCTGAGATGGAAGATGGAGACGTGGGTCAGAGCAAGCCGAAGGGGTAGACCACCAGGACTCTCTGTTTGTGACTATGTGAAGTGCGCTGATTGTTGGACATGTACGTATCGATCCATTGGGGTTGAAGACAAGTCCTGTCCGGGAATACGTTTTCAAATGTTGTTGGACTTTGTCAGTATGCCGGGTATTATGGTACCCGACGTGCATGAAGAAGGTCAAGACCATTCACCAGAGGATCCGTGGATTTGTGAAGTTGTGCTGACGTGAGACCCATGCGGGCTTAATAACCGAACCAAGAGCATTATCTCCATCGCACGACTCAGCCTAGTTGCTCAAGTTGACCCATTATTGAGTAAGACAGACATCCCTTTCGAGTACTTTACAGCTCGCTTTCATTTACTTTTGATTCACATCTTATCTCTATAAGGCAGTCCAGGCCCTCTCAATTTGTCAACCACCTCGCTAGGGCTTCTAGATGCCGGATATTCACTGGAGTCATGGCTCGAAGCAGGAGAGTCCCCCGTCGTTTTCTCAGGCCACAGGAACTCCTGAGCAGCAGCCATGATCTCATCCCCCCTTTCCAGTTTCCTAATCCAAAGTATCTTCGAAGCTTGCTTTGCGAAGAATACCTTGTCTCTACCATCAGCGACATTCCCACACAGGAACATTTGCCATAAGAAGACATCTTGAAACGTTGCAAGAAGGACGCTAAGGTCTGTACGTTTCTCCAACACGCCTTTAATCCTTCCTGCTAGCAGCACATTTATGCCAAGCTGATACGGTAGCTCTCGTAGAACAGTGTAGATGTAGATTAGGCATGTCCAGCCAAAAAGTCGGAACACTAGATAATCTGATTGATACCATAGCATATGCACGATACGCTCTAAGACTTCTATGCGGTCACTAAATTGAAGGTCCTCTGCCGAAGGAGTGTCAACAGCTTCCGTGCCAGCATGAATGGACTCCAGAGAAAGTGTGAGGTTTCTCAATCCCCAGAAAACATTGCCCGCTTGCTTGCACAGCTCAGCAACAGCATGCTGGTCTAGGTTATCACTACTGAAATTGAGCAGACGTAACTCAAAGTTTCTTGCACATTCCGCCGTAACGGGACTTGCAGGCCCAAAGTATGTCTCAAGATTGCCGGGGATACCGGTCAGGACAAAAGGCCTAGCATTGAGCACGATAGATGCTGCTTGGTCAGTCCTAAACATCCAGTTAGCACATGAGCACGGCCTGCCAAGGCAGGTAGAATGGGGGAGATGTACTGGGCCACAAGTCGACGCGTCTTTGGGCTCAATGTAGGAGATTCTAATCCTCCCGCAGCGCGTACCAAGTGCTTTAGACCATTTATATGGATCCTGGTGTTTTCCTCGCGACCTTCGAAGCTCTAGACGCAGCTTATGTTAAAGTCCGCACTATTCAGTTTGACAAAGAAATTCCTTGCAGACGGTATAACTAGGAAAGCCCGCACGTACCTCTTGTTGCGAGAATATCGCCACAGTATTTATAGTTCCCTCATCACAGGCGCCGGCTTTGATCTGGGCATTGACTATTCGAATAGCCTCCCCCTTATGGAAGAAGAAGTCTTGTGGGAGCTCGACTCGTTGAAGATATGCCGCGTGCGAAGAAGTAGAGGACATGACGGCATGGAAGAAGGATTGATTTCGGAGGCAGAATGGAAACCACTCATATCGAGGACCGACCGACGTGACAGTCTCGTCAACAACTATAGTGCAGTCTACACAATCAGTCGCAGTAGAGAGACAAAAGGATGGCAATCTCGTACAGTGGTGAATGAGGAACTGCAGCTTTCGATCTGCTACCGCTGACGATGGGGAGTATGGCGCAAGGGCTCTGGATGAGGGACTGGCAGGAAGGGGTGGTGGTGGTGGTGGTGCACTGGGAGGGTCCTCGATTTGCTCCTGGGCGTTGAGCCTTCGTCGTTTTTTCCGACCATGGCTCTCTCCGGGCTCATCTTGAGAACCGTCTTCTGGTATGACTAGAGAAACTTTTTGCATCGGTACTTAAATACTGGCGATTATTGGGATCTTATTGGGGTCTGGGGTCGCTGACAGGCCCCCCCTATCTATGCATTCCGCCGGATGGCAGCCTTAAAGGCGAGGCACAAATGCATCCAAGGTGACAATGGCATGGATGCATCAGGTGACCATTGAAGAAGGAGAGCAGAACATACTTGCAACAAGGAGTTGGAAAACCTCATCTTCGTATATTTCATGTGTACGGCAAGTCAGTCCCTCTACGCTATGGCGCTCGTTCACTCTGAACCTTGTGCCTGTAGCGAGCGGGTCGGCTACGCCCCGGAACCTGGGGCTTAGAGTTGAGGAGTTGAGCTTTCTTCGTTCCAACAAACGGCTTCGTAACTAACGACAGGGTCTACATAGAAGCTCAAACCTTGTGCTCTTACAGTTTCTTCGAGTTCCAAAAATAGCACACAACCTCAAATCACCGCTTACTGTCAAGAGTGTTGACTCCATCGAAGACTTTCCTCATGCTCGCTCTCGGGTAGATGAGATGGCCATCGTCAGCATGAAGACTTCCGAAGATGCCAAGAACAATACTGTGCTCTATAGAACGCAAGAACAATGAGATGCTCTCTCAAACACCGATACACTATGACTCGAATGCAGAGAGATACCAACCAAACAACATGTTGGCCGGTGTTGACTTTGCGTGACTTTGTTTAAGACTGGTCACGATAGCGGTGAAGTTTTGCGGAATGGATTTTGTTGTTCCCTCTGTCCTGTTCCCTCGTTTATCGATCTTAATTACTCACGCGCTTAAGCCTGCGCCAACAATTGACTATCAGTTAAACCCTAATGCAACGCAATTATTGAAGAATCATTCGAGGGGCGAAGGTAATGACAAGACTTGTTACGTTTTACGTTATAGCACGCTTTACGGATTAGCCTTTCTCCCCACAGATCCACAATCTCTCAAAGTTGTCTGATGAGCAACCCGGTGACACTTCTTTCTTATCCGCTTAGTGTAGAATTATAAGACGTTTACATTACTACGTAACGACGATTGCCAGATAGGACGAACAGGAACCCTGTATCCGGCTATACACACCCTCCCAACCCGTACTTTTCCAAGGCCCCTACAAGGCTTTTCCGAAAATTTCAAACGACAAGCATTGAAGAAACTAACAAAGCTTAGCCAAACTATTCCAACGTGCAGGAAAGTGGTTCTCCCTCTTCCATCCTGCCCTAGCTCAATAACGGGAACCCGGTTTCGACCGGGACCCGAGAATCGATCATAGGTAGATATCATGGCCAGACCTCCGCATCTTATCCGCGGCGGCTTTCACAATCTGTGGATGGTACTGTATCCAGACATCAGGTGCACCGCTTAGGCCGTCGGACTTGGACGACATGAAGCTGCAGCTGAGGTCAAAGTCTAAACGAGCCGAGAGCGCTCGGAAGAAGTTCCAAGCCAAGCGACAAGACACGACGGAAAAGACACTACTGTAAGGTAAGACTGCAAGAGAGGGGCAAAGGCAACAACCACGGGAAATCAATCGGCGGGGATGACGTGTTGGACAAGGATCATGTATGGTGAGGGACAGTTTTGGCCTACTTAGTGCACTCCTTTCGTACTTTCGTACAGCAACGACCAGAGATCGACTTGGCACAACAACTCCCCCAAAAAGTATAAAATGCAATTCAGCGACCTACAGAGAGACTGTAAGCAGATGCGGGACCAGGGGCCGCATTCCCTTCCCTACTAAGTTCAACTGCGCTATCAACGATCCAGTCGGGGACGACACGTCAGAAGACCATGTGCGCGTGGATCGTGGTTCTGCAGGGTCTGAGTGAAGGAAGGATGAAAGGGATGTAACTTAATAATATGAAAGTAGTCCCACGAGATAGATGTATATACTTACTTGACTGTGACACCAATCCGCCAAACGAACCGAATAATAGCTTTAGCTCCCTACTTCTCATACCACCCCACCCGCCCCCCCCTCCCCCCCCGGCTCCCCCCCCGGATTAAGCGACGACCCCATCACAAAATCAAGCCAAGACCCACGGCAGAATCTAAATCTCAAGAGATATGGCAGCATCAGGACCAGATGCCGAGTTGATCGCAGCAGCAAGCGACTTTGCTAATGCCGTCAAAGACTTCAATGGAGACCCCTCGATGCAGAGGAGATTGCTTAAGCAAGCCGACCAGCTTCGGTTCATGCTCGAAACGCCCAAAGACACAATATTCAAGCAGTGGGAAATTGTGAGCCGCTCCCTGATATCAAACCTCCTTGAAATCGAAACTCAAGAACTAACGGTTGGGATAAAGGGCCATGTGATCGCTGGATTGCATCTGCTGGTTGAGGTTGGCGCGTTCGAGAGAATGCCAGCCGAGGGCTCCATCACTGCTACAGATCTTGCGGCGCTTGTTGACATTGATGAGTCTGCTATCGCTCGTGCACTGAGACTCGCTGTCATGCAGGGGATTGGCGAAGAGACTGCCCCGGGAACGTTTGCTCACAATGCGAATTCTCGTGCATATCTGAAGGCAGAGTCAGTTGATTTGTTCCGAATAAAGTAAGTTTCGAGATGCCATAAATCGCTTGTTAAGTTGATGGATCGAGCCACCAGATTGCTCTGTGTTGAAATGTTGTGGAAGAAGAGCTTTAATGGATATCTTGTGCTGACGGAGATTGTTTGAATAGTATTGAGCAGTTGCAGGCTTTCATCAAACTCCCCGAGTACTTCAAAACCCACACCCACGCCGACCTTTTCGACTTGAAGAAATCCCCATTCGCCTACGCTCACGGCCTAGAAGGACTGACCTACTATGAAGCAATCTCCCACACAGAAGACCGCCTCAACACCTTCAACAGAACCCTAACCCAGATGGAAAAGCACGTCCCGATCCTCGGCATGTTCCCCTTCGGCTCCCTCAAATCTCAAGTCGAAGCCGAGCCGGACCGCCCCTTCATTGTCGACATTGGAGCCGGAAGAGGCCAGTCGCTAGTCCGGATCCAAGAGGAAGCTCCGAGGGGATTCGGTGCTAAGCTGATTCTTCAGGATAGATTGGATGTGATTAATAGTTTGAGTGCGGAGGACATCCCGAATATTGAGAAGATGGAGCATGATTTCTTTGCGCCGCAGCCTATCAAGAGTAAGTGGGAAGATGAAGAAACAATTTGAGGTGTGGTGTTGGGCTTGCGTGGTTACAACACATAACTTTCTGGAGCTCAAGCGAGCGATTGAAGTGACCAACAAGTAAATCCACAATCTTCAGCGACTTGAACCTTGTCAAAAAGAACGAGTCCACTGACAGAAATACTAGACGCACACATTTACCTGATCCGCCGCATCCTGCACGACTTCTACGAGCCCGTCTGCATTGATATCCTCAAACAGGTAACCCCAGCCATGGGCCCAACATCACGCCTCATCATCGCCGACATGATTGTGCCGGAGAAGACCGAGATGGGCGGAGAGATGTTCACGTACGTGATGGACTTTGCCATGATGCTGCTTGGGGGGAAAGAGAAGTCCTTGAAGGAGTTTGAGGCTATTGTTGACGCGGCTGGTTTGGAAATTGTGAAGATTTGGAGGTGTACTTTTGGTGCGCAGGCGCAAATTGAGTGTTGTTTGAAGAAGGCTTGAAGGTGGTAAATGTCTGGATAGTAGTAGCAATCTTATACGCCACTACCGCTGTGTTCACCTATGCTGATAGGCTGTTTAGAGCACGTGAAGCCCTTGGCTGTCTTTCCTGGTGATATAAATTCGCTGACAATAGAAAATGAATATATGTACATCGTATTGATTTTGAACATGTCCACAACCTATCATTATATAAACGTGCATGATCCAATTTAATATTGCTTGATCTTCGTCGAACCTGTCGTTCAGGCTCTAAATCGTGTTGAAAACCAAACGCCGTCGCCAACCGCCCTCCATTTTCCCAACCAAGGCTTTGCCCTTCCACCCTAACCAACTAGAGGTATCCAAAGAGAGTAAATCCAACTAGGAGTAACGGTATTGTATACAAAGCGCCCATGCCAAAAGATGGCGTGGAGAGAATTGCACCGGTATTGTTGTACAGCAGTGCGGGGGTTCCAGTCACATTAACCTCTTCGTCAACACTGCAAACTACCTTGCAGCCAGGCGTATGACTTTTCCTCTTACTTAAGAATCCGCCAGCACCACTCTCGTCTCTGCTCTTGATGCTACCGCGAGTCGACGAGTCTGACGAACCATCATAAGCACCACTCGTATTGTAAACAACCTGCATCCACTGTATCTGGAGAAAAGCTTCATCGTACTTGGTCATATTGCCCGTCCAGCTCCCACCATCACTCCACATGTTGATTATCATCCCTGCTGGATCCTTCGGTGCCTGATATGTGATATTGGCAACGCTGGTGCCATCAACATACCAGCTCGTCTTTCCGGGGGTCCAGTCCAGTCTATACACCATCCACTGCGTCCAATCGATATCACCGGGGTTTGTAGCGTTCGACGTTGCTTGGACCAATATATCGCCCTTCGCATTATTACTCGGTTGGTTTGTGTACTGCACAGTGTTTCGCGGACCCGAGGTTAGAATCTCAATATCAGCTTCCTGCACTGTCATGGGATCATCGTCTTTTGGCCCCAGGTAGGTAAAGAGACCAGCGCAAGCTCCCGGAGATCCAACAACTCGAGCCATGAATCGGGCTGAGAGATGTAGGTAGTTCTGCTCGATCGAGTCGATTTCGGCTGCCGATTGAAAATTCGGTTGCCGTGCGGTGCGCAGCGTCAGGTACGTGGAGTAGTCGGGGGAGCTGTCGTTTGACTTTTCTATTTGCGTTTTCGGTCAATGAAGGTCTGGGGAATCGAGCAGGACTTGGAACCCACCAATATAGACATTGTTAGGAGAGTTGATCATGAGCATTGTTGCATCTGAGCCGTCGGCGCCTATTGCGTCGCTATTATTCCACGACTGGATGCCCCAATCCGCGTTCCATTGATCGGTTGTGAAGAAATCGCTGGTTGCGAGGGCGCTGGTTGTGCCGGTGCGATTCGTGATGACTGGCGGTACGCTCCCCGCGGACAACGACGAATCGACATTCCGGAAGTCCTGGAAGCGATGGTAGATGAAGTAGTCGGCAGAAGAGCCATTTGTACGGAAACAGGAGCATTCATCGCCGTTGTCGGTTTGTGCTGAGACCAGGAGGGCGAAGTAGAGGAGCGTTGCTGTAGGGCGAAGAGCCATTGCGTGGGAGGATCCCAACGGCAAACAGAGACGAGTCAAGCTGAGGTGAGCGACAACAGCAGATATGGGACAATGGGGCAGTAAGTGAATGCTGGTGCTGGAGGCGTAGGTAGGTAGCTATGCATCGAGCACATGCAACGAGTCGAAGAAGAGGATTAAGAGATGCATTACCAGCAAGACTGGGGGGAAGACGCAGCTGGGGGAGAAGGACAGAGAGGAGACGGATAGCTCGAGATGTAAATACCTCGTGTTGGTGCCAGACAGAGCAAAGCACGGCAAGGCAAGGCAAGGCAAGGCAATGCAATGCCAGAAAGAACAGTACGTAGGCCAATAGCAAGTAATATAATACCGGTCGGTGGCGCTGCTCAGCCCCGATTTCAGCTTTGATGGTGCTGATACAACCCGAGCGCACCAGGACAATAGTCGTAGCTAGAGTGCCGTATTAGCTACCACGTCGTACCGTAGTGCGCGCTTGGAACGTCGCCGCGGGTTTGGGTTGGTCCTGGTCCTGGTGTTTATGTAGATGGTCGTGAAACGGATTCACCTAAATGATAGACATCACGTGATACCCCTCCGCACGCAGTGTCAGATTTAAGTGCGATAGATGGAATCAATGGGGCTATTCAGCGATAATGCCATGATACGATCAAGTATACAAGCTGAAGTGGCTCAGGGCTTGATGCCAAGGCTCTCTACCAAGGAACGCTGAAACAGCTGCCAGGTTCTCCACGGCACATTTCTACCTTATTCAGACGACACTCATCCTCACCATCTGCAAGTTAAAGAAAGGACCGACGAAGTAATTAAGCGACAATTAAGTACAAAAGGACAGACAAGAGGAGATAGATTACAGCTCATACACGTAAACATGATATCTTCGCGCCATTCATTCATTCACTTCCCCCTCCATCGCCAAGCATCATCAACGAAACTGGCAAACTTAAACGCGGGAGCACACTCCCTACAGTGGTAACCACGGATGGACGAAGCAAGATATGCTATCGCAAGATAATGGGGCTAGCTAGCTTCGCACCGCCAGTCGCCGGAGAAGCAGACGAGGAACTGTACAAGCACAATAAAATCAAACAGAGAAGCAGAACCACTCAAATCATCCCCATTGCTTCCGGCGAACTTTCCAAAAGCCCCGAGTGCTCGTACATCCTCAATCGGTCAAGAGAGCTCCTCAAGAAGCCTTCATGATCGTATAGCCCTAAACTCTCGGGTCTACTTGGGACTGCTTCTTTCTCCACGCTCAATCTCCCGTTCTCTTCTCCCAAGAGACCTCGACGACTTTCTCTTTCATCCTCATGGGAAATACCCAAATCATTCCATTTGGGCGGTGTTTGTGGTGTGGGCATCTCCATCTTGCTCTCACGCTGGCTGCGAAGTCCACTCAAAGGTGCCCTGGCCATGGCGTCAGACCATCTCTTCCGATCCATCCCTGGAGTTCTGTGCCGGTTTGGGCTTCGCTGTATTCCAGAGTTTGCAGTTGGAGCTTGGTTGATGTGGTGGTAGCCTTGAATGCGTGCTTCATTTTGAGTTGGTGTACCATTAGAGCCTGGAAACGTATGGGGTGAGGACCTGATAACGGTTGACTGGCCTGTGGGTGAGAGAATAGGATGTTTTAAAGCCTGGATGTTAAGCCCTTTTGGTGGTATCTCGGCTTTAGCTGTCACTGATGAAGACATCGATTCCGGCTTCTTCTTCTTGAGCACCCGAATTGGAGTTAGTTGCCCCCCAGAGAAGACATCAGTCGGATCGTAGACTGTCTCGTATTCTTTGTCATCTTTCGACGGCTCCTCAGCTTCCTCGGCCTTCTCAAGTCCCTGTTCCAGCTTTTCGCTCACCCGAACCCTCAACATAGAATCTCGAATCGGCATACCTGGGCGGCGTGTGCTCGGGGAGCTGCCTGATCCAAGATTGAGATAGTGTCTACTCGCACAGCTGCGTATTTCTTGTCCAGCTCTCTCACTGGGACTTGGGCCGCGATTACTACTACGGCCTCGCAAATGGGGAAGCGGTTGTGATGCTTCGGAGAGTGTTGATAGACCTGTTGTACTATTGAGGCTTGAAACGTCTGAGTTCATTCGCCGTAGCATGCAAATCTGGGTTTCCATTGTGATGCCTGACTTTGGTGGTTCGTTCCGAGGACCGTGGGGTCCATGGAAGTAGGAGACTTGAGGAGTGCCGATTAGAGGGGGAGCTGGAGAGGTTGGAGGAGAGATGCTCAACGACCGTGGTCGTACTGGTGAGCGTGGAGGAGAAGGTGGAGATAACTTTGGAACCTTGGTAATCGAAAATCTTGGACTTGGGAAGGAGGTTAGACTTTCTGACTTCTTTGCCTCTTGGGCGGCAAGGGCATGGCTTTTGCGGCGTGCTGTTGCCACAATTAAGGAGGAGTTCTTGAAAAACTCGTCTTCGGAGTTTGAGCCGTCGCTATAGTAGTTACACATGGAAAGAGTGGACGAATAACCAGGGGCAAGATACAGAGCTCCTCCAGGGTCAATCGAAGATTCTTGCTCTCCTCCTGGGGCAGGTTGAGCCATCGAGAGGCTCGGGTTGAAATCTGCTACTGACGGTGGTCGGAAGAGGCTAATCTCGCGGTTGGGAGATTGCGACGGACTTGGTGGCGCTGGTCGTACTTCAACGCCAGCAAGCTCGGTAGCGACATATATTTGACCGCGAGGCAGAAGTGGTTGGGGTCTAAGTGCCGCAGTCGATGGAGAATCTTCTTGTCGCGTCTCGGGTACTGCATCCACGCTTGACCGTCGGGGGATACGAGACACTCGCATCGTGTACGTTTTTGGTTGTCCCATAGCCTTTCTTCTCGACCCAGAAGTCTTAGTAATCTGATGAGACATGGCCTCTTGAGGTGCCCATTGGAATGGATTTGACTGAGCCTCATCTTGGGCTGGGAGAAGTGATGATGCGAGCTTTGACTTATTCAGCGGCGCTTGCTGGTTGCCTGAAACATCTCGCAGAGGAGAAGACGTGGAAACACAACTGGAGGGACGTTCCAGTGTTGCTTGGCCACCGAAAGTGGACTTGCGAAGGTTCAGTGGTCGTGATCCTAAAGAGGACATAGCGGTTGGTGGTGTCGAACTCCGCACAGAAGAATAGAAAGGATCTCCTTGGAGAGATATTCGGATTGCTTTGTTTGCACGTGGGGTTACTGACTTGCGCCCACTAAGAAGCAACGAGTCGCGATTTCCAAGGAGCATCGAATTGCGATTACCGAGTGCGCTCACTGACCATCTGGCATCCTTGTGCATCAAGGCGGATATTTCTGAAGAGCCGCCTGAGGAAGCCCCTCCAGAAGAGATGCGCACTTTGTGTCTCTGCTCATTCTCATTGCGCATTCCCCGCTTGCTTGGGGATGTGAGGGTCGCGGGTATAACCAAGTCGGGGGTGTTCTTACCACAGAGGCTATCATCCGACGCCACAGAATGGACCGGAGACTTTGCAACCTTTCTTCCTGGACTTGGAGTATGAGTGATGTACCTTTCGTAGATGGAGCTGTCGGCGGAGCCAGCATATGAGCTAGGATCTGGCGTCATCATCTTTTCACGACCATCCTTGGGCTTTTCTGTTGGGCGTGGTGGCGATGGAAGCCGGTCTTTTGGTGGCGATCCAGGAAATGCCCCAATTGAACTCCTTGCTCTGGTGAGAGAGTTTCTCTTCAGCCGTTCCGAAGTAGATCTCAGAATTGATGTTAGTTGGAGTTGGCTATCCGACGTTGAGTGTCGCCTGTATGCCTTGACCTCCTTGGGCTCAAGTATCCTCGAGAAGGGCTGAGATTCTGGACTGTGATTTGGGGTGTCAAAAGCAAGATTCTGCTGGGAGGCCCTGGAATAAGTTCTGGTAGGCCACTTGGGTGGTGATCCACTTGGTGTTGTGAATACGGGACTATCTGAAGCAGGCATCTCAAAGAGACCCCCAAGAGGTAATCCTGTATACGGGGGCATGTCCATGTGAGAGACTAACGGCCATGAGTCTCTCATGCCGGAAATGCAAAACATTGGTTTCTCTGGCGAAATTGATCGTCTCTTCAAGATTCTGGCTTTTCTCGGTTCTTCTGGCCGACCACTCGAGATCCATCTCTTACTTGGTGCACGTTGCAACCCTGCGCGGCGCAGTGATCTTCTCTGTGACCATGCTACAGGCTGTGTCATCTCCAGAATATCCTTGCCAGCATCTTGAGACTCTTCGACGCCGGCCTCGACTTTCTTCCGTTGGTGGACGACTCTGGCAATATACAGCCCGATGGCTGTTAAGATACCGCAAAGTACAATGGCCCCCGCAACAGCGATTCCGATGATGACGGGGCCCGAAAGTGTTGGGGATGTAGCGGCTGCGGTGGATTGCCTTCGTGCTATGGGTATAGCTTTCGAGTTGAGCCTCGGCGACATTTTGTCAAGCCCATGTAGTGCCTACCTCCTTGTTGTGAAGGCGGCGATGCACGGCGCCCATCCAGCAGTTGAGGGACAGATATGTCGCTGGAGAGGCAAATCGAGAGCTGCTCCTCCAGAGGCAGCCGTAAAATTACAAATTAGAAGTCTGGGTATAGAAAAGGCGACTATTGGTGTGTATACAGAAGGTAGGTAGGTACCTAGATCTGATTCTGAAGGCGCTGGGGCAAAGAGGAAACGAGTGAAAGGCAGTTTCTAGCAACATGCAAGCTGCGATTGAAGGCAGAGAAATCATGATATGAAGAGAGATTCTGGGTCCATGCAGAATAAACAGCAACAGAAGAAGCTGCATTGGAATGGGCACTTGCCCATCTAGCTTTGGTCTTACATTCCTGGCTGCCCGGCAGCGGCTGGGCTGAGTGGATGAGTGGATGGTGCGAGCTGGCGAACCCAGGCAAGTAATTTCATGAGCGTCGAAGAAACCTTCATCTCGAGAGGGGGGCCTGAAAGGGATAAGGAGGACTTGGTCCATTGTTGCTGGAAATTCTATTTGACTCTGGAGGCGGGCGTGGCGATGCGATGCTGCCCGGTCTCCTGCCTTCGATGTTGTGTCCGGGGCATCAGGGAGCACACGAGGGCAGCAATTTGCATGAACGTCTGTCGAAGGGATCTCAGCCGAGTCTAAAGGCTGTTGTTGAGGATATACTTTGCGATTGTGGGAGGAAATGAGAATGATGAGTGGAGTGGGAAGGAAACTGGAGGAGGAGCTTAGTACGCGCGCTACTCACCACCACAGCCAACCAACCACCGCCGCCACAGAGCAATCGTTCTTGGCGCTGGTCGAATGATGTTGATGGTGGTGGGATTGTGGTGGAATGTGAAATGTCGAAGCTCGTTGCACGGAGCAAACGAAGTGAAGCTGGTCGGAGTGGTGGAGTCGGCGGCGATGTACGAAAGTACTTCCGTACAGTACCGTCCTCACGTGCAGCGGAAGCGGGTGCTTGATCGGCCTCAGGCATGCAGATGGGATGGTCACGTGCCCTGTACGAGTACGGGGACGTCGTCTATGGAGGTCTGGTTGTTCCCTCCTGACTCAAGCTCTCAAGCTCTCAAGCTCCAAGGCTCGTCCATGTTCTCGTCCTCTTCATCCTCGCCCTCGCTATCTCGGCGATCGTAATTGCAACACCGCCAGACCTTACCACCCGTCAGTCTACTTGGATCCGTCTCTCTCTCCCTCTCGGTCTGCCCCTCTGCTGTTGGACAGAGAAGGAGGTGGGACCAGCTTCGTACGATGCTCTACCACGACCACAAGGACATCGACAGACCGCACCGCACCACCACCACCACGACCACCAGTCATGGCATCGTCTGAAAGCTGCGCGCCGCCCACTGCCCAAATCCGATTTGACCGCCTTTGAGCTGGACGGGGCATCACAGCGAAGTCTTGGGGACCTCGAGAGCACTGGTGGTACCTAGGGAGCCTCGGTGCTGTCGCCCATGCCCTGATAGGTGCGCAAGGACCCTTGGCGGGGTCGTCGATGGAGGGGCAATGTGGTGGGACAATGTATCCATCCCATTATCAGAGCACCAGCTGCTACACCCCATCTTTCCGTCCTCCCATCCTCCCATCCTTCCATCTTTCCACGTCCTCCCACTCACTCCCTCATCCAACAAACACCACCACCACCACTACCACCACCAGTACAGCCAAGTCCCAAACGACGACACTCCATCCTACCTACCTACCTACCTGCCCCTACGCCTCTTCACCATGGCCGGCAAAGCAATGAACGGAGGGAACTTTTCCCACAACAACACCGAGGCTCCAGCTACGACCCGGATCCTGCCCCTCTTCTCTCTGAAGGGCCGCACGGCAATCGTCTCCGGCGCCGGAGCAGGAATTGGTCTTGCAGTTGCACATGCTCTGGCTGAGGCGGGTGCAAACGTTGCCATATGGTACAACAGCAACAAGAAGGCCATTGCCGAGGCCGAGAAGATTGAGAAGGAGTACGGCGTGAAGTGTAAGCTCTTTGATCCTCATGTCCGCGCAAGACAACACTGACAGCCTCCAGGCAAGGCGTACCAAGTCAATGTCAAAGAATTTGCGCCGGTGGAAGCTGCAGTCAACGAAATCGTCAAGGAGTTCAACGGCCGCCTTGATATTTTCATCGCGAACTCTGGAATTCCGTGGACACAGGGCCCAGCATTGGATGGCGAGCTCGATCACTACCGTAACGTGGTTGCCACAGATCTCGATGGGACCTTCTACTGTGCACGAGCTGCGGGCTTGCATTGGAGACGGCAGAAAGAAGAGGGCACCACCATCGATGGCAAGAAGCTGGAGCACTACTCGGGTGGTAGTTTTGTAGCAACAGCAAGTATGAGTGGTCATATTGTGAACCTCCCACAGTTGCAGGCAACGTACAACGCGGCCAAGGCAGGAGTTATCCACCTCTGTAAGTTTCAGTGCCCCATTCCCCGCAGGTCAGATGAATTAAGGGGGCTTACTCGCGATTAGGCAAATCCCTCGCGGTTGAGTGGGTAGGCTTCGCTCGTTCTAACAGCGTCTCACCCGGATACATGGCAACTGAAATCTCCGACTTTGTACCTACAGCAACAAAGAGTATATGGAAGGATAAGATCCCCATGGGGTAACGTGCCAATTTCCGAGTACTGTCTCAATTCCTTACTGACATGAATTCTAGACGAGAAGGAGAAGCTCACGAACTGAAAGGTGCATTCCTTTACCTCGCTTCTGATGCGGCTTCCTACACGACTGGTACGGACATCATCGTGGATGGTGGTTATTGCTTGCCATAAGCTGCCCACCGCCTACAGGCAGATCAGTTACGCCTTTGTGTTTTGGCCTCAACCTCGAAAAAAAAAAAGACTACACTTCTAGACGGATATAGACTTTCACTAGTTTCGAACCAAGAAGAATACCTAACCATATCCACATTCACACCAGATTAAGGCGTTAGTTCAAGCGCTTCTCTTGCCGAAGGGCATATATATAATATCAGCGTGCGAGTGCCCGCCAACATTAGACTTGACTCGTGTCGAATCATTGATGGCCCAATTTGATATTACCTACCTACTCTCGAACAAGCACAAGGCTGGTAAGGATTCGATTTTGTGAATGCAATAATTCTGGCGCAGAGTTTATTGTAAACAGCGTTTTCACTTGACCGAGGTTGAGATGAGATCGGGTTATACCCAAGAGGTAGTGTTCCATTTTTATCTATGCTTTTCGCCATGCATCCTTAGTTGGGGCGATCTGTTATTTCTTTAGAATTGACCCGTTCTATCTACCACAAGATTCCCCTCTGCGGAGACTGTCGTGTAGAAATCCGTCTTCTGACGATTGTTTTCCGATCTACAATTTCCTGCTCCGAAGCAAACTAAGTTGCAAAGACACCAAGTTACAAAGACCACGAGAAAGCCCATTACCTCCTGAATCAACCACTTGGATTCTAAGCGCGACGAAGATAATTACTTGCATCAAATCTTATCGGAGCAGTGTGCAGGAGCTCCATCGTGGCGCTCTCCGTGCTCGGCCAAAAAGCGACAAAGTTCATCTGGGCCCATCTGGGAATGTGGTACAGTACATCAGAAAACCTTGATTATCGAGTGATGGTATAGTGTGTTAAAGAAGTGACGTGACAAAATAGAGACGCCTCGCAAAACCAGGTCCATGCCGTCCCTGGTGACAATTCATAACCATCAATGCCGTTACGCCCAATAATCCAACATAAGAGATATCTAGTGTTCCGTCTTAGAAATAGCAATCTTGTCCGAACCCACTCCCGGTAATCTCTATTTTGTTCGCACTGTCTTTTTCTTCTTTCTCTGTTACAGCCGGTAGCTTCGGCGAGTGCAAGGCCTCTTGAACTCTCCGAGCCAGGGCCGCGTTGTTTGTGGACACCTTCTGCCCTTGTTGCCGGAGCTTCGCTGCTCGAAGCTCAGCTTGATAGTCTGACTCTTTCCGGGTCCCAGACGCTTTCTTTGGCGGTGTGGTGGGCTTCAACCTTGTTGGATTTTCAACGGTGCTTGGCAAAGGGGCCGATTGCTTTCTGGTCGAGGGTTTGGATCTGAGTGATCCGATGCGACCGAAAATGCTGCGAGAACGACAAGTCAGGCCGGTTGAGTAGCATTTTCGATGCGAGAACTTACCTAGAACGACGAGATGGCTTTGATGCATCTTTTGATTTCTGTGCGACTACTGCTGGAATTACGACTGGAGCTTCTGATGATATTTTCACAGCAGGGACTGTTTCTGACGGCCCTTTGGGGGCCATCTCACCCAGCGGAAGCTCAATGGCGCTATCTGGAATTGTTTGAGCTGTTTGAACCTTGGCTATGTCCTCGGATTCAGCCGGGACACTCAGCGTTGGTCCTACCGCAGGTTGTTCGGTAGCTTTTAGGTCAACGCATGGTGAGACTTCCTTTTGCGGGATCTCGTTCTCTTCCGTCGATACGGTGGGAATGGCAGCAGGTTCAAGCTTGTGCTCTTCAACGGTTGGTGACTCTGGTAATGGCAATTCTTCTGGGCGCCTTTCATTTTCCTCGTTGTCGATTTTCACCTGCGATGACTCTGTGTCTTCAACGGGAAGTTCGACGGCTTCATTGCCTCGTGTAGCCGACTCGTCTTGCACAGCGTCTACATGCTTCATCTCGTTTCTGTCTTCGACTCCATCGTTTGTCGACTCCGGTAATGTAATTGATTTTGTCAAGGCCGGCTTCTCCTCAACAATTGGTAACGCAGAAAGTGGCGCTCTTGATCTTTTCCTGAACAGACCTGAAAGAGAATAGCTTCTCGAGAGCCTCTTGCTATCTTTACTCTGACTTTGCTGCACATCTTCACCGATTAGAAGACGCTTCAATTGGGATTGTGCCACCTACTCTGGGTATCATGCCCCTCACTCTGAGATGCCATCTTCGCAGGAAAGAAAGATTTGGCCATTTTGACTTGTAGTGACAGAATTGACAGAACTGGCGTGACCAAAGTTTATAAGAGAGAAGTGACGGCTGAAAGGCTTGGGCAAAGGCAAAAAGAGACGACGGCACGAGGGGGAGCAAGACGGCCTACATAAGACATCCAGCCAGCCAGGATGGCAAATCCACTTTCTTGCCATCCCATCGCTTCCCCAGGATATTCGTCAAAATATCCTGGGGCAAATGTGACATGGTTTATGGTTGCATCCCAAAGCAGCTTGCTACCCGAGACCAGAGATTGAGGCGTACGCGTAAAACGGTGGCACTTGCACAGAACATTGGTCTCGTGCGTAGCCGATTTGTCTTTTGTTTCCTTGACGATCCTTCGTTCGCGAGTCAATTTCTGTCAGGGTCCTATCGGATGTTCTTACGATCGCCAGACTGTACGAAAGAGTCTCGGCTCTACGTTCGTACGATGGAGCAGAGGGCACTCGTTTTTGCAATGCCTGGGTGGATATGATACGCCGCGCTCTCCACCGCAGTACAGTATCGTACCGTAAGCTACGAAGCACCGATGCCACAGTCCTTGCTGTGCCGGTATGGAAGCCAGTGGCCAGCCCCTTGAGATGAAGTGCTTACTGTGCTGTGCTGGCTCGCAAGCCCGCCACAGAGCCTCCGAGGGCCCAGAGGTCCAGAGGTTGTCGACACTCCCGTCAGCATCTAGCTACTCGTACTTAGCCATCAACCTTAAAAATAAACACCATGTCAGCAGCTACTGGTATAGCCAGCTACCGGTGGGCAGGGCTTCGACACTGCCTGCCTTTATTTACCAGAGTTAGCACCTGCTACAACGACTATTTTCGCTTCGGAGTTGTGTCCAAATCCTCCTCCCTACAGTTCTACCGTAATTACTTGCTGTCGTGCTGGGTTGCTTTGGGGCCCGCTGCGGAGATACAACCGAGACGTTTATTACCGAGGATTCACCCAAGTCCTAGCATTGGCTTTGGACAGCAGAGTCGACCAATTCGGCGTTGATTGTTTGAGTTTGGTTCTTGAATTGGGTGGTGGTTGTGTGTTGTGGTCTGAATCGGATGTGCGAGTATGTACCGAAATGGTGATGGCTGCATTGCTTATTGCTCCGCTTAATGCGTGCTGTTACGCTTTGCATATCCGAATTTCGGTACTGGTGGTGCTGGTGGTGAGTGAGATGCTTATTACGTACGTTCCTAGCCGCCTTGCCATTCTCTGTGCCGTCGAAAGCTTGAAGCTGAGTCTTGATTTCTGTGATGGGTGGGTTGGCATCCTTGTTGTGTCGTCTTGCTGTTTTCTTCCCCCGCTATTACAGTAAACCCGCTATTACAGTAAACTACCGTACGGTCTGGTCATTGTTGTGTCGTGTTTGGACTTGTAATTGGTATGATTGCTAGGAGAAGTCTTTTCGTGTTCATCTTGCTTTCTTCCATTTGCATGACGTCGACTTGGAGCGAGCGGATTGAAGAGCATTGCTCTTTTCAGTCCCAATCGACGTCATCTTACCGGCAGCGTGGCAACGTTTGTTTACATTTCTTCCTGTAATCGCTCGCGGGCTGGTATTGAGTGCGTGGGTGATTGATTTACGATTACATACATAGGTAGAGAAAGGCCTTCGCGATAACCGTCGACCCGGCGTCCTGAATAGACATCCAAGGTCCGTCGAAGACAGTGCAAAATACTGTAGAAATAAATGTACTCGGCCTAGTGAAGGAGGACGGGCCAACACAGAACCTAAAATATATAACTAAACTCAAAATAGACAGCTTTTCGGCCTTGTGTAGCGACACCACCCTCGTATTCCTGAAGATTCGATCGGCAGACAGGTTGGAGTATTCGGTCCGCAGAGCTGCCATGGCAGGCTCGTAGACCGAAGCTTTCAGAGGCTTGGTTCGGTCTGTGTAGTACGACGACAGATCGGGCTCGGAACGTCGTTGAGCCTGATTCTGACCTTTGGGAGGCGACTGATCGATCTGACTAGCCTGGACCTTGATTTGACTAGAACTCAACGCAGCATATTGGGTCGTTGTGGCATTTTCAACAACTGCAGAAAATTCCTCGAAATCCTGACGTCTCCGAATCAAGGTCGTCAACTTAGAATGGTCGAGTTTGATCCAGCGAATATGCCTTCGACTTCCCAGTTGGCTACCAAACATTAGCACTGAGCTTGCTCTTGCTTCACCTCAGCGCATGGGACACCATAGACGACCAGATCAGGATACAAATGCCATGAAGAAATAGCAAGTAATGCCGCTCCCTCTAAGGTATTCCTTTTACAAGGTTGTTTATAGCCTCAAGAGCCACCGTCCACGCCTCCATGACACTGGAATAAGTTTCTGGCTCGTTGTTGACGGGAACACTCGTATTGTTGAGAATCAGCATTGTCTGTTTGTGCTGCAGTGCCTTGGCTTGATCAGCACTTTATAACCACGCTCGCGCACTAGCATCCCAATTTGTGAGATCGCTACGAAATATACTGTCCTGCTGAGTCGCTAGGAGTGCCGCGTGGTGCTCTTCTGAATATAGATGACTTTTTTCCTGACTACAGATGAATCCTTTCTGCTTCTGGACCAGTCCAACCCATACTGATATCGCTTCAGGCCTGTGAATATCCTGGCAAGCATGCAAGCCAACAGATGAACTGCAATGGCAGCACTTCCGGAAGTAACAGCGGCCCACTGCAGGATCGCGAAGCCGGTATTTGCAGATTTCTAGGTGGAATAAGTGTATTGAGAGGTGTGAGATGCCTCATGATTGAAGACAGGAAAGGGAAAGCATTCATATATATATAGCAGACAAAACCAGAGGGTTTACATACAATACTAGCTATATCAGCACCAACGTGATTGGCGAAGATGCTCTCTTTATCGATATCTTCTCTGAGATTGATGGACGGCATTGATGAGATCTCGGAAACTCTTATCCCATATGCTCGGAACAAATTCTCTGTCTGAGGAAGAGAGCCCTAAAACAGACCAGCTAGTTTCGACGGCGGCCTTATGCAAGGCCCCTTCTTCAGCATCGACTTTCCTCTTCCTTGAAATGGTCTGACCCAAGCCCTTATATTCGATTGGAGCTTCAAGATTGACAAGGGTAAAATCGAAATTCAGGTTGGCTAGCACAACTGTATTCTCTTTGTGTATAACAGCCAAGGCTACTATCACCTTGCTTGCTATTCTACCTGACTGGTTAGTTAGATTCTACATATAGAGGCAAAGCGAATATGACTAACCGCACGAGTCGCTTACCTAGTTACCTGTAGACTGTAGATAGATATCGGGGTAGGTACCTAACCTATAGGTACCTATAGGTACTTAGAAATAAGGGTAGGTATCTAGTAGTTATGTTGAAACACCTTATCTCTTAGTAGGCAGATCTTAGAGTTAGGTGCCGTCACGTTATGTTAGCTAACACTTAGGTGACGTTAGGTAACGTAATCGCTTAGCTTCCCTACTAGAGTATATAGGGGTAAGAAGAAGACAGAGTGTAGACTCTTCTTCTTCTTCCTTAATCTAAATAAATATAACACTTTTACACCTACACCCTGTCTAAGTTACCATATAATACTACGTATAGGTTATACCTATTTTAATAGGTTATAAGCCCGGGTTAGTCTATGGCTAGCACAAGTATTCACTATCGAGTTAATAGAATTAGTCTCTGAATTAGACAGAGCATTAAGGTTAGAAATCTCACGATCTAAAGGACCAGATTAACCCTCTACGAAGGACTATAGAAAAAGTTAGCCACTACGAAGGACTGTGGTATAGTTAGTTATAGAAAAGAACCTCTATATAATTGTTAGCTACCAAGGACGGTGTAACTAAAACCTTTATAAAGGACCGTGGAGTATACTAGAAAGAAACTAGAACCTTATAAAGGACTATTAAGGAACTTAGAATAGAACCCCTAAGTTGTTAAAAAGAATATAACACATTATTAATATTACGTTAAAGCTTAATTAAGTGGGTTACATTTTAAAGACCTACCCCTTATAATAAACTTATAGTTATAAGACAATAATTATAACAAATATATAACCTCCCCTTCCTAGAAAACATAGAAGGGTATAAGTAAATCGACTAGAACAGGCTAGCGCCAATAATCACTTGGTTAAACTAGGAAACGTAGTTTAAATTAAATAACTACCTATCTAAAAGGAAAAGGACAGTACTATGTTATTAAGTAGACAAAGGAAACGTGTACTATAATAAAGAGAATAGTTAACAGAAAATAGACAACTATTAGTAATACATCTAGAACATCTACTCTAGGGACTAACACGCTAGAATCGGTTAAAAATAATATAACGTAGAATGTTAAAAAGAAATTATAGTATAAAGTAGATAAGACAGATATTATCTATAAACTTATCCTCTATGTTAATAATCTAGACAATAAGGAGATTAAGGAGCTTAAGAGTATAAAGGAGAAATAAGAATACCTGTAGAAAAAGTATAGTAAGACTAACCCTGTTATAGATAGAGAGAACAAGAAGAAACTCTATAATTTTAAACTTAAGGATATAATAATTAAGGAAGAGTAGCTTAAGATATAGGAGCTAAGGCGGAAAGTCGTCACAGCTAAACTAGCCTAGAAAGCTATCTTGACTAAGGAAAAGATAATAGACTACCTAATCTAAGGGTTACTAAAGGAATTTACTATTGTTGTCGACTCCCTTAACAATAGTTTAAAGATAGTCTAAGAGAAACTAGATATACTTATCGTAAAAGAAGTATAGATAGAGAAGACTACAGAGAATAGAATATAGGCTTTAACAAGAGAGGAGAAGAACCGAGGGAATAATTAGACCTCCTTATTAAATAATAATACTAACAAAGAGTTAGAAGTTAGTAACATCACTTGCTATAAATGTGATAAGAAGGGATATTTCACTTAGGACTACCTATTCAAGAAGCTAATTAGCTAGCTAGTAAAGAAGGCTAATAGTAGAAAACTAAGCACCTTTAATAAAAGAAAGTCGAAGTATAATAACCGAGATAGGAATTAAAAGTCTAAGCCAAGGATAAAATCTAGATCAGAGAAATCTAAGGTTAAGTAGAAACTAAAGGCTTTAAAGTTAAAGAAGAAAGGCCGAGACTACGTAGTAGACTTAGACTCTAAGTTAGAATTAGACATAGACTCTTTATCTTTAGAGGAGACATCGGTCAACTTAGACTCCCATGATAATGATTTAGACGAAGAGACCACTAGTATTAGTGGTGTAACCATTAGTAAGCAAGATCCTACCTAGGTGACAAAGGTCTATAAATAGATCGCCGACACTAGAGCCTCATCGTATATAACTGACTAACTTAAACTTTTTAGGGGGCCTCTCCTAAATATAAGGAGATAAACCATTAAAGTTAGAGAGGGGAAGTTATATACGAACAGGAAAGGTACTGTTAAAATAAGGTTACTAGACAGAAGACTTATATTACTTCTAAACACTCTTTATATACCTGATTTAGAAGTTAATCTATTTTCTAGTAGAAGAATCTATAAAAAAGACTTAACTTTCACGGGTGACTCTAAACGTATATAGTTTCTAGCTAATAGCGAAGTATAGTACGAAGCTATAATAGAGAATAGTATCTACCTAATGTTATACATTATCTAACTAATCTATAACTATCACTCTAAGAGGATAAAGAAATTAGAGAAGGCTATAATCTATAATAAATATAAACTAAGTCGGACACGTTACCTAAAGGAAAGAGCCTTAGTCTATAGAGAGTGTATTAAAACTACTATAGCTACCGAAATATATAACTATCCTAAAGATAACTTTACCGCTAATACTAAGGAGGTAGACAACAAAGGGTAGAAGTTAACTTTAAAACTAAAGAAAAGGTGTAAACATACACAAGTCTAAATCTAGCGAGACGTTTAAAGGTATATACTATACTATCGTAGATTTAGACACCTTAGTCCACGAAAGATTAGTCAATTATATAAGGTGATAAACCTAGAGGAACCTATTATTATTCTAAAGTACCTACTAATATATAAAGTCTATAAGTTAACGAAGATATAAAATAAGATAAACAAGGAACTAGTAGAACATAAGCTAGAACTAAATAATCTTATCTTAGTAGATATCTACGGCCCCCTACTAAAGTCTCTAAGAGGAAATAAATAGTTTATAGAAATTATTAATAATATAACTCATAGAACTAAGTTAATACTAATAAAAACTAAGGACTAGATTATTCCGGAGTTATATAAATACAAGGCTCGTATAGAACTTTAACATAATAGGAAGATTAAGGTAGTTTAGATAGACAATACACCTAAAATCATGAAGATCCTAGAGGAATAGAAGAGAACTAAGAGAAGTAAGGCCTAGTTTACTATTCCTCACATATTAAGTTAAAATAGACCGACTAAGAGAAGTATACAGACGTCTAAAAACATAATACATACTCTCTTAAAGGAAAGTAATTTACTAATTAAATTCTAGGACAAGGTAGTAGAACATAACTTATAGTTATAGAATTAAACTTAAACAGGAATATACGTCGACAGAGAATAAATCAGTCTAGAGGAAGGGTGGACAGACAAACTACTAACTATTAATACTCTCAAGGTTTAAGGACGGAAATACTATGCCTAGATTAGTCCTAATTCTCACCCCGCTAGAATACGTATAGACAAGCTAGTTGACCGAGGACGAGTGGGAGTCTTCATAGAGTTTACACCGGAAACTAATAAACAGTACAAAGTATATATACTAGACCTGGGATATACCTAACGGTTTACCTAGGTAGACATCGATGAAGAAACTAAAGGTAGAAATATAGACTTAAAGATTAGGATAGATAGTATAAGAAGCTAAGGAACAATAACTAGCCTACCTTTAAGAAAGCTAGTTAGCCGCCTAAGGAAAGATAACACGACAAGTGATAAAGATATAGTGTTACCTAACCAGCTAGGGTTACCTAACCACCAAGAGGCTAGCTAACCACGATAGAACACTATAACACCTTGAGTCGAAATCCTATACTTTAAGCCGCCACTAAATATACTAGTCGTAGAAGATAATAATCTAATAGAAAAGGATAATAAAGATTAGTATTAAGAAAAGGAACCCGAGATAAAGACTATACTACTAGCACCTAAGGAAACTAGTTATAACCACTTGTTATCTAAAAATCGAGAAGAGGATAAACTACCATCTAAAAGAACAAGGCTCTAATTGTTAAGACAAGGACAAGTAGAGACTATAACATAGGAATAGCCCCTACTACAGGATAAACTAGTGAGAGAAAATTACTAGGCACCAAGTGTTAAAAGTAATATAGAAATAGAAGACACTTCTAATGTTAAGATAGTAGGAGCTAGTAAACAGTTCTTTAAGAAAAGAAAACGATTAGAGAGTGACGATACTAGAAGGGCTTTTCAGAAAATTATAAGGGTAATAATTATACTAGCACAATAGAAGGAAGCTATAAGAACAAGCTAGAACTAAAGAGAATTATAGAAGTTAAAGAAGAACTACTAGAAGGATATCGCCTAGGTTATAACAGGTGAAGACTACTATAATGTTAGATATATAGCTACTATAATCTACGGAGTTCCTATCCTAAGAAACTATAAAGAAGCGATTAGTAATCCTATCTATAGAAAGAAATAGAAAGGAGTTATAGATAAAGAAATTATAGCCTTACATAGAAATAGAACATAGATTAAGGAAACACCACTAAAAGGAGCTAACCTTATATTAATAAAATAGGTCTTTACTATTAAGAAGAAACTAGACAGATTAATTAAGCGGTATAAAGTAAGACTTGTTACTCGAGGGTTTAGTTAAGTCTATAGCATTGACTACAAGGAAACGTTTACCCTAACTATAAGGATTAATACACTCCGGACATTCCTGGCAATTATTATAGTAGAGGATTTAGAGTGTTACTCTTTTAATATTAAGAACACATTCACCGAATCACTTATAAACGAAAGACTCTATTTAGAAGTACCTAAAGGTGTAAGAGTAAAGAAAGGTGAAGCCCTACGAGTTCTACAGAGTCTATACAGACTAAAGTAATTAGTACGAGACTAGAACTTACTGTGTAAAGAATACCTTCTTAAATAGAGCTTTATATAAAGTCTCACGGATCTATGTTTATATATAAGGGCTAAAGATAAGCTCATGGTTCTTATCTATATAGATAATATAGTTGCTATAGCCCTAAGTATAGATCTAATTAATTAGTTTAGTAAGAAACTTAACTCGAGGTTTAAGAGAACGCCGCTTAGTAAGACCGAGTAGATCTTAGGAATATAGGTTACTTGAAACTAAAAGACTTAGGAGTTGTTTCTTGATTAGGAAGTATATATTAATTCGCTACTAAACCGACTTAGGATAAAACATGTAAAGACTCAAGGAAAGTACACTCTTATTAATAGATATAATATACTATCACTATCTACTAATAAGGACTAACGAGTTAATGTTGTAGACTACTAGTAAGTACTTAGTTGTGTTATGTTTACCATGGTCTATACTCGACTAGACATCTGTTTTACTGTTAGACGCCTAGTATAGTTTATAATAGATCTATATAAGCGTCACAGAGTAGCTATAAAGGGACTCCTTAAATACCTTCGATCTATATACAAGTAGAAAATAAGATTCGGACCAGGGAATGGCCGAAACCTTGTAATGTATACAGATGCCGACTAGGCCTCATTGAACTCTAATAGGAAGAGTATTTCTAGAGTAACTATATAGCTATTTAGAGGAACTCTAGTGTATACAAGCTATAAGTAGAAATTGGTAGCTATGTTAAGTACCGAGTCCGAGTATATAGTAGCAGCACTTAGTGCTAAACTTAGCTAGTGGCTCGCTTAGGTATTAAGAGATATAGGATATCCTTAGTACATAGTAAGTAATAGAAAGACTGTCGAAACATAAGGCGATAACTAAGGAGCACTCGCCTTGATTTATAACCCTTATATATATAAGAGGTTAAAGTATATTAATATATGTTACTACTTTACTCGCGACCTTGTAGAGTGGAAAAGAATTACTGTTGAATATATCTATATAGAAGATATAATTACCGACGGAATAACAAAGTCTTTAAATCGACCTAAGTTTAAGGAATTCAAGAGGCAGCTTAGTCTAGTTAACTTTAAGGTTGTATAGGGGAAACTAGTTGTATCTAGGTTATAATGCCCAGATCTAGTTAGACAAGAAAAGTAGAGGAAAAGGGCAATAACATTTAGATCTCTAAGCTCTAAGTAGGAGTGTTAAAACACCTTATCTCTTAGTAGACAGATCTTAGAGTTAGGTGCCGTCACGTTATATTAGCTAACACTTAGGTAACGTTAGGTAACGTGATCGCTTAGCTTCCCTACTAGAGTATATAGGGGTAAGAAGAAGACAGAGTATAGACTCTTCTTCTTCTTCCTTAATCTAAATAAATATAACACTTTTACACCTACACCCTGCCTAAGTTGTCATATAATACTACGTATAGGTTATACCTGTTTTAATAAGTTATCTATTCTAATCTATACTTAGGCTATAGTATATACGTTATTATATAGACTACTATATAGGTTACTATATTAGTTACTAGAATTAAAATAACCTTTTAAAAACAACCTTGGATTTTACCTTATCTAACCTTAACTCTATTTTCTCTTACTCTCTACTCTACTCTATTCTCTACTTTTATAATAATTACTACTTTAAGATAAGGTTTATTAATTTTAAAACTTTAGTTCTAAATATAAGAGATTATTTACTTAGTTACTAGATTACTATTAAAGTGTAAGGTCTACACGTAGTAAATAGAGAGTATAGTAGAGTAGAGAGTAGAGTAGAGAGTAAGTGAAAATAGAGTTAAGGTTAGATAAGGTAAATTCTAAGGTTGTTTTTAAGGTTATTTCTATTGTAGTAACTAATATAGTAACCTATATAGTAGTCTATTTAATAGTCTATGTAGTCGTCTATGTAATAACCTATATACTATAGCCTAGGTATAGATTAGAATTGGTAACTACTAGGTACCTAGTGGGTAGGTAGTATAGTCGTTGTAGGTACCTATAAATACCTATTCCGCTGTCTAACTATAGAATGCTCACCTGCTACTTATAATACTTATAATTAAACTTGAACCTTCACGGTTATAATGATGTGTTCTAAAGAATCTACGGTTACCGTTGGTCTATTATAGGGTATCGAGGTTGAGGAAACACTTACCACGTAAGACGCCTAGAAGTAGTGTAACGATCATGGTCCTGTCTACTCCCGTGTATTAGGGTGAGTATATAAAAAGTACTTACATATTAGGTAGCGAGGGTATAAGCTACCAACTACGGTTAGAGTCTATAACAAAGATGAAAACTTCCCTTATGTCTCTACTACTCTGGGAGGAAAGTGCCTTATTTTTAGATACGTATCTGCCTAGATCAGTGCCTGCCCGGCTTCGGTGTGATTTACTTATTCTGAATGACTTCTCATACAAAGCAATATGCTCCGACTATGAATGAAATCATACATATTGCGAGGCTGACTCGTTACAGTAGATTATATATGAACAGGGCATTGTATTTGTTCACTCGCTAAAGTTATGGCGTTCAAGGCTCTTCAGCCAGCCACAGACTTGCTTATTCCTTACACAACAGTATCTAATATCTTGCCACATGTGCACAAGCTACCTAATTTACAAACAGTAACTATTGCTGGAAATACACGTCCAAATTTTCATGTCTGCCTTTACCCCAAGTGTATGTTCTCAGATCGCTGTGATAACTAATAGTTATCTAGTCCAAATAACGCTCAACCCTAGCCATCCACCCATTTAGCACAACAGCCCGGCTTTCTATTCACCCCTTCTGAATCCTATTCTTAATATAAAATCGCCCGCCTCGAAACGAAACGTCTGAAAAGACTTCCCAAACTCTAGCCAATTGTAAATTTTATCCCTATCCTAGAAACACCAGCCGATAAGACGGACAAATCTTTTTGCCTCTTTTAGTGAAAGTCCGTTGTACTCTCTTGGACGTATGGGATTTAGTGTTGCGTCAACAAGATATTCAAGTTGGACGCCAGGATATAGACTTGGTTCCCATCTCCTATTAGTAGAAGTTCTAGCTAACAAAGCTTGAGACAAAGTTCGGTAGGTCCCTGTAGGTATAATTCCGGCTGCTACAAAGTGTGTTCGAAAGGGAGGCCGGCTTCGCGAAAAGAAATTATAGTCTTCTAGATCTACTTTTGAAAACCCATAGAATGCATTGCTTATAAATCTTTGGACGTAACTCTTCCTAAAAGATGTCCTTCTGTCCTCAGTAAAAGAGGGGTCTAGGAAGTAACGCAGTTGTGTTAATCCACGCTACTCTATACTATCTCCTATAACCGGAGAAGAGAGTAAAGAGTTGTCCATAGAGAATGTATTCTCAAGATAGAAGACAATAAGTTAATAGATATATTTTACCTCCTTAATCTCTTACTACTTATATATTAACTAGAAAAACTCTTGCTTAACAAGTTATACTTCCTAATTGAAGTAATGGCTAACTGCTGGCCATGCTAACAACAAGGCATGCATTGCGACCACATCAGACCTTGTAGCAGCCGCACTGTCGACGAAAACCAACAAGTGTGCGAGTATCCTATAGATGTAAGCCCTTTGGCCTTCTACTAGCTCAGCCGCGAAGAGCATCAAGACCTTGCGGACCTGGCATGCAACTGGAAACAGGCTGCTGAAAAGCACCTAGATGCATGGGAAATACGCTGGCGCCTGGTACGCTATTGATAAGGAGGTAAAGAGGCAAACTACGACCCAAGAAGGTCATCTCACTGCTCTCAACAATATTCGCCAAGAAATATTTGCAGTTTCGAGTAGACTTGTTGTCACGGTGTCGGGGAGGACATCACGGGACACCACACCACGGGACACTGAACGGTCTGTTTTCTACAATAGTAAAACAGGTTGTATTCTCTATCTAATATGCGACCGTGAGATCTGCATATAAATCATCACCGGATACTAATTCTTCCACTCCGGTATCATATGACTTTCCCAGCCCAACAGTCACCCCTGAATAGAAGAGATGAGCACCCGCGAATAAGAGAAAAGCTACTTTAAAGTGAGCTTCTATGTTAATATTTGTATGAAAGGCTTAAGGCCATTTCCTTTACCATTGTTGATTTGAATCTGACTCCGCAAGCCACGACCCGCCATCTCCGAAGTCCCCTACAACTAGTCCTCCAATGCCCTCATTGCTTGTGTTCTCTTGTCCCTCATTTCCGGGTCTGTTTTCCTCATCTAAGACCGTAATCTCATCATGAGCCATTACCACGGGTGACTGCTGGGTATGCAGAGTTCCTTGGCATTGAACCGCATCCGTAATTTCATCAATAGTATGATTAGCATTGATCAAGGAAGTATCCCCGAGGTCCTCTGATGTTACATTCTCGGTGGGTCCTAATAGGTCCTGGAGGGGTTCCCGATTGATATCTTCTTCCGGCCATTCCTGAACCGGTTCAGCTACGCTACTGGTATCTTCATGCCACTCTGTGCTTAACGTTTCTTGGGTAGGTTTCTCAATGCCAGTGTTATTTCCCCATGCTCCTTCTTCCTCAGCTGGTACCCTATACTTAGCTTGCTCTAATTCCTTCATAGCTTCCTGATTTTCGTCGCTCTTAAAAAACTGATGATCTACGTATCGATGATGTAGCCACTTGCTCATGTGTCTATCCTTGGGAATGGTCACACAGACTCCTAGCTTCCGGGCTTCATCAAATAGTTGGCGGATAAGAGGGTTTCAGCGCCCTGTATCTATCTTTAATGTACAAGCTATAACGATATTGAAATCCTTCGCTCTCGATATCATTACCAGATTTCGGCCTGGGTTTCCAGTGAAGCCTTCTTGCAAGACACGAACCGAATCAGCAATGCTAATCAAGTTTTAATCTCCCTGGACTCTATCAGCGGTTTAGGGATTGAAAGTGTTATTAACTGCATTAGATAACTTGTAGAGTAATTTTACGACGGCGTGAGTGTACACCTTGTTTTGCGAAGTGTAAGGGGAGGTGAGAATAATATTATCCACTGTATAGATACCTTCCTTAAAGAGGTCTTCCATCAGGCTGACTGTAACGGATGCGGTTTCTAGATTGGCGAAAGATCCTGTCACATTATCTCTGGTTTCATGACGAGCGTCGACTTCGAAGAAACGAATTAGAAGAGTTGATGTACAAGCCGGGAACGTCTTTACCATGTATTCGTGTATGCGCTGAGTTAAAGGATAGCTGCCAGGAACTTGCGTGCAAGGAGCATCTTGAACTTTGCCTTTATAAAAGCAATTAGAATAGATCGATGTAATCCCAGGGGCTCCACGTCGTTGGAGGTACAGCTCACAATAAGGCCAATGGTTGTTCAGGAAGTATGAAAGCACAGATTGACCAAGTTCCCGAGTGCATCCGACGGGTTCTAGGTGAGGCACAAAAGGAGACAGTTGCTTCACATCCCTAACCAAGATAAGATGGTCGAAGTCCACATTCGCGATGAGTATACAGAACTCCGCGAGATTAACTTGTCCAGCTTTATTAACAACCATGTGTGTTGTACCTCCGCATTGGCTATGATTTAATGTATCTCTAACTCCATTGACGGTGAAGCTCTTGGCTCTTGCTACAGCCTTGGTATCCATGAAACGCTTCGTAACACCTTGCTTTAGATCCGACATCGATTCTTTGTCAATGTGTCCGCCTTCCGTAGCTAATCGGTTGTAAATAGCTAGGAGCTCTGGGTAGGCTGCTATACCCTTGAGGACAGTAGAACCTGTACCAAGATGAGGGAGCTTGAATCTCTTGTCGCGGACTCCATTAAACCGAGGGACCGTGATAGCGTTAACGCTTTAAACAAAGTCAGCAGCAAAGTGATTAAGGTCTTGTTTAATCTCGATACTGCCATCAATGCGATATGTTCCACTTCGTAGCTTATTGTCAAGTCCAGCAAGGTCTTCGGCTGACAACTCCTGGGCTGATTCCTTGTCATTCTTCTGGTAATAGGCATTGTTCCTGGCCTCTTCTAGTAAAGCTGCTTTCTTCTGAGCTTTTAAAGGTTTGGATGACTTAGGTTTAATGATGATTTCCTCTCTATCCTCCTCTTGAGCGGTGTTGTTTTAGTCATTCAGAGCTTCTTCTTCTTCGGTCAGGAGAGGTGGTTGATCCGGTTCAGCTTCCTCGTCAATGGAGCGCTCCTTCTACAAGTTCTCCTCCTACAAGGTATCCTTCTGGTCATCTTCTAAGTCGGGGTTTATAACGTAATGCTGTAACAAATCTTGGAACAAGTTCCGAAGATTCTCAAAATGTACCTGCTCCTGACCTTTATTAGGCTTAGTAACAATGAAATTCTCCATGAACTGAAGGATAGGTGCCAATTGGTCATGTGCTTCACAGACTGTGGTAAGCTCCGTTAGGGATTTCTCTTCCTTGGTGAGGATATTTACTAGCGCATGGTAGGCTTCTGGCTTCAAGTCCTGTCGTGATGGAAGATTCATGTCTGCGAAGGGGTCTTCCTCCTCAGCTTTGCGATCCTCAAGGGCTTGGAAGATAGCGTCTATATTCTTTATATATTGGGACATTTATTAGTTTAGAATGTACGCTAACTCTGTTGTATCAGAGTGGACACGAAGAACATCGACCTGTACCTTATAGGTCTATAGAGCTTGTGATGTAGCCTGCGCTAGTACATTAACTGCTGAATTTAACGGCGCCACCATGATGACATTAGTAGTCGGGTCGGACTTCAGGATGCCTACAACAAGGTTTACTGTGTAACTAGTTTTTCCACAACCAGCAGCTCTATTCTAAATCGTGATTAACTTGCCGTTCTTTATCGGTACTTTTCGAGCATACTTTATAGATTCCATATGATCCGCATCAGTCTATGTTTCGAACACCTTTTGTCCTACATCTCCTAACAAGTCATGAGTGCTGTCCGGCTTCGCATTATGTATCAGCATGAGTTGAGCCCATGCCTTGACTGAATCTAATGCCACTCGAGGGCTAGATTTGCTAAGTCGAGAACTGTTTGCCACTGTGTTCAGGGCTTTGATGACGCGACCCTCTGATCGATCTAACGAGCTCAAGGTAACGAAGCATTTAACAGGTGTGGACTCATTGATGGACTTTCTTACGGTTGCGATGCTATAAGCAGTGAAAGGGGTAAACGGGAGTTTAGTACTTTGATAGGCCCGATATCCGTCATCTCGAGCTTCGGTAACAGGTACCTTTGGTCGTCGGAGGACACCTGTAACTTTACCCTGGATATTGAAAAGGAATGGAGGTGTGACGGTAAACGACCATTCTTGATCTGTAATTTGGTCCTTTATCTTGAAATTGACCCGTAGACTGTCACCAGGGTTTAAGCGAATGGCGGCGTCGGAGGCGTTAAGGATGCCTAGGTACGCAGCATCACCTCCCTCCGGGATCTCAAGTATGCGCATTGTGACAATGCCTAAGTTAAGCTCTATTACCAGCTTACGCTGGTGTTCAAGAGCTTGAATAGTACCTACTGCCAGTCGAGTTGTCATTTCAAAGAGAGTGGAGTATAATGATTGTGGTCGTGTGTCTAATGGAGGTCTGGCATCTACTTCCTTCAAGGCTGATCCTGAATCAACGTTGTGTATGTTATTACTCAACTGTAGGTTCTGACGGTAGTAATGACGGAACGAGTTTCTAACTTTTCGTTCTTGAGCGAACGCTTCGACAAGGTTCTTGACTGCGTCCTTCGCATTAAAGCTAGAATCTTGAAGGAGGAACAGTGTGAAAGTGCCCTTCGCCTTGTCTGCCAAGTATCGGAGTATGCCTGTAGATCGGCCTGCACCCTCTAACATATCAGTACCTAATGTGAGGTCGTTATAGAAGTTCTCTTGTCGAGCGGTGTCCAGGGTGTTATTAAACTTCAGGTCCCATCGGTATAGCTGATGCTTTATTTCCTCGAATTTCTTGTCTTTACAGATAACCTTTGGTATTCCTCCACCGTGAAAGTTTTCCTTGTCGAGTTCTAAATTCCAGTATGGCATGAGAGAATCGATGGTAAGGTTAGGAAAATTAGAAGCGGTCATGATCCATCGGAGAGTGAGATCATGATCTTGTCCGGGAACATCTCTGGCTGGGAGGGTTAATTTGAGGATGAGCTTAGGTGGAGTCTTATCGGCGCCTTGAGAAGGGAGTATACCAACCTAGAGGTCTTGCTTGTCGAAGGGCTGGTAGGTTGGCAACTTCTTGGCGCTGGCTGAGATCACCTTCGGGGCTTTGGTGGGTTTGGTAGGCTCCACGGGGTTGCCATCATCATTAAACTACGCTGGCCGAGGCTTCGCATTGAACAAGACTCCAACCAGCTGGTCATAAGGATAGGCTAGGTCATGATCGGGTGCTAGCTGAAGTACGCAGCGAGCATAGATCGGTCGCTCCGCCATGACGAAGTTGGTATAAGAAGTCCTGAGATCGATCTGTCTACACCGGAATGAAGTGTAAAGGAACTACGAAAGAGGGTTGTGATTGCTAACACTTGACAATGCACGCGTCTAACAGATGAGAGATTTGAGGGAATGGGGTATGAAGAGAAAGGAATATAGTTGTGAAGAAGTTGGTGTTGTTTACTTAGAAAGTCGTGAGGTTGAGCTCAAGGGCTGCGAAATTCGCTACGACTCCACTAGCGCGAAGGTTGGTGGGCCACCTGGTTGGCACACCCCCTAATAGAAAATTCTGGCTTTGTAAGGAAGGAGTGAAAGCGTACTTCTTATTTCCTGCCTGGGTCGCCGATTTCAGATAATGGGTAGAATCGATGCTGCTGATGATGGTTTACAGTGCTTCTTCGACGCGGTTGTCTATGGAAGAGAGGAATTTTGTTGTCTATGGAAGAGAGGGATTTGATGTGATGGGATAGATTTAATTGATTTAGCACGCGTTCTAGCAGCACGATTCTGACATAGAGATAGAGGTCGCGATACCTCTGTCCTGAAGTTACACTCTAACAAAATACAGAAAGAAAATACATGAAAGTAGAAGGAAGGGTATAAAGCTAATATAAATGGGTATTCCGGTGACGCCTCTGATGACCCCTCCGATGCTATACAAATAAAAGAAATGAAAGAAACAAAAACCGAAGGAGTGTATATAGTCTTTTAACGTCTTCCTCAGGACGGTAGGTGCCTATCATGAGGGGGTTATGCGAAGGCAATATGCGGCATAGTATCCCACCCCATTTTTTTTTGAAAGATAAGCACCCGTGAATAGAAGATGAAGGTGATAGTGAGAATCGTTACTTACGATCTATGCTTGATAGAATGCGTAGATCACCACTGAAAGTAGGAGATGCTTTGGTGAAGAAGCCTACTTTAATTGCCGTCTATTTGTGATGAATCTAATTTATGCGAGTCTATTTCGGTTCGTAGTTTTACAACGTCAGGTAAGGCAAGGTTGATATAGGTTGACGTATCGTGATCCTGGTGGTGCTGCGAGTTTCATGGCTTCAGGATTGAAGTCGAGCTTGGCGAAGTTAATTTGGTATTCGGTGACTTCGTTGTCTGTGACTAGATATATCTAAAAGTCTAGTGGCTCACTGGGTCGCGGCACATATACTTTCAGGTCGTCGAGATAATACTTCTTTGTCTTATAATCCCTATATAGATTCATCACCAAAGCTGAGACTTCCGAAGCTATCTCTGTTAGAAGCCTAGGTCCTATCCATCGTGAATCTAACTTTTATCCATGCACTTTGTCGAGTTGGTGATGTCGTATAAGCACGAGGTCTCCTACCTATAGCTTTGTCCATTGTGGTTTTCTCTGAATTTCTAACTTTGCGTGGGAATCTACGACGCTTCGTGCTAGTTACATCCTCTTCTCGTCACGCTTTTCCCATAAAAAGGCCTAATGCTCCCCTGGGGTTCTTGCTAGTTTGTCTAGATATCCTTTGATTTCGTCCTAAATTACTACAACGTTAGCAACCATGTCCCTTTGAAGTGCTGGTTGGCGCAGCCATACCGGAATAAATCCCAGCATAATGTTAGTAGGTGAGAAGCGATGAGTGTGTACAAGTCTCGTGTTGATGGTGAGAGCCACTTGTGAAAGGGAAAATAGCTATAATGGTGCTGAAGAAGGTCCTCTTTCTAACACCCATTTACGTATCTAAGCTCCGACAAGTTGTACCATACGTTTAACCAAGCCGACTGATTCTGGGTGAGAGATTAGAGCGTAGAAAACGTCGGTGTTATGTGATTTGAACAGAGTACGGACCTTGATTGCTGTGAAATGGGAGCTATTGTCGGTGTACACGTAACATGGCTAGCTAAATATTGGGATTAGGTATATTAACCAGTAATCGATCACAGCTTGCGTGGTTACTTCCTTGTAGGTATGTGTGAATATTATCTTGCTAAAATAATCGACAATGACCAGGATGTATTTCTCACTATCCGGTCTAAGCGGGACGAATGGCCCAAGGAAATCCATGCCCACTATGCTCCAAGGTTTGAATCGTATAATAGGTTGTATTCATGAACTCTTTCGCTTTGGTCCTATCCTTTGGTAACAATCATATGTCTACGTATATTCCTCCACATCTCGAGCTCGTGTAGGCCAGTAAAATTGCCCTTACAGATTATGAAGGGATAGTGCTGCCGCGAAGTGTCCGTGCGCGTCATGGGCCTATTTGAGTATGTCTTTAACTTCTGAGTCTAATATACATTTCGCCGGCTAAAGGGATTTTTCTGTGTAGAACAGGTGCTGTCCTGTAAGACGATATCAAAGTGACTGTTTCTTGATCTGCTTGTGTTTCGATCTATGAAGATAATTGATGCTATCCTCACCCTTCTAGAGAAAATTTAGTATAGGTCTATATACTTTATGTTGCCGTAAATCGCTGTACTGGTCCAGCTCTAGGTTCTATGATACTGAGACAGGATGAGCTGTGAGAGATGTACGGTGGTTATCGTCTACAACCGTTAGTGACCGGTATAACTTTGCTGAGAAAACTATACGCTCTTGATCTTCGCGGATATAGTTGTCTTAAAGGTTGCCTAGCAGTCTAGATAACCCATCGGTAATTCCTATAAGCTTAGATTTCCCTGGCCTATAGTGTACTTCGAAATTATACTCTGTAAGCTGGTCTATCTATCTCGCGATTTTCCCATGGACGTCTACGCCTTTAGTGAGAGTGGTGAGAAGAGCACTGTGGTTAGTGTATATCTTGACCGGGAAAGGAGATCTAACCACCAGCCATCTAACTTCCGCTAGGCATCTGACCACTGCTAATGATTCTTGTTCCGTAGTGGTATATCGTGATTCCGCGTCTGAGAGTTTAAACGACATGAAAAGGTTAATATAGATTTAATCTTTGATTTTATCGGTGGCTTCAGTGCCTAGGTCAGCGTCCTTAATCTGAAACAAAACACCACCAATACCTTTCAGGCTTGCGTCGGTACTGAGATAATATTAGACGTCCGGATCAGTTCCTACTATAGCATTATGACAAATCGAATCCTTAATGTGTTGAAAGGACTCTTCTTGCTCCTTTCCCTAATTGAATTCCCTAGTTTCTACCTATTGTTTCCGCACAGACTTCGCGCCCGACTTCAACTAAACTTCTTCCTCTCGCATATACGCCTTCTTGATACGGAGCACATGGTCTAATCTACCTAGGATAAACATCTGTAAAAATGGGGTTAGCTATAGAAAGTCATCGATATCTTACTTGCTATATAGGGTTTTCCAGAGCGCTATTCGGCTCTTATGCTTGGCGCTAGCTCTTAGACCCTCGTCGGTAATAGTGAATCTAAGAACATCTAGGCTCGCTATAAAGAAGTGGGATTTGTGAGGGGATAATGCGACCGGGGCGAACTTGACTCTGGGGAAGTATTTTGTATAGAGGAAGTCGAATTGGGAATTAAAGCTATCCAAGGCTCCCGCATGGTCATCCATGAATGGTGTAAAGCTAGTACTCCTATGGTCTCTAATCAGCGTAGGGAAAGCTAGAGTTGAGCTTGTTCGGGGTAAAGGTCTGAAAGCTAGGTCTGTAAATTAAGCATATGTATGAGGGGCTCCCTTTAATCCCTGTCCTATCCGGAGATATATCTATTGTCTATTCAGGGCTGTAATCACAGCTTTATACTAATCACCTTACTTAATAGGTATCGCCTAATACCTGTTTGTTGTGTCCGCTAAGAAGTAAGTATTAAATGAAGGTTTAACGAGAGTTTCTAGTACTGCTTTAAGATTATAGCAAGGGTAGACTGGTTTGATTGTGACTACATTGAGCGGAATGAAATTGTGTACCACTCTTATTAAGTCTAAGCCTTTCTTCTTAGGTGGAAATAAGGTCTTGGCTCCCTAGCTACTTGCTCCACGGGTTAGTATACCCCCTTCCTCTATTTCCGGGAATATGATGGCCGTAAAATCACGCTCTCGGCGGGTATATCAGAAGTGTTTATCGACTCTTAGGATAGCACCAGGGACAAGGTCAATAGCGTGATAGATAAGGTCCGTGGGTTTCACATCTCTTATGTGCTTGGTAAAACAGTCCCTCTAGGTATACAATAGTCGGCGTGCCTTCTCCTGACGTTCTAGAGTGTCCGCTTAGGTACTAATCGTGATTTCACAGTTTTTAAACCAATTATCAATGACATCTTGCGCTTCTTTGTTAAGAGGCCTACACTCTGGTCTACGTTTTACAGGGAAAGCCGTCACCTAATTCTGTTTAATCGGAGCCACCGAGTATATATTAGGGGGAATCGGTTCGGTAGGAAGGCTAACATCTGTCGGTAGGTTAACGTCGGTGGAAAGTGTATTTAGGCTAAAAGTATAAGAAACGGCCAGTGCTCGTAGCTCTTAATGTTTCTCGGGGAGGGGTAGACAGCGACTAGCTTTTATTGCTTCGTATACATAAGTCGGTCTATGATAAAGGTTAGTTATATCGAAAACTAGTTAGTGAGGTTCTGATTAGGTTTATATCTTAGGCTGTCCTTTACACTAGTGGGAGGCCTGTTCCCCTACTAGCGCGAGGTATTTCCCTGGGTCGACTTATATTCGGCCTGGTCTAGAGCTATAACTTCATCTATTAACTTGTCTAATTCCCTCTTAACTTTATCCTTATCTTGTAAGTTAACTTCACTATTAGTCTCGTCATCTTCCTAAGAGGCATCATGATCCTAAGTTAATACTATCAGAGTGGGAGGTGGGATTTCCACAGCTTTAACAGAGATCCTCGACGATAGTACCTGTACTATAACTCCTGATTTTCCTTGAATTTCTAATGTACCGAGCAGATAATTTTCTATGGCTCCGACTCTCTTCATCTAATTACAAGACAATAGGAATAAGTAGGTGTCTACGTTGCCCATGATGTAGGCTCTAAGGTAGGTGAGAATACCCGTTACCACGACTTCGACCATCACATATTCAGAGACAGGGATGCGACGATTATCAGCTAGGGTGAGGCACTATCCTAGTCCTAACGGTCTACACACCAGCTAGCAATTATCAGCGGTTTTCAGAGGTATAAGCTCGGCTATGGATCCTCCATCGACTATTATTCCCTCTATCTCTTGTCCATTGATGTAGCCATCGATATAGCAGCATTCCACTGGTTCCTTAGGTTTAAGATGTCCTTTGTCGACGATAATTGGTGGCTTGCCCCTGGCAATGGTTGCTGCATGTGATTGTAGGTTCCGAGGTGCGCGTCTACCTTTTTGATTAGATACCGCGGCTTGTAAGTATCTAGCTAACTGTGCTCTAATCTGCGGAGATCTATCTAATAGCTGACCGAATTTCAATGTGATGGGAGTATCGTAGAGAAAATCCAAGACGTTGAATCTTGGCATTGCCGATTCATTGACTAGCTTGATCGGAATTGATTCCTTGGGCCCGCTAGCTTCCTTTGTTCCTCTCTTATTGGCTTCCTGAGATTACGTAGTCTTGGTTTAAGGTCTTGAGACTGTCTAGTCTAATTGTATGGGATCACCTACTGGCTGTGAAGCTGGTTGAGGTTGGGTCTAGGTTTGAACCGATTGGTGTCGTATAGGTTGGGTCTGAGTAGGTTGAGTGTGAGTGGGTGGGTTTTGAGCTTGTGGGATTTAGGCTTGAGGGTAAGGCGACACATAAGGGGGCCGGTAATTCGAAGATGGTCCAGGGGTTACAGACTGGTCTCGAAGAGTTGTATTCAAGCCTTGTGACGGGTCCTTGTCGTTATCTTCAATTTCCACGATTCTTTCGTCCTCGTTAATGTCATTATCAGCTGCCCCTGCCTTTACTTTCCCCTTGCCTTTGTTCTTTATAACCTTGGCTCTATCCTTGACTGGGTCCGTGATCTTGAAATCTACTTTCTTTAGCAGCGATCTTGTAGCAGGCATCGCTAGGATGAGAGCTTGTGACTTGACCGGGGATGAGGGGGTGAGGGCACTGGCTGAGTTGACTGAGTAGTCTCTGCTTAGAATAGCTGCTCGAGCTCCTAGATTCTAGGTAGTAGGGTTTGTGGTCGGTTGCTGTGACTCTGCTGACTTTCCTACTTCTGCTAAGGGTTGGCGGGCTGGATTGAAGGTATGGGATGTCTAATAGGAAGTAGGGGGTTACTCTAGCCGTGTAACGTTTGCTTGACTATTAGACTGAACAGGAGCTATTTCCGTAGATGCTATAGCTGGTGGTGGTGGGTAACTTGATCTATTCTGTGTGTATCCTTGACGTTGTGCTCTCTCTACATCGATTATTCTCTTGTTTTCAGCGAATTGACTGGTCGGCACTGGCGGGTGAGGACAGTTGGGTCGGATATGATCATCCTGTAAGTAATTGTAACACTTTAGCTTGACATATCTCGGATTCGGATTAGGAGTCGAAGCCGGGTTTAGGTTGTGAACAGGGAATTGATTAAAGGGATTGGGTACATATAGGGGAGGTGGCAGTGGAGACTTCGGGCCTGCAAGTTAGGCAGCAGCGATACCTTTCATGAGTCTGAGCAGTTTAAAGTTTAGTTGCTCTTGTGATGCTACTTTTAGTTCATCCTCTTCCGCCGAAGTATGATTCTCCTCAAATGGACTAGGCTTTCCGATAGGGCTGGTGGCAGATATAGTAGCTTGACGAACGTCTTTAAACGTGGCTTCAGGGATAAGCTGACTGTTTTTATCAATTTTCTTGTTCATTATAAGAAAGAACTAAATACGAAGCTGTAACTCAGTGTTCACCATGCTAGCAAGGGTTCTACGAGCGATTTCCCACTGCATGTTGGCAGGAGCTTTAGAGCTGATAATACCTGCTCGACCAAAGTACGCTACTTCTGTCTCCTTGTCTCCTTGCCGCAGGTTGAAGATTGACTGTTGTAGGAGGAAAGTCTTGGCGAATTAATCATCAGTCTTTTCGTGATCGAATTCTTTGAGAAAGGCTTCACTGAGTAGAGTCTAGTCTCTTCGAGTGGCTTTGTCTAAGGTGTCGTACCACTTCTTAGCCTTGCCTACAAGTCCTTCACGAAAATTAACTCGCTTGTTACGGTCCTTTTGTTCTCTATTGAGGTCCTCCGTTAACTCCTCGATGGTTTCTAAGTATTCCTCAGCATCCTCACGTGCGAGCCCGCCGAATGTGGATCGGTTTGACATTGTGAAGGCCAGACGACACTGAGGTCTCCGAGATGCGTTTGAAGTGGATGTAGATGGTGTAGGTATAGGTGGTTCGATATGGGATATGAGTTAGTCGACTGAAGGATCTAGTGAGCTTGGTGATAGTCTAGGGGCTTCGTCGAACTGATCCGATGAAGGCGGTGATCCTTCCTCAAGAGTGGGAAGTGATTCTGATGTCAAGGTAGTTGGGTTATTAGGCTGTTGTGAGTAGAACTCCTGATCGAAGTCCTCTTGAAGGTGCCTTGTCCTGAAGATCCGAGGTGAGAGATTGACAGGTCTTATATCCTGAGAAGTCAACGGCTGACGCTGTGGTGAGGAAGGAGGGGATCGTGGTATTGATTGACTTGGAAGGAATGGATTAGGGAGAGGGATTCTGGAAGGACGCGCTGCGCTTTCTTCCGCTCGTTGATTCCTTTCGTGTCTTGGTGTGGTAAGTAGTTTCCTACTCGACATATGTGCTTGTTTTGATGTAATCTTCTAGATTTGAAAGGAAGGCGTGATGTCTCGTTTTAACCTGACTCTTCGCTCTGTCGTAGTGACTGGGGTTCAAGGACTTCGATAAGGGTGGCGGATCGAGTAGCAGAGGGAAATATCGAGGTATAGTCGGATTGAAGATAGAAAAGAAGTAGGGAGGGCGGTTGAGGTGGTGGTTCTGGTTTTGGCACGCGTTACAGCGGCAAGATTCTGACATAGAGATAGAGGTCGTGATACCTCTATCCCGAAGGATAACTCTGATAAAAGACGAAAAGAAAAGGAGAAGAAGGAGAAGTAAAAGGCGAGGCGTTGACAGCCAGCTATCCCTGCGTAGGTCACCACTGAACGGTCTGTTTTCTACAATAGCAAAACGGGTTGTATTCTCTATCTGATGTGCGACCGTGAGATCTGCATATGAATCATCACCGGATACTAATTCTTCCACTCCGGTATCATGTGACTTTCCCAGCCCAACAACACCACGCTATCTAAGCGACAGCACGGGACGGACATTCTTGAACATTCTCTACGGGTGCGGTTGGAGTCAATGCTGTTCCTCGAGCCTGAACTGCGTCCGCACACATCGCTTCTGACCCGCCAATATCATACTTGGGTTCATCCCAGTATGGCTCCACCAACCTGCACTTCCGAGAGATGAGATCGTCAATGTCGTCGTGATTCAGGAGGAGATGAAAGCATACCCTGATGAACTAGGAAGGACGCCTAGTGAGCATTGGTCATTCCTGTGGGAAAAACGTGATGAGAAAAGGATGGAATTGGCTCGATCTCTTGCAGGCTTACACGCAAAGCTTGAAATCCAACGAAACCCTCAATGGACAAAGCCGCAAATCGGAGACTTGGTACTGGTTCGACATCACCAGCTTGACAAAATTCACGGCAGGAAACTGGAATCACGATGGATGGGACCCCGACTTATTACTGGAATGGCCTTCGAAGTTTCAGCAATGGTTATGAATCTGTATAGAGATAGGAAGACAAAGAAATATCACCTAGACAATCTCAAAGTCTATCTCCCGCGACCGAATGAACCCATGGACTTTAGGATATACCCAGCCACCGATTACGAAATTACGGAACTCCAGGTCAACTTTGCCAAGCTTGATTTCGATCCTGACGCGATGAAATTTGCTACACACCCAGGATCGAGATACACCAATCTGCACCAGCCTTGCCTTGTCTAAGATTACGGACGCAGAGGACCGCAAATCATTCAATTCACCCGATGCGGACCAAAAAGCCTTCACCTCTTGCACATCATCTCTTGTCCTTCTTCAACATGTATTTAGATCAGAGCTTTCGAAGACTTGGAACTTTAGACTTCTTGACACTTCTTCACCGTGGGGCGCAACACTTGTCGAACACTTTGCATGGCGAGATAAGCCATTGTACAATGAAAGGGCCAGGGATCCAACCTTTGTTAATGTGTCTGACCCTTAGGTCAAGTACGACTTCAGTACTACGGTTTCACGAATCTAGCCAATTCCAGTTTCATAGCATGACTAAATCAAACTTGCGAAGAAAAACAAGTAGATCAGACTAAATGAAGCACTAGATATCTTTTTAATAAAGATTGATTTCACTTATAAGCCTATAATCAGGAGCAAAAGAGGGATCTCTAACACGTGGATATCTAGAATATGTAGCTCTGCTAAGAGCATTAAAAAGGCTCCTTTAAAGTAATCTATCTCCTAGAAGACAGAGCTCGATCTCCGCTGCGAATGGCTCATTAAATCAGTTATCGCGAATGGGATCTGCTCTCTCCACCCAGACATTTTAGAAAACTTGGTATAACCCGGACAAGACCCCGCATAAACTGTGACTTTTCATTTAGGGTCTTAGCTGGAAGAGACTCCAAGAACAGGAAGAAACATAGTATAATATTTTAGATTGATAAGTTTTGTTGTCAGTAAAAAAACAGTTGTCACTCATTTCAGAAAAATGCTAGTAAGTAAAGCGGTGAAAGGTCATAGTGGCTTCCTCGAAACTTTCTGCTTTTTTAAGGCCTTTCGTTACCTTTCCATTTTCGTGTCTCGGGCAATATAATGCACGCTAGGTCTATACAATTGTATATTACCGTCTCATACCCTTCCGAGTCCTTATAGTGCCATTTTAAATCATTTATGTGCTATGGAAATCTGTTCTAAAGTCGACCGTATGCAATAGCTACTTAAACGACGTACTTAATGCCGTGCACCAAGGAAGGTAGGCCTTACCTGTAAAGACTTTCTAGCGTTACAAGAGCGACTTAGAATTAGTAAAACCTGCTGTCCTTGAGATTCTGATACAACTAAGTCAAACATTTATAGCCTATTGAAGAAGTGGCAAAGGTACAAAGCTTGTTGTGTTAATATTAGAACAAGACTAATAAATAAACCTAGCTAGTATAAATTGATAGGCATTTAAAATTGGCGAGTTCCTATAGAACGTATAGACAAGGAAAGCTTTATAACATCCTTAAAGTATATTTGCGAAGCCTACTGGATCAAAAACTAGGCGCTCTTTTTCTATACTACTAGCAGACTAAGCAGCTACATAATCGAGTCAATAGGTTTTATATGCATACCGAGGATACATCTTATGTTCTCCGGGTGCCAATTTCATTTGTTGCTACATAAGATAATACTAATTAGTCCTTTCGGTACGCGAACAAAGTATTGAAACGGGAACACAAACTCGACGATACAGTGAAGTCGAAGCCTGTAGTCGGTGTCGATGATCTCTTGCTTCTCCTTACCTACCATTGGGTGCATGACACTTCTGTTTTATCTAAGGAGCGACATCGGGTACAGCACTCCACGATTAACCTTCTCGCTGAATATGCTGGCTGTCGGCCTGCAGAGCTAGTTGATGGTACCAAGAAGAAGTAACAAGTGCGTGGAGTGTATGATAATAAGGATGACTACGACGACCATTACGACACCGATGAGAGTAATTTCGTCAAGACAACACGATACAATACTCTCTGTTACAAAGATGTATATATAATGGTGGTGCTTAACCTAGATGGTAAAGGGCGGCATTTGTTTTGGCACTCGAGCAGAAACGTGAGCAGCTGAAGGCTGGATCATATCGATCCATAGGAAGCGAAGTTGAAGATGAGATAAAGCAGCTCACTAAGTCAATCGCGGCTGTCACAAGCATGCGGCGCAACGTGATCTCAGATGAATATCGCAAAGGCTATTATCACCGTCGTGCTACCAGCGACATTGCAAAGCAAAGCCAAGGCTTATCCGAAGATGTTTATATTCCACGGGAGATCCAGCCACGGTACCAACTTTAAGGTTAACTATGAGACTTAAGAGACTTATAACGAGGTTAGGACTTATTGTGTAAATAAAGCTATAATAAGTAGAGAAAAATAAGCTATCTACTAATGTTTAGAAGTTGTACAAGTCTAAATCCTTCTAGTCTAAGTTTATAGTTCCATACTATAGAAATAAGAGAAATAAGTTTCTCTAAAGAGAGATATAGTGGAAGGCAGTAGTAATAATAGTTATCCCGTTGTCTAGCCGTGTCTACTACTGTAATACCACTATCAATACCACGCATTCTATGCCACGCGTTCTATGTTGACTCTTACACTATTCATACAGCGCAGAGCCTACCCTCACCCAAAGTAAAAGTATATGCGTCACTTCCAACAGCCGTATTTGTGTACAAAGTATATGACGGGTCGTACTTGGCTTTGATAGACAACAGCTTATCGTAGTTTTCTCCAAAGTAGTCTGACTTCCAATTCACGTTGTCGTACGTGGCCTCGTTGATATAGGCTCCAGCATCCGGCGCCAGGGCCCGGAGCTGATCCTGCCATGCATTCAGTAGCGACTGGTGATCGCGCAGTTCGTCCCACGCTGCATTAGGCTCAACAGGGATCACGATGGTCATGCTGGCCAGTGTGTCTCGCCATGCTGGAAGGACAGAGTTAGACTCTGGTGAGTTTCCAACACGTGCGTGCGTTACGTTAGAGGCAACAACGTTGATTATTGCAGAATTGTTGTTCGCGATAGACCTCAGTGCCTCGACCAGCTCAGGCAGATTGTTCTCTATTTGCGAGCGTGGAAACAAGCGACTGCCGTCTGACTGATTGTTGGTATACACATCTGTTCCGAAGTATTCGTAGTGCTCGTAGAATGACGGGAAAACTTTCGTGTCGTTTGAGGCGAGCGTTATGTTGAGCGCCTCGAGCTCCTCCATAAAGGGGGCCCAAGCAGCCGTCATGTCAGCTACCGTCGCACCGGGCCAGGTGGCAAAGTCCATCCGAAACCACTCTTTGGTGAAAGTACCGACGGTTTTGATCCCCGGGAGAGTATCGAGCACAAGCAAGTGCTTCATGTATGCTGTGACGGCAGAGTAAAAAATGTCATCGTCCGTGTTTAGAAACTCGAAGTTTGCACCGGCGACGGGGACGTCTGTATGCGCTTTAAGGGTGACCGACATAACTACAGCATAGTTGCCAGGGCCGCCACCGCTCAGGGCCCAGTAAAGGTCAGAATTGTTGGTAGGCGAGGCGATGAGTTGTTCTCCTTCGGTCGTCACGACTTCAAATTCCAGAGTATTGTCAGCACCCAGTCCATATGCTCCCGTCAAGGGCCCATGGCCTCCCCCGGGAACCCAACCTCCCGCAACACCGACGGTAGGACAAGATCCCCCGACTACTTGGAGACCGTTTTCGCCAGCAGCCTGGTAAAGCTCAGACACCTGGACGCCAGCGCCGACCTTCGCGGCTGGACCAGTATAATAAGAGCTGCTGTAGTTGAAGAAAGTCTTGCTCTTCATGTTGTGTGTCCACAGGGCCAGGGAGCCTTTGCCCGTCGATCGGCCAAGAACGTCGTGGCCGGTGTTCTTGATTGAGAGTCGAATGTTCTTTTCTCGAGCGAACTGGATCCCAGCGACCACCATGGCTGCATCAGAGACGTTGATCGCGTATGAGGCCAGGTTTCCCAATGTACACGATCCACTGGTGCTCAGAAAGGGACTGCACGAATTGTTGACCCAGTAGGGAGACATGACGTTGACAGGGTCGTCGAAGCTACAGTAGAGAGTCTGCATTAGCTTCCATCCCTGGCAAGAAAGGGGGGTTTGTGCCGAAGAGATCATTAAGCGAGGCTTCTAGAACTGTTTGTGCTCTCAGAAAGTCTACTATGTGCCGGAAATCGTAGACTCGAGGCTCGCTTAAGTGATCTCCAGCGCAGACGGTACTTTCCAGCAACATAAGTGGTGGTGGGTACGGTATATGTTGGAGGTAGATTGTTACTCACATTGGTGTTACATCCACCCATTCTGCCTGCATTTCGGTGCATGCTGCAGCTTCGGGACTGGATCCATAGCAAGCCGACTGAGCCAGAGGAACCCCACGAATCAGACTGCCGCCCACGGTGCTGTTGAGTTGGCTCCAATCACTGTCGCTAGGCCACCCAGCGTCCCCGGGAAGGTAGCGACACTTTGTCGTATTGACGGACCTTGGAGCTGCAGCAGCCTCGGGCGCGTTGGAAACAACTACCGCCAAGGCGGCAATCCACCTTAAAGTAGCCGTATGCATTATAGGCAGTGCAGCGCAAAAAGATGTGGTATCTCTCGATCGTTTAATGGTAAAATAGCCGGTTGAAAACACACCAGTTGTAGAGTAGCCGCTGAGGGTGTGCGAAGCTTGGGGTGATGGTGAAATTTGTGAGTGATAGAGTTGATACTTATATCAACCCCGACGCCTCTTCTCTCATGAAAACTGTGCCTCGAAGTTGATAAGGTCGGCGATGGGTGAAATCCGAGTCAGAATGCCATACCGTACATGACTTCTCGGCTTGCTGTACGGCACAGAGTACGATAGAACATTGGGATGGAAGATTCGTCAGCACAAAAGATCGCGGGCCGCTGCGGCATGGGCTACGCGTATGTGATATGCCCGTCCATACCGGGGCTCCCGGGCTGAGGTCAGTCTAGAGCCAACAAACAGCCCCACTACCGCGGAGGCCGACTGGACTTGAAAGTCGACAACGGAGGTGAGATTTCAGCAAAAGTCCTGCTGTACCATGTAGTTTGGTACTTTGCACGGAGATAACAAGAAATGTACTTGGTTCGTACCGTACTTGGTGGTGGATGCGGCTGGCTGAAGCGGCGGAGCTTTGGATCGTCCAGCTAAGCTTCTGGCATGCTTTTCTTCCCGCTTACCGCTGCTGTAGTGCTTCGGAAGATTCCGCCAAAAGAGAATAGAAATAGTGGAGTCTTACTAAAGCAGAAATAGATATCTCGGGTTCTGAACTAAGTACCGTGTAGGAAGTTCGCAAACATGCGTGGAATCTGTCTGCGTATGTCAGGTAGATTATCCTCTAAGCAAATATTCCTTTCGCGGGCTTTGAGAACTTTGAGCTACCTTAGATGAGGTCTTTGATCTGAATCGAACAGTAAACGTAGAAGTAAGAAAATATGATATTTTGCTAACTAGTTACTCAAGGAAAGCATTGGGCGATTTAAAAAAAAAACCATACTTCAGATTTATTAAACAACTAGCATTAATCTAATACTTCAGAGAGTAGTTTGGCAAAACTTATAAAGATTGTACAATTCTAAAATCTTTTACTGTTTATAAATTCAGTAGGAACTCATAAATATAAGCGACCCCCAGACACGCAGGCTCGAATAAGCGATCTGTCTGAAGTACCAACTTAGACTTCGTCGAATCTATATCAAAGAATTGACAATCTCGTAACAGAAGAACAGCATATTACTCTGTTAGTAATCTAATTAGCCTCGTTCGTATCAACCTAGACTAGATGGCCACTCACGTATACAAAAATAAATCAAATCTAATTCCGTGAATTTGAGGCTCTAAAAATACCAACACCAATGTAGAAATATCATCTATCCCGCTTACCTCCTACTTTCAGGCTAAGGTTGGCTCCGTGTAACAGTAGCAGCCGCAATCCTGCTTCAAAGCCGATCTCTACGGCTATATGTAGCGGTGTCCAATTCAAACCGTCTACGACGTTGACGTCTGCACCATTACCTAAAAGCAGCCGCGCCACTGCTTCATTTTCCATCGTAATAGCTAAATGCAATGCTGTGCGACCACAAGCATCTTTTTGGTTGACACTAGCACGACGCGCTAGAAGCAGCTTCAGAGCACTTTCATGGCCTTCAATCGCGGCCAGATGCAATGCCGTCCTGCCATAGCCATCAGCTTCGTCGACAGACACACCTCGCTCTAACAAGATTTCTAAAATGCTATCGTGGCCCTTTTCAGCCGCAAGGTGTACCAATGGCTTCCCGCTCCAGTCGATGTCGAATTGAGGGCTGGACCTTTCATTCTTCACTTCCTGTCCATAGGCTTGGATTTGCCTTTTGAAGCTTGTGCCTCGTTCTCCGGTCTGGCTGGGAATTTTGTTGTCCGCTGATTTAGACCTTGATGGTACGTGCCCTTTGCCCGTGCTCGACTCAATATGCTGACTGGGTTCTGGTGATGTCGCCGCGTTTTGGTATAGAGAGAGACTGCTGAAAGAGCCGTCACATTCTGGTGGAACAATGGAATGTGATATATCAGACTGTCTTGTGGAAAATGGAGTTGGTAAAAAAAAAGTCGTGCCATGTGAGGTAGCATCTGACTCCCAGTCATTGTAATTTGTGTCCAGAAGGAGCTCTCCGTTGACAAAACTTGCGAACGGGTCCAAGAGATCTGCTGAAGCATCGTCTGTGCTCTGCAATTCCATCTCTGATAAAGATGGCTGACTTGGTGGAGACGCTTGCTGTCCGGTCGGACTTGCGGCTTTAGTCTGATTCTTTTTGTCTAGAATATCAAGTTAAAAATGAACAAACCTAGTTGCCGAGGAGCATGTATACGAACTGCGAAACTTCCTCTGGGCATTACGATTTTGGATTCGTCGGCGCGCTAATGGGTTTGAAGGCAGAAGATCTCCACTCGAATCCATTCTTCAGCAAGACTAACAAGGGATAGAGGCTCCAACTAGAGAGAGTTTCAAAAGACTAAGCACCATGAAGTAGAAGCCCAATTACTGATAAGCCGTTAGGTCAGTGCAGCCGGTCTATTTTTCAGTACACGGATATCAGTTGAGGTTATTGAACTTCAAGAATTATATTTCTTTCCCCATCAGGTGACCTCGGCCGAAGCTGTGAAGTTCATAAAGGTACCTACTTCTACCTACTCATACATGCTACCGCTCGAAGATCATGCCGCGCATGATGCTACTCGCACATAATACCACGCTTCGTGATACTGCTCGTACAGAGTAACCACTCATGCTTGATACCGCTCATACATGATGCCGCTCATACATGATACCCGCCGCTCGTGCGTCCGTCGACTCCGTACATGATCCTACACGTACGCGGCTACTTTCGGGACGAGATGGCCTGCGTGCGGATTGAAGCATCCTTCATGTATTTTGATTTCCAGGTTACTGATCGGAGCAATACAGGACAGCAGTATGTATACTGGACAGACCGAGCTCACGGTGGATTGCGCAGGGAAGAGCCCCCTTGCTAGTGCTGACACTCAGTGATACCTTCCAGCCGGGGAACTGAAAGTCGCCGGAGCTGGGTTGTTTCGTGGTGCAGAGAACGAGAGCCGCGCCGCTGAGGAGCATTGATCGCCATGCACCGGGATCCCTAAATGGACGTCCTGTCTCTCCTCGACAGGACCAGAAGCATATCCGCCTAGCAATGTCAATTGTCTGCAGCATCTTGTGTAAGCATCTATCTACTGTAGCTGCGGCAACCAGGGGGGGGGGGGCGGAGGAACCCGGTGGACATCTTTATACCTTGCTTTGGGCTTGTTTCCCGGCTTTAGCCTGGGCCCTGAATACCGAGTCTATTGCGTTCTTCTGGCCTGGAGCTATTGTCGGTTTGTCGGCGATCATGCCTGACGAAGAATGTTTGGAATAAGGATGATTATCACGAATCGATTCTTGTCATGATACAATCCTTATCACAAGTCAGCGCTTCCAAGATCTTCTTACCTGCATCATGCATCAGATGGTTGACACTACTTTGCTTACGCCCTCGTCGAGTAGGTAAAAGGCAAGATAAGGTAGAATGTGGTCTAGCCCTGACTATGAGAACAGAAGAGAAAGACCTTTAGCCTTCAGCGTTGTAGCACACTCGGCCTCTCTCTGCGAGTAGCATACACAACTCGGCACAAATTTTATTCGTTTTCATCAATCCTTTGGTCTTCTGGTCCTCGGAGATATCGCATTTTGGGCTATTCGGCAGACGAAAAAGACCCATTCCTTGTCGACAATGGATCCGAGTTCACTCATTGAACGGGCGTTGGCAAAGTTCTCGTTGTCTTTCTTTGCAGCCTCACTGGTAAGCGATAGCTGCCAAAGATACTGGCCACTTGCTAAGAAACGTGTCCAAGCTGGTCGTGGTTTGCATAGGGAGAGCATTTTACAATGTCTATATCTCACCACTCCGTGAATATCCGGGCCCTTGGATCGCCCGAGCATCTGTCATTCCATACCTTTACTGGGTTGCTACTGGGGAGTTGGTTCACGCCTCAGAGAGGCTACACGAGAAATACGGACCGACTGTGCGACTTGCGCCCAATAAGCTGTCGTATATACAATCTCAAGCTTGGTTCGATGTCCATGGTGAGAAAAACACCCGCAACTGTCTTCAATGTAAGTTTCAGTCTTGACTAATTTGCGAAGGCCATCGTACCCAAAAACGAAAGATGTGGTTCGACAAAGACCCAAGTGTTTATCTGCGGCGCTACAATGGTGTTCCCTCAATAGTAGGTGGCTTTTTTAACGTTTAACTAAGCTCGTCTCATATCTAAAATGTTTTTAGGTCGATGCTGATGAGCAAGACCATGCAAGATTTCGCCGCCTACTAGCAAACGCCTTCTCAGAAAAGGCTCTACGTGACCAAGAACCTATACTTCAAAAATACGTCAACTTTTTGATCGCACAGCTGCACAAAAACATCGATGGTCCGCGAAAAGGCGTTGTAGACTTGGTAGGGGTGAGCAACGATATGAGTGGGCAAAGCTTACGTCTAGACAGGCAAATTGGATCAACTTCACCACTTTCGATATCATTGGAGATTTAACCTTCGGACATTCTTTTGATTGCTTGGAGTCCGGTGAAGAGCACCCTTGGGTCGGCTTATTGCCAGGGGCAGCAAGGACAATGACCTACTTGCTTACTCTGAAGCATTTACCCGCCTTGTTATACAATGCTCTATTGATGTTGATCATGCCTTTCCTCGGCAATCGAAGAAAGCATGCCGAGTTTACTTCTGAGCAGGTGAAAAAACGTCTTGCCCAGGAGACAGATAGACAAGATTTCATCACCCCTATCCTCAAGTATGTAGAGCATGTTGCAGGTTTGGCCATCTCACGAATTGCTGACCACGGGTGTCCAGAGCAAATGATGAGAAAGGAATGACATATCCAGAACTGGAGAGTTCGATCAATCTTTTAGTCACAGCGGGTATTTAATATAACAAGTTCACTGAGTACTAAACGGCTCTGACATTATATAGGCAGTGAAACTCTGGCTACCCTCTTAAGCGGCGCCGCTTACCACCTCTCCTGCAATCCAGCGGTTCTTCTACGGCTCCAGGAAGAGATTCGCTCGGCTTTCAAGAGCCCCGAAGAGGTCACCATGACATCATGTCAAGGTCTTCCATATCTCCATGCGGTTCTCGAAGAAACGCTACGAATCTATCCCCCAGCGTCCTTGGCACTTGGACGCATTGTTCCCCACGGGGGAGCTGTCATCAATGGTAAAAGCATCCCCGCAGGTACAGCAGTTGGTATTTCTGCGTGGGCTGCATCGCACTCGAAAATCAATTTTATAGACCCGGAGGCATATGTGCCTGAACGTTGGCTGGGAGACAAGCGTTTCGAGAAAGATGATAAACAGGCATCTCAGCCATTCAGTGTTGGTGGTAGGAGTTGCGTAGGAAAAAAGTATGTACATGTAAAACGCATAATAGTACAAAGAAGGCGACAGCTGGCTGACATTTCATAGCTTGGCATACGCCGAGATGCGACTTATTCTTACCCGACTCGTCCTCGACTTCAATTTTGAGATACAGGAGGAGAGTCGAGGATGGATCAGACAGAAACTTTTCACCTTCTGGGAGAAATCACCATTGATGATCAAAGTGACTCGAGCCAGAACCTGAATATTTCCCGAAACTCCTCTGGTCCTAAGATTTTATCCGTTGGGGGTATCGCCAGTACATCATGAGTTTATTGTTGATTTGCAAACCCCGGTAAAAGCTGGATCTGTATATAAAGATAGAACCATTTCAATTGTCATTTCGCCTGATTTCTATGTCATCCGTCTCGAGTCTTACCTCAGGGGGCGATCTCGCTTAATTGCACAACTGGGACTGGTACGTGAATGCTGCACGCAGGGCTTACCAATCCGTTTAAATCGTCCGGGTAATCATAAGCATGTCACCCTCATCGTGTTTCTTTGTTGCACCCATTCTGCACTTGCACATATCATCAAGTTTGAAGCAAGTTCCCACTGAGATGTCCGCCAAATCAACTCTGCTCACAACAGGTTTCCGGACTTTGCCCTCAGGCCGCAGCCTCTGGGTTGAAGTCTTAGGTAAATCAGGCCAAGCCATACTCTTCTGCAATGGCATGGGCTCAACAACCAACACGTGGCATCCTCTTCTGCCTCATTTGCCTAGCGACCTCAAGTCAACCTGTACTCTTATTTTCTACGACACTGCGAACACTGGAAACTCTCCGTATCAGCCGGAACTCCCTCCCGTCACGCTCGCATCGCTTGCCTCGGAGGCCCGCGCTCTGCTTGAGCTTCTGGGCTTCACATCAGGGTACTTTGTAGGACACAGCTACGGAGGCCAGCAGGGACTCTTTGCAGCCACCCAGGATTCGCATTTCTGGAAAGGCATGCTGCTCATTGCCCCGCAAACGGATCGTGTCACGGAGATCGTCTTTGGTTCGATGGTCCCAATGAAAAAGCATCTTGCTGCACACCCTGGCTCTTCAGCATATGCCGACGATACTCAACACACTGTTGGCCCGAGATTGGCTGCCAAGAGCAGTATTCCTGGAGCCTTAGTTCGCGAAATGTGTCTACGACAGAACGCTGAAGGATTGGTGTTGGCATTTGCATCCCTGTTAGGCGCAGGTGACTTGGAATGGCAATGGAAGGACATTAAAGCAAGAATTGTTTTTCTCTGTGGTGGAGAAGATGTCATTGCGCCGCCTGCTGAAGGAGAGGATATGCTCCGCAGGCTGAGAAGGGTGGAGGTTGAAGCTGAACTGATTGTCGAGCCTGAAGCTGGTCACTGGACCCATTGGGAATGTGAAGGTAGAGTGGTAGATTGTCTCTTAGATTTGGTCAAGGAGGCTAAGGGTGGTGAAAAGTAGGATGCTTTTGGGTTTGATAAGGAACTGCTTCATTACGCATTTTCAAGTAATTACTAGCGAAGTGGGTTCATCTGAGTGAAATGATTGAATTCCTTGTGACATCTAGGAGGGGGAAGCCCTTGTCTTGGTGGTAGATGGTATCAAAAGATGATAACGTAGTCTATAGAAACTCCTCTCCCACATATTATGGACTAACTCCGAATTGCAACTCTCACACCCTTGCTTCCTGGCACCGGGAAGGGAACGATCATGTCCGCATACATATCTACGTCTCTCTCACGAGTTGTATCGAATAACTCAAGTGTAGGCCCTTGCTGAGTTCCTGACCCATCATAAATATCATATTTTCTGAAGATACCTGCAATAAAGGTATGCATCTCTTGATACGCAAGATTAATTCTAATGTTTTTCGTTAGTGGAAGCCTACAGGGAAAAGGTGATGACAAACCCAAGGCAGTTTCTTGTGCCCCTAGAAAAAGCAATCAGATATTTGTCGAGTCTAGGATTCTCAATCCACCTTTCTGGTTCGAACTTTCGGGGATTTGGGAAGTAATCAGGGTTGTAATGAATGATTGTTGAGGTCATGCTCATCGGTGTTCCAGCTGGGACGGTATACTTGAGACCGTTTCTGTCGTAGACTATAGGAATCTCCGGTGACACTCGTGCCATGCGTGTAATAACTCCTGGGTGGCAGCGGAGGCATTCTTGGACCACAGCCCCAAGATAAGGTAGATGCTCGATTTGCGAGTAAGTTGGCAAGACACCGGGATCTGGGAGCGCAATGGCCAGCTCCTCTTTGAGCTTTTTGAGCTTGTCTGGATTGGCCAGCAGTTCGTAAACGGTGGCCGCCATAGTTGATGCTTATTAATGATCAGAAGCAGCTCAAAGATACCAAGGAGACACTGGAAGGGACTCACCGGTGGTGTCCTGGCCAGCAAATACAGTAAGTTGAGCCTCATGTACTAATCGTGGAGTCTCCTTCTCTGAGTCAGGAAGTTTGGAATTGAGCACTCCGTAGAAGATTGTATTTTTGCCGGCATCCTTGTCGGATGAACTCTTGATTTCTTCAATCTGCTTTGCCCAGCCCTAACCCTTGTCAGTCAAAGAGCAATTTCCAGCAGAAAGGTAAGTACATCTTGCATCGCGTATAATCCACCCATTCCAGGCGTTATTAAGTTTGTAATTGATCTGGGCAAGCTTTCGATCAAAGGACCTAGGAGTGCTATGTGCATGAGAGTATGGGATATCAGGAAAACCTTTTCGATCGCTTGGAAGAATCCGATATTATAGTCGTCCAAGTCCATAAAGTTCGTAGACTTACCAAAGGCATAATCGGTGATAATATCACTAGTGGCAGCCTTGAACACATACATCATCTGCATGATCTCTCCAGTCTTGCCAGCACTATCCATGCGGTCCAACAATTTCCTCAAGCTACGCTGGATGATGGGCTCTAGTAGTCGGATGCCTGATTTCGAGAAGTATGCGCTCAAAGCACCTCGTCTTCGTTTATGAACGTCATGTGCGATTGTCGCCACCATTGACATCGGGGCTATGAAAGATTATCAGTGTTTCTCTATTTTGAAAAGAAATGGACCAGTAAGGATAGATTGGAACTTAGCAGGGAGGGGGGATGGAACTCACTCTGTGTTCTCCTTGCCGTAAATCTATACTTATCTGTCTTTCTCGAAGTACCGGTATAAATGTTGTCAATGAAATCCGGATCACTGTAGTGTACCTCGTGGGGATTGATTCGGATAACCGGTCCTAAAATAGAAACCCTGAGAAACTTCGTCGCAAGCCTCTTGGACGTCTCAGACACATACCATACTTTTTGTGCATCTTTTCAATTTGCCAGACATATTTGCCCCCAAGCCAGATATCATAGTATGCCTCATACCATGTGGTCATAGCCGCTAGTTTAGGACCTGGAATTGGTGCCAGAGGCGAAAGATATACTACACAGCTATACTTTAGCAACTAATCTTAACTTTATACCGGAGTTATCAAGCCTACGTCGATATATGATCCCGCATACCAGATAGGCAATCCAGAGACCAAAAGTCATAACAAGGGATTGCTTGGTGAAGAATCCATACTCGAATGGACTTCTGAGATGGAGTCCTGTGACTTCCGTGAAAGATTCCATGGCAGGCAACTATTACAAATTAACACATATCCATATCCAGAAAAGAAACGAGACGTGCTTGGTCATATGCAATTTCGTTGGTAAAAGTCAAATGCTTGGCCTTAAACAAGAATAAGGCTGCGGTAATGGACCCGATTAAGTGTCGTTCTCATGTTGAAGTACTCTTGTCGTCATACAACATGTTGGACTTCGATGTCATAATCCACAGACGGTAAGTTCGCCTCATTCAAGTCAGACTTTGCTAACGACTGAGGTTCCTCGCCACTACGTCAGACAAGTGATACCGGAGTCACTCCTGCTACTCAAATCGCTTATTTCCGGCAAATGCTTATGGGCGAAGGATTACATACCTTTGGACGCAGTTGCGGTAAGCATCTGTTTTGAAACTGTGATAACTGCAGATGGCGACGTTGCCAACAGAGTAAGCATAAGAATAAGCGTAAGAACTGTTACATATAAGTAAAATGGCGTGTAAGCATAAGCAGATGGAGTATGTGTCAAAATCTGTAGGGAAACATAGAGAATGGGAAGCTGTAACTCATTGGAATAGGCCACCTTACTTACACTGTTTCCTTTTGTAAATCAGTTGCAAAATAACAAATAAAGTCATCAAAGATCTGTGAAGCTGAGATCATCATCTATGCTGGAGTTCGTATGGTGTGGTTAACCCATCCCTCACTTGGTCATTCATAGTTATCTTCTCTTGAATTATTTGTTTGACATATAGAGCCATGTTGTATTCGCAATCTAAACTGTACCTTGCCTCATGGGCAACTTTGTTCTCGCCCCGACTCCAGAATTATGATTCTCTAGTTGCCAACAGTTCGTGTCGCTATATGCCTGGCGACTCTCGTTGGCCAAGTCAACAAGAATGGGCTCAACTTAACTCCACAATCAATGGCAGGCTAATCGCTACCGATCCTGTTGCTTCTGCCTGCCATGAGCCTAATTACAACGCAACTGCGTGTGGAATTGTACAAGATTTATGGACATGGCCTATGCCACAGTAAGTCTAATTTCATGGAGCTCAACAACGTCTTTACTTACCATGGGGTAGCTCTGATAACTCTGCGTCGGTCATGAACCCGTACTTCCTCAACCATTCCTGCGATCCATTTGTTGATGATTGGGAACCTTGCTCGAATGGGAACCTTGTAGAATACACAATAAACGTTTCTACTGCGGCAGATGTGGGAGCAGGTCTTAAATTTGCCCAAGAGAGGAATATTCGAGTGGTGATTAAAAATACAGGCCATGAGTAGGTTAACAATCAACCACCCTCATATCGGATTGCAACTCGGTCTGATATAGAAATTAGCTTCCTTGGCCGGTCCACTGGAGCAGGTGCACTTGGTATATGGACTCACAATTTGAAAGATATGGAGTTTCTGGACTATAAAAGCAAGCTTTATACTGGACGCGCCGCCAAAATCGGAGCTGGTCAACAGGCATTTGAGATATTGCCTGCCGCCAACGAAGCTGGAGTACGAGTCCTTACTGGATGGTGCCCTACCGTCGGCATCGCTGGTGGGTATACTCAAGGTGGTGGCCATGGACCTTTGATGGGACAGTATGGTCTAGCAGCAGATCAAGCGTTAGAATGGGAAGTCGTGACCGCAACGGGAGAGCATTTGGTCGCTACCCCTTATGAGAATGCTGATCTGTACTGGGCATTGAGCGGTGGCGGAGGTGGAACTTACGCCGTTGTTCTTTCATTGACGACGAAGGCACACCAGGATGAGCTTATGGGTGGTGGGAACTTGACCATCACCTCGACTGGGAACTCGATCGATGCTTACTGGCAAGCCATCGATATTTGGAATGCGTTCCTTCCTGAACTCGTGGATCTCGGTATCCAGGCTACGTATCTGCTCACCGACGATATCTTTAGCATATATTCAATCACCTGGTCGAAACATACAGCAGAAAACGTGAAGTCCGTACTAGAACCCTTTGTCTCCCAGTTACGGAGGCTCAACATTATACACCAAGCCGATTACACCGATTTCCCCAAGTTTTATGACCATTACACCCATTATACGAATGCGCTTCCTTACGGCGACTACCAGATCTCGGAACTCACTGGTGGGCGCTTGATTCCCAGATGGGTAGTGGAGTCCGATGATACCAATAGTGATTTTACAGCTGCATTGCGTAATATCACAAAGGGAGGACGGTTTGTTCTAAATGGCGTAGCTGCTAACCTTGCACACTCTCACTTGGGAACTAAGCCTGAATCGAACGCGGTGCTTTCAGCCTGGCGGAACGCAATCATGTCTGTCATCATCGTGGTGCAGTGGGATCCAAAAGCGACTGTAGCACAGGGAGTGGCATTAGCAAATGAGATGACCCATGAGATTGTTCCACAACTTGAACGAATTACTCCTGGCTCTGGGACATATATCAATGAAGGGGACTTTCAACTAAAGACGTGGAAGGAGGATTACTTTGGAAGCAACTATGACAGATTGAGGGAGGTGAAGCGTAGATATGATCCCGAAGATCTGTTCTATGGGGCTGTCTCCGTGGGTAGTGATGCGTGGACAGTTGCAAGCGATGGTAGGCTTTGCCGTGCTTCTCCAGCTTAAGAAAGTTCCTTCTCCGTATGGACTGACCCGAGACGAGAGCGTCTGAGGAGATAAGTGAACTATGGTGTCGAAGGGATATTTTAGAATATGTAAATCAAAGCTATAAGTCTAGAAGATTGTGAACTTGATACTCTAGGTCGGGGCATTGAAAGGCTTAGCGAGGCAAACAGAGTCACTTGACTATTGCTGTTCATCTAAGCATGATACATTTTCATCCTGATCAAGCTTATAAGGCGGTTAGATGTCATATTATTATCAGTACTACACTAACTTATGTGTATATCTATCTATCTATATAAAAGGGTAGCTGACAGCCTCTGAAATTCCAATTCTAAATGCAACGGAAAAACGAACACACCAAAACCATCTCCTAACAACGGCTCACCGTTCCTTCCAAGGCATCATTAACAAAGTCTACCTGTAGGTTCATGAGCTCCAGGAAATCATCGCCGCTCAGGACACTCAGATGTCCCTTTCCACTAGCCACATGAACTCTCTTCGGCCCAGCCAAGCCCTCAAACACTGCCAGCTGCTCTTCCGGTCTCGAAATCGCATCTAGTTCTGGTACCAGCATCATGACTGGCATCTGCACCAGCTTGAAAAGACTGCGCGGCTGCCACATAGCAATCTTATAATACGACTGGATCGTGGTTCGGTTTTGAAAACTCGCAGCTCCTTTCTCCTTCACATTCACCATGAACTCATATGCTTCTATGCCGCCGCCATCAGCCATGCCCGCTGGATTGGCACCGCTTGGGGTGAAGGGCGGCAAGCTAAATGGAGCATTGCCGCGAATTTGTGATTGCCGATCCGTCATGCATCTGGCGAGGACTTTTCGCAGGCGAGTTTGGGTGTAGAAGGTCATCAGGGGACAGATAGCGATACATAGTTTAGCTCGCTGGTCAAGAGCAGCAGCGCACATAGCGACAGTTCCACCGAAGGACATGCCCCAGAAGGCGATGCGGGCAGGATCGACGGAGGGGAGACTGCTGATATAGGTCAGGGCATCGGAAAAGTCTTCTGTTTGCTTCATGGGATCGATTTCGTTGCGGGGAGAGCCATCTGAAAGGCCGGTGCTGCGGGGGTCAAATATGAGGGCGTTGATACCGGAGAATTGGAATTGTGCTGCTACGTCTGGGAGAAGCATTTCTTTGGTGCAGTTGAACTGTTTTTCGGTTAGAGAGTTTATCGAACATGGAAGGGCTCTCCAAAAATACCCCAGGAGACATGATGATAGCGGGCCCTCGCCCACTAACAGGGTAAAACCATCCTCGCAGAGTGAGTCCGTCAACAGTCTTGAACTTGACGTCTTCGTGATAGCTTGTGGTTGCAACCATGGTAGGCAGTATAGGGGAGAAAAGTAAACGAGGACGCCTTGGTGAGTGTGATTAAAGTTGATTCATGAACATTGACAAACAAACAACAGGGCAAGATAAAAACGAGGGACAATCGATTTCTCATGTCATTGATTCATAGTGGCTTATTGTCAGCATTGCCCCACCGGTTATCTGCGCTGATTATTGCGTTCTTATCCCGAGATTGGCGAGCGATGGACGGCATCAGCACCCCTTACAACTTTGCCGTCCCGGTCAGCAACCTGCATAAGGAATCTTTCTGCTGCAGTAAGAGGATCCGAGGCGTAATAAATGCTGAAAGAAAGTAGGGTAGGTAATTGCAGGGTCCATTTCCTTCTGCATTGTGAAAGACTGTACCTTGGGGCATGACTGTCATCTTCAATCGACGATTGTGGTTCTCTTACAGTCTAGAAGAGAGGACTGGGCAATACAAGATACCTTATATGAAAGAGAGTCGCTGGGAAGTCTACTCGTCGTACAGCAAGTTTCCGGTTCAGGATCTTCCTCCATGCAAGAATCAATAAAATAGTCACCATGGACTCCAAGAAAGTGTATACCCAAGAGCCTGTTGCGGTCATAGGCTTTGCGTGTCGCCTTCCCGGCAACAGCAACTCGCCCACAGATCTCTGGGACTTTCTTGCACGAGGCGGCATTGCCAGCAATGAGATTCCCAAGACGCGCTTCTCCAAATTCCATTATGATGGATCGACCAAGCCAGGGACCATGCGGCCTCCGGGAGGAATGTTTCTTGAGAATATCGACCCCGCCGACTTTGACGCCCCGTTCTTTGGAATCTCACGTGCCGAGGCCATCTCGATGGACCCCAACCAACGACAAATGCTTGAGGTGGTGTACGAAGGCCTCGAGAGCTCGGGAATCAGCCTTGAAGCATTAGACGGAGCCTCAGTTGGCTGCTTCGTGGGCTCTTTTGCCGCAGGTGCGTGCACTCCACTAATACCCCGTACCTTACCTACAGGTGCCTATCTTCTTGAGGATCTGGCTAACCATGTGATATCTTACCCTGCTATTAGATTACCACGACATTCAAAACCGGTAAGTAAAGTACAAGGGGAGAATAATAAATAAGAAAACATTACTAACACAACTATAAGTGATCCTGAAGACAGACCCCCCAATATTGAGGTGGGAGTTGGGAGGGCAATTCTGAGCAATCGTATCAGCCATTACTTGAACATCAAAGGGCCCAGTATGACCATCGACACGGCGTGCTCGGGCAGTCTTGTCTCGCTTGATGTCGCGTGTCGCTACGTGCAATCGGGCGAAATCAACGGCGCAATCGTTGCCACGAGCAACCTGTATCTCAGCCCTGAGCACGTCATGGACAGTCAGTACTCAGTTTTCTCTTTCGATGCGATCTATGCACTACGAACGATGAACTATGAATTATGAATGATGAACGATTTGGACTAACGGATTACTTTGTGTTGTTTAGCCGGAGGCATCGGAAACGCGCACTCGATGACGGGCAAATGCCATACCTTCGACATCAAGGCAGATGGTTACATCAAGGCGGAAGCCGTCAGCACTGTCATTCTTAAGCGACTCGACGACGCCATTCGGGATGGAGATCCGATTCGGGCCGTCATCCGCGGAACCGCCACTAATAGTGATGGACGAACGCCTGGAATTGCAAGCCCAAGTGCGGAGGCCCAGGCTAAAGCCATTCGCGCTGCATATGCAAACGCCGGTATCACGGACTTCAACGAGACAGCATATCTGGAATGTCACGGGACCGGAACACCGGTGCGTCTTGATGGCAATAGCCAGTTTCCTTTGTGATTCACTACCTTCGTCTTCGTAATTACCTGGGAGTGACTACGAGATCCCTATTCCCTACCACCATACTACCGAGCATTGGCAAGATGTATCGCTTAATCACAAGCTGGCTCGCTTAATGGCAATACGGTTTTGCTGCGATAATATAATACCCTACCTATCCTGCTGATCTACGCAGAATAAATTGTAAAGAAATGAGCCTGGTCCAAGAGTTTTACAGCAGAAACGCTTGGACTAGCCTCACTACTTTATAATTTATCCTCCGTATAAGCATCAAATCTGTAATACCTCACAAAGTACTCCGTAGTTCATGCTGACTTTAAGGCGTGTTTTAGGCTGGAGATCCGGCAGAAGTAGGTGGAGTAGCTTCAGTGTTTGGACCAACTCGCGACGGGGACAAACCGCTGATCATCGGCTCGGTAAGCTGACTCGTACTTGTACCCGCACTTTACCTGTGCTTCCTGAGGACCTGGGACAACGTTCTTCTGATGCTAACAAGAACTTACACTTCTATAGATCAAGAGCAACATCGGTCATTCTGAGCCCTCAGCCGGCATCTCTGGTCTCTTAAAAACCATTCTCGCGATCGAACATGGCCTCATCCCCGGAAACCCGACCTTTCAGACGCCCAATCCCAAGATTGACTTCACAGCGCTCAAAGTGCGAGCAACGAGAACGACGATACCGTGGCCCAAGGGCGCTTTGAGACGCGCAAGTGTTAATTCCTTTGGGTACGGCGGAACCAATTTCCATGTTGTCTTAGAGGATGCCAAATCTTTCGCGTCTCTGCGCCATGTCTCTTCATACCCAACAGATGAGACAGATGAAGACGACGACGACAACGATGACTTCGGCAATGAACAGTCCACGAGACCTCGCATATTGGTCTTCTCCGCCAACGACGAGACCTCCCTTCGCTCATATTGTGACAGCATCAGCAAGCATTTAATTAACCCTTCCGTCTCCGTGAGGCTACCTGATTTGGCTTACACCCTTTCCGAGCGGAGAAGTCGTCACTTTCACCGAGGCTACATAGTCTCGAATAGCACCGATTTGGGAATAAACGACTTCGTATATGGGAAGAAAGAGGCCGAGGCGCCGCGCATTGGCTTCGTGTTCACGGGTCAAGGCGCCCAATGGCCTCAAATGGGCAAGGCTCTGATCGACACCTTTCCTTCTGCACGGCTCATTCTTGAAGAGCTTGACCAAGTACTGCAAAGTGTTCGAGATCCTCCTTCGTGGTCCCTCATCAGTAAGCTTACCTATGCCGCCAGACAATCCATCGCGCATGATCTGACTTGCTAGGTGAACTGTCTCAACCTCGAACCGCAGACGCTCTGCGCCAGCCAGAATTCTCACAACCTTTAGTGACGGCACTTCAATTAGTTATCGTTTCTATACTGGAGAGTTGGGGTATCAAACCTCAAGCCGTTGTTGGTCATTCCTCTGGAGAGATTGCAGCGGCTTATGCGGCTGGCTATCTTTCAAGAGCAGACGCCATCAAAGCAGCTTTCTACAGGGGCCGAGCGGCCGTCAACTGCAAAAAGGAAAATGACACGATGGTAGGTATGCTTGCTGTAGGCCTTGGAGCTGATGAAGTTCACAAATATGTCGAAGAATTTGATGGCCTGGTACAAATTGCTTGTTTCAACAGTCCAAACAGCGTTACGCTTTCTGGAACGCGTCCCGGGCTTGAAGGCATCAGCACTCGCCTCAAAGCAGACAACCACTTTGCTAGGCTCCTGCAAGTTGACCTTGCATACCACTCGAAATTCATGGCAGAAATCGGAGAGGAATATCGCCACCTACTCCAACAAGATTTCAGTCCCTCGTCTGTCGACAGCGATGGACAAACGACAATGTTTTCATCCGTTGTAGGTGCTAGAATGAGCAGAACCGCCGATGCCGATTATTGGAAGGATAATATGGTATCTCCTGTTCTTTTCGATCATGCTTTGAAAGAGTTGCTGTCTGGACGCGAAGGCGCAAACTTTCTCATTGAAATTGGACCGAGTGGTGCACTTGCCGGTCCAGTTTCCCAAATCAAGAAGGCTCTCCCAAACCAGGGAACCAACGTTCAATACTTCCCAGCCTTGACTAGAGGACTGGATTCGATTAAAGCTTTATTTGGCGTCGCAGGACACTTGTTCATTTCAGGTGCACCTGTTGATTTGAGGATGGTTAATGCAAGCGAGAATCGCGAATCAGTTGTTGTAGACCTACCAAATTACGCATGGAATCATTCCGTAAAGTACTGGCATGAGAGCGAGTCAAGCAAGGACTGGCGTTTCCGGCAATTCGCTCGTCATGACTTGCTAGGTAGCAAGATACTTGGAACCTCATGGCAGGCGCCATCGTGGAGAAACATTATGCGACTTTCTGATCTACCTTGGCTCAGAGATCACAAAATGGGGTCTGATGTTCTTCTACCTGCCTCGGGCTTCATTTCAATGGCTGTCGAGGCTATTTACCAAAAGACACAGGCCACAGACTCTGAACAGGAGATTCGGTCTTCTGATCAACTGCGCTACAAGTTGCGTAACATCAACTTTGACAAAGCCCTCGTCTTGGAAGAGAACAGTGAGGTAAAAACCCTGACTAGTCTCAGTGCGCAGCCTGGCGCAGAAGGCACCTGGTACAATTTCCAGGTGTCTTCTTCACATGAGGGAACCTCAATGGAACATTGCTCTGGTCAAATCCGTCTGGAAGAGGTGGTAATTGAAGGTGAATGACTTCCAGTGCCCCCTATTTTCATCTATTGCGTGCTTCTGCTGACTCTTATTAGGCGCATCTGAGCGAGACCTTTGCGCACTTCAGCACACAACGCCAGGACATCTATGGTACAAGGCCCAAGAAAACGTCGGATACGGCTTTGGTCCAGCTTTCAAAAAACAGAAAGAGGTCGAGTCTGTATCCGGATCGCGCAGGAGCCGATCTTACGTATCTCTTGAAGAGCCAGCTACCACATGGAACCCTCAGTCGCGATATCCAATGCACCCTGCATGCATAGATGGATGCTTTCAGACAGTCACCCCATCTCTATGGGCCGGCGATAGAACTGCAATCAATGCAGTTTTGGTGCCAGCAGTGATCGACTCACTTGTGATTAATCCGGTTTCGTCACGCCCTGAAACTGGCATTTCCATCGCGACTTCAGAATACACAGGTAGAGGGAGACTTACCGAAGCCAAGAGCTTCTTCTCTTCCTGTTCGGTGTACAACCCTGACGATGGAGTTTTGATGCTGCAGCTTACCGGTCTTCGCTATCATAAGCTCGATACAGGAAAAAGCAATGAGGATGGTCATACATTCACTCGCTCTGTTTGGAGGCCAGACATTACTTTTCTGACACAGGAGAACGTTGAAGTTCTTACCGTGGATGATATCAAGTCCAAGGTCGATACCATAGCTAGCTTAGTAGCTCACAAAAAACCGACCCTGAAAGTCATGGAGGTGAATCTGGATCCAGCCGACAGTTCCAGCTTCTGGCTAGAAGACGATGATTCGATCAGGACATCTTACAGCGAATACCACCTTGCTTCGGTCGACGCAAAATCTCTGCTCGACGCTCAGTCTAAATACGAACGACAGAGGGATATTGAGTTCAGCCTCTTGGATTTACACGGTGTGAACCACGGGCTTTCGGAATCCGATGTTGATCTTCTCATTGTTAAATCGACCGATTTTTCCGAAACCACTTTGGTAGCCCTTGCTCGCTTCGTCAAAGGTCTACTTTCCGAACAGGGCTACGTACTACTCATGGAACAAGAGCAGAGTCACTCTGACTCCAGTTCGAATAGCAGTCACTTGGTCGTCATAGATCGCGACAGTGTTCAAAATGGAGCGCCGAATGGGTCTGCTCCAAATGAGGATCTTGCAAATGGTAACTCATGGGATGTTGAGGCTCTCGATTCCTTCATGTCTACAGCTGGCTTTCGAAACAAAATTGAAATATCGCGCGACTCCACCAACTCTGCATATCTCGTCTTTGGAGAGTCTTCAACACTTGATAACACGGTGCAAGATCTAACTGTAGTCCATCTCACAACGCCTCCGCCCATTGCCTTTGAGATGAAAAAGATGCTTGCTGTGTCTGGATACAGCCTAACCGAGTGTTCCCTTCCCGAGTTGAAGATTGAGCCTGGCAAGACGGTCTTGATCTTGGATGAGCTATTTGCACCAGTGCTTGACATGGTTCGTGAAGACCAATGGCAGGCAATCAAGAATCTCATAGACCAAAGGTGCAAGATACTATGGGTCACCAAAGGTTCCCAGTATGATGTTTCCGAGCCAGAAAATGCCTTGGTCCATGGTCTGTTTCGAACAGTTCGTGCCGAAGATCCAAGTTTGAGTCTTACGACTCTTGATGTTGAATTAAGCACAGGTATTGCCACAGTCTCGGCAATTTCACGCGTTCTGAAGCACTTGAAAAATGCAAAGGGCACCAAGACGGTGGAAAATGAGTTTGTCGAACGAGGTAACATAATCTATGTGAACAGGATTATGTCTGATATGCCACTCAACAAAGCAAAGAACAACGAAAGTCTCGGAGCAGAGCTTGTGGTCAAGTCTCTACATGACATACAAGTCGTTGCAATGCTGCGGGCCGAACGACTAGGCTCTCTTGAGAGCCTTCACTACTCAGAGATGTCTGTTACCGAGCTCCCAGTATCAGATCGAAACGTTGAGGTAGAAATAGTTGCTGCCGGCTTGAACTTCAAGGTATTTGTTCTACCTCTGGCTTCATTACTTGAATATTTTACTGACTTTTACGTAGGACGTGGCGGTAACCATGGGTATTGTTCCTGAGAATGAGCATCTACTAGGCCTCGAAGGTGCTGGTATCATTCGACGTGTTGGAAAAGGAGTAGAGAAGTTCAAAGCTGGAGATCGGGTCTGCATTCTAAAAAATGGGACTTTCGCAAACAGGATCCAAGTACCAATAGAGCGCGTCCATCACATTCCGAACTCATTGTCATTCGAGGTAAAGCGACATCATTCCAGTTTGACTACCGATTTGTGCTGATCTCAAGTTAGGACGCCGCTACAATCCCAATTGTCTATTTGACATCGGTATATTCTCTGTTCGACATCGGAAACTTGAAAAGGGGGCAGGTAAGCTGAAATATGCTTTCCCCACTCCGGAGATCATAGCTAACTTTATAGTCTGTACTAATTCACTCGGCTGCGGGAGGTATTGGCTTGTCTTGCATTCAGCTTTGTCAATATATCGGTGCCGAAGTAAGTATAACTGTTGTTAAACACGAATCTAAGCTCTTCAAACTAACGCCACGTGTAGATTTACGTGACCATTGGTACAGAAGATAAGAGGCAGTTTCTGTCCGAAACGTTTAATATACCACGTGAACGTATGTTCTCTTCAAGGTCGAGCAAATTTGCCTCCGAAATCATGGAGGCGACCCATGGTAAAGGAATCGACCTCATCATCAATTCTCTGACAGGAGAATTGCTCGATGAATCATGGCGAATTTGTGCCGACGGTGGCACTATGGTGGAGATTGGTAAAAAGGATATTCTAAACCGGAACACCTTGGCCATGGAGCCATTCGATAGGAACTGCTCGTTCCGGGCAGTAGATTTCTCCTACACGAAGCAAATATCAGACAAGCTAATCGCGAGGTAAGTCTTTTCTTTCCCTTGGCTTCTTCAGCTTCCTTTTAATGTTAGTATTATAAGTTCCCATAAGCTTACAATACATTTAGACTTCTGGACCAGATATTTGACCTGTTGGACGCTGGTCATATCAAGCCCATCCATCCAATAACAACCTTTCCCTTTGAAGATATTCCAGCTTCTTTCGCATTCATGCGGAGCGGCCGTCACATTGGGAAGATTGTAGTCACAAACGGGGAGAATGCAACTGTAAACTTGCCAGTGCGACCTCCGACCAGGACACTTCATCTCAGAGATGACGTATCTTACCTGATCGTTGGAGGCCTCAAGGGATTGTGTAGTAGTCTTGCAATTCACATGGCGCGTCATGGCGTAAGTACATGGGAGTTCTTTCCACCCCACCACTGTCGGCGCAGCGCAGCGCCGGAGTTAATGTGTGAAGCTCGCTGACTGGCCACAGGCAAAACATATCATTTCGATGTCTCGAAGCGGTTGTTCAGACGAGAGATCACAAGGTGTTGTGATGAACTGCCGGGCTCTAGGATGTGAGGTTCAAGAAGCCAAGGGAGACATATCTAATGCCGAGGATGTGCGACGTACTTTCAAAGCCGCTCGTAAACCAATTGGTGGTGTCATACAAGGAGCAATGGTACTCAGGGTAAGAATATCTCATTCCTACGTGCTAGAAGTTTACTAATGTTATGTTCTTAGGACAAACCTTTCGAGAGTATGACGATTGACGATTACCACACCACCATTTCAGGCAAGGTGCAAGGTACCTGGAATCTCCATAACGCAGCTTTGGAAGAGCAACTTTCTCTCGATTTCTTCACTATGCTATCAAGTATCTCAGGTGTTATCGGACAGAAAGGTCAGGCCAACTATTCCGCAGGCAATGTCTTTTTGGATGCGTTCGCTACCTACAGACAATCCTTAGGTCTCCAAGCAAACTCTGTTGATCTTGGTGTGATTGAGGATGTCGGTTATGTTTCTGAGCAAGGCGGGATGACATCTCATTTTGACGAAAGGCAATGGACAGGGATCAACGAACAGATGCTACGCAAGATCTTGAGCTATTCGATCTACCAACAAATCTCACCAATCCACAAGGCTAGCTCTGCTCAACTGATCACTGGCATTGCTGTGCCTCTCCCCGACGACTCTCAACTTATCCGAGATGCACGATTCGCACCACTTTTCGGCCGCAGCGACTCGAGCAGTGTTGGAAAAGGAGGCAGTAGTGATAGCTCCTCCAAGGAACTCCAGGTTTTCCTACTCCTTCATCGCTCCAGTGCAGATGTGTCTGCCGTGGTCACAGCAGCTCTTGAAGTTGTCAATACGCAATTCACGAAGATGCTACGTCTGGATCAACCCATGGAGGCTGCGAAGCCGCTGTCCGTGTACGGTCTTGATTCGTTGTCTGCTGTCGAGTTCCGCAATTGGGTCCGCATGGAACTTGGTGCTGAGTTGACTACATTTGATATCACCAATGCGAGTTCTTTGACTTCTCTTTGCGAAAAGATGGTTGCAAAGATGCCGCCACCTGTTAAGAGTACTTGAATCTTTGTTTTCTTCTCGTTGTTTTCAAACATTTTCTGGGGAATATTCTTAGACTTATTACATGCGTTAGATTATTTTAGATTTCTACAATCCTTCGAAATTTATATGGTTCATCTGCCTTGTTTATTTTACATAGAAATAGATTCTTCAAGAATCAATTTCTCTAACCCTGATCCTCCAGGTGTCAAGAATCATTTTAAACACTTGAATGTTAATGCTTTTTGATTGCTCTCATGCTACCAAGCAGATACGCACAGAGTTTTGCTGCGCAGATTGGTACAAATTCTGAAGCACGAACTTTAAAGCTGTGACGCCTTCAAATATGATGGCGCAATTACTTCAGTGCTGGTAATAAAATGATGAATTTTTGTTTCTTTTATAGAGGGGAAGAAATAAAATGACATAGAAATTACTATTTCCAGCCCAGCTCGCTTAATTATCACGCTTTTCCCGCCTTCCTAGAGAAATAAACGGCCGATTTGTATATAGGTTATATCCCCAAATCAATTAAATAATTGAATAAATATCAGATATAATTAGGTAAAGTTTGATCTCTCTAAATAGAGGCCTTCCGAATTAGAAGCAGATAGATTTTTTGATATTATATTGAAAAAGCCTTGAAGTGAAATGAAATAGATGAAATGGAACAGAAAGGTATGTTTGATTTCATCTCATTTTATTACTAACTCTAGACTACTTGCTAATGATTAATTGAGGCCAGCGGTCCAATCTTATTGACAGGTTACTCATTTTCAAAGTGGCACTAACAGATTTGATATGTTCATTTGTCACTTAAAAGGTCTATGAATTGTGTTCTAATAAGATGTATGTCTTGAAAAGTATCTCAATATCATACACTAGGACTAAGCCTGCGACTTAAGGATACTTAATAAAATGGCCTTCGAGTACTGAAATTAGCAACATTGGATTCGGTGCATTTGCAAATCTTGCTTTGAGATGGTAGATCATGAAAGCAATGGTCTTAACAAGCTGAATGGGATCTGGTCCCTTTCGTCGCCATTGTTATAAACCACCTTCGGAAACAACCAAGCTGGAGCCGACCAAGCCATCCATGTTGCTACCCATAGATATCCAATGGCTCTGGTCCATCGACTATGCCGAAGGGGGAAAAGTCCCTGGACGGCATCCTCGAGCATGATACCCAAAGCTTGAATGCAGTAAAAGTTCATGGAGCCACTATCGCTCAAAGGTACTCCAGCCGCATATTCTTGTGCGACGTGCATAAGTCCTGATAGAGTGAAGGTGAGGAGGATATTGGTGTACCTAGCCACGAAGCTGCCTTTTCGGAGGTGCAGCAGGGAGTATGTTGTATAGTAAGCTGGACTGCCGATCTTTTGGCGGATTGCTTGTTGCCAGAAGTTACTATTGCAGAGTATCAGGTCAGCATGTTTGCATTTCCTTAAAAAGCTATAGAGAAGGGGGTAAGAAAACACGAACCCCCAGAATCGACGTATAGAATAGGACTCTCTCAATGGACCAAACAACGGCGGCCAAACATTGACCGGTGTGACACGTGTTGCAACAGCGATAATTGCCAGAGCATAGTAGAACGCCTGCAGGATACAATACATAGATAGCCAGGCAATAAGAGTTACCATAACTCTCAACTGGATCTCGTCGGGCCAGGAAATGTCACCCAGGCGCGTGAAGAAGTATATCCTCTGCCAACTGACCAATTCCTTCTCTGGCGGCGGGCCCAAACTTATTACGTCGAGAATGACAATACAAAGTAGAAGCGTTAGCACGCTGTTGACAAGAAAGCGTAAACGCGTGGGGACTCGTTTTGGCTCTTCGGTGAAGAAGGGTGGCGTATTTTTAACTTGCCACAAGGTAGCGGGAGCGCGCCAGGTCGTGATGATCCATAATCCCCACTGCAGTCGATTGCACAGATCAAAATTCTTGGTTCGACGTCCCTCAAGACTGAGATGGGCGTTGTGCTGGCCTCCTTTACTTGAGGTCGGTCCGCGAGCGTCAAACGACCACCGACTGATGAGCGCAAAATCGATGTATTGGAGGAAGATTCCGACGGTGTTGATAGTGGCGAAACTGGCTTGGATCTTGTTGGATATTCCGGAACTATTAGAACGAATGGTGTAGAGCGTGAGGACCAAGAGGAGTGGAAAGACGGCGAAGCGAAGGAAGGAGTTTGAGCGTGTAAAGGCAAGAATCCCAAGGACAATACTCGCTTGTAGAGTATTCAAAGCTAGAGTTTCCTGGAGGGTCATGACTGCAGCAAAGCTTGATTGTTACTTACTCCAGTCACTACGGTACTACCTTAGAATAGGTATCTTAAGAGTACTTTTACTTCATCAGCTGGGGCGGAGTCTTGTGGGCTCCCTTCCCATATGCAGTGCAAGAGCTTGACATTGCGGGAATAATCTTCTTTGGGTTATGCAGGCAGCTTACCCTGTAAGTATCGTGCATGGAAGCTTACGCTTACTTCTTTACATAACAATCTAACCGATAAGATCCTTATATGCAGAAGCGTCGATTACCAACCAGTAGTAATTTTCAGCTTGATAATCCATTGCAGATTAATCCATTACCAATTACCAACACATCACCCTCGCTTAACAAAGGAATTGCAAATTGTCTTCGCCGCAAGGACCATATGTCCAAGCTCCACCCCGTCTTCTTTGTTCAATAAGAAAGATAAATCTTTAAGTTACTCACTCGTACAGCAACCGAAGCTTATAAATCATCCATCCCACACCCACTTGTGCGCATACATTCATTATGGCTCCTACTATCGTCCTGGTTAGTGGCGCTAATAGAGGTTTAGGTATGTACTTGAATTCCATTAGATTGACCACCCTTCTCTCATCATCTTGGCATGGTATACTAAATCTAAACTGCAAATCTTAGGTAAGGGATTCGTCGAAATCTATCTTGCTAAGCCAAATCATATCGTGATCGCCGCCAACCGCGATCCTTCCCACTCTACCTCCAAAGCGCTCTCCGAGCTGCCCACGGGTCCCGGCAGTCGTCTCATCGTCGTCAAAACCGATGCATCCGTTGAAACCTCCGCCTCAGAGGCCGTCAAGAAACTCATTGCGGAGGAGGGTATCGACCACCTCGACATCGTGATTGCTAACGCTGGCGTCTCGTATATTTGGCCGAAGGTCTCGGAGCTTAAGATCAAAGACTTGGAGGGACATATGATACCGAATGTTCATGGCACTGTTTGGCTATACCAGGCTACCTTGCCGCTGTTGCTCAAGTCCGCGAAACCGAAGTGGATCACCATTGGCTCTACCGCCGGATGTCTTGAGGTATATACATCCCCTTCATGCAATTCAATACTTTGGTATAGTCTTATATAAGCAATAACAGCGGATTAATCTTGTGGCATATCATAGAACCAACTCCCGATTACCAACGCAGCATATGGGACCTCAAAAGCAGCTGTACACTGGCTCACCAAGAGGATGAACGCCGAAGAAGACAAGCTCACCGCGTTTGTGATTAGTCCTGGCTGGTGCCAGACTGATCTCGGCAACACTGGTGCACGTGCTTTCGGGATGGAGGCGGCTCCAGTAACGGTCGAGGATTCCTGCAGCCAGATGGTGCCGTTGATCGAGAAAGCTACAAAGGAGACTCATGGTGGAAAGTTGTTTGGCCACGAGGGTGATGAAATCGCTTGGTAGATTTTCCGTCCAGTGGCATAGCATTTTGGAAACGCGCTGGTAGATGATTGAGGTGTTAAATGGCTTGGAATGTGAACTGTGTGTACAGTGGTAGCTATCTGTCTTTCGACAAGGTCATGCATACTGTTCGGCTCACCGGGATAGCTTAAAAATGAATAAGTCATAAATACTCGACGACAACACTGTCCCATGGACTATCATAGCGAACTTAACTATAAACGGAACCGTTCCTTTTACTAGCAACCCTATGCTATACATCGTCCTTATAAGCAACTCTTTTAAGTAAGTTAGATTCGTTGTAAACTTAACAGATATACTAATAGACGCTGTTATAACCGGATTCTCATGGTTTAGGACTATAGTCGCTTATATAGTAAGCGACTCTGATTAGTAAATGATGTTTTCGGCTGTTACGACAGATACCGATGGTCTTTGGAAGTTGTACTCCCGCCTGCCATACTCCTCTCGGATCAGCATATGGATGGATCCCTAGGAATATAACACGCGTGACTCGGAACCTCTGTCTATACGTACTATATGATAATAAAAGGCCAACGGGCACCGACAAGGACAACGCTGCTTTGAAAAGACGAGCCTAGCCTGCTGTACGGTCGTGTATAATACCGTATAGTATAGTAGTTAGAACGAGAAGTTTAATCTCCCCTGTCGAGAGTATCTATTGTAGCCGTGTTTTTTACTTTATCGGATTTTAGGAGTCTTGAATGCCTGTAAACCCTTGTACGGTCGTGTACTTGCGTGTTCGCCAACACAGCCACCTTTCGAGGGCATGTCAAGTATTCGAATTTGGTCCACTAATAAACACCCGCTGAAGGTCTCGGATACGACACCGATAATATAGCACATACGCCGATTCATAGATTCACAGTCATAACTAAGGGTCCTGAAAAGGCGTCTAAATGTACCTCCGGATTTACGACATCTCTATAGTGTCTTTAAGGCTTTTAAATTTTGTTTACTCGTCTTTTAAATCGGATGATTACTAGAGGGGTAAGTAGAAAAGCTTAGACTGTAAATAAGGTAACATTACAGTGTATTAGGTGATACTATGAAGGAGGATGTGATGCTAAAAGGCATTAAGCGATTCTATCAAACAAGATAACTCCTTTAGCGGTATAAAGGTAAATACTCGGGCCACTAGGACGTGCACAGCTTGATGATAATGATGACGATGATATTAATTTACGTCCAGCGGGCGAACCCTGAGCCTCCCGTAGGGCATGGAGACATGCTAAGTATAGGAGTTATATATAAAGTACTATCTATAGAGATACTAAAAACTATAAGGGGAAAAAGTAGTATCTCTATAGCTAGTCCTAGGTCCCTAATCCCACGGTGTAATAATTCCCTTGTAGACCTCTGAAAGCGTTTTATACTACTTTAATAGTGATATAGCTAAAGGACTATATATCTGCTACCTTCCCGTATATATAGAATAGTCCGCTAGTAATACTTTTATTGCCAATCTTATATCTCCTCCTCCTAGCCCCTTGTATTCCTCCTATACCGCAGTTGATTGTCTCTAGAAGGTACTATTCGTAGAATCTATAGGAGACTTAAGCTATATATAGAAGACGACGTTAAAAGTAAATGTTCTATATGATAAGGTAGGCGCGTGTAGGGACTGCCTTCTTTTCTAACCATCCTATAACGTTGTTATATAGATATAGGGCTACAGTTTTATTGTAAGGTTGTGTTGTTATATTGTTGTGATATTACAATGTCGTGAAAAATTTTCCTTCTCCCTGAAAACCTCCTCCTACGCCACCTCTACTACCACTACTGCCACGACGACGACGACGACGACTTGCGAGAGATCCTGTTGGCTCTATAGACCCGAAAGAGCTGTAGGTTCGTAGGCCAGGCACCACGTACAGGTGGGAGTTCGACTTTGCCGGCCCCATGCACAGCTTCTACGCCCTAAAATCTATGTTTAGAACATATATCTTACTATCTTACTAGATATTGTAGAGATACAAGGGAACATGTTCGTGTTGTGTGTGAAGTAGAGTAACTAAAACATATGTCAGTTAATAATTTGAGAAATTAGTTACTAACTTAAGAAGTGAATCTTACGTATAATAGCCATACCCTCTGATCTACAAACGTCACACCACAGCGACTGCCAAATTTTAACTTCCAAGTGGAAGAAGCAGTAAGAGAAGGCGAATTGCTATTCCTAGGCACACATTCACCCCATTTACTTCGATCACTCTTTCATGAGACATGGCGGAATGTCATACATTCAGCCGTCTTCACTATCCGTTTACACTTGCATCTGCGGGCAAGTCTGTTGCCGTAGCACATGTAGTACCTGCATCGACTGGGAGTATAACCCCAGTCATCCATCTCGCTCCGTCGCCTGCTAGAAAACGTACGGCTGCACCGATATCCCATCCATTCCCCTCAGTCTTCAGAAGATTGCGATTTTTTCTTGCTTCGCGTATCTCTGTGCTCATTCCTTTTGCATACATCATGGGTGTATAAACCATTCCTGGGCAGACGCAGTTTACACGAATTCCATCTTCTGCATGATGAACTGCCATAGCTCGGGTCATGTTCACCACTGCACCTTTGCTTGTAGGGTATAAGAGATGTGGTGTTCCTCCTCTCAGCCCAGCAACACTGCCCATGTTGATTATGCTGCCGCGGTATCCTAGGGAAGAATCGTTTTTTCGCATCTCTGGTATGGCATACTTTGCCATCAGAACCATACTTGACACGTTCAAATGTAAACTCTTCGCCCATTGCTCCATGTCAACTTCGAGAGCAGTTCCTATAGCTCCACCAATGCCCACACAATTGAATAAGATGTCCAGTCTCCCATAATGATCCATGGCTGCCATGATAGCTCGTTCACAATCAGCAGCTGAAGTGACATCTGCTTGCACGGCAAAGGCCTTTCCTCGCCCTTCAGACTCGATCATCTCTGCTGTTCGAATAGCTAGCTTGATATCCCTATCCACACACACAACTGAGCACCCATCGTCTGCCATCAGAATGCTAGCAGCTCGAGCATTACCAATGCCATCGCCAGCTGCTCCAGCTCCGGTCACGACTGCAACCCTGCCAAGTAGAGAGTGGCCTGGTCGTTCAAACTGTGAGGACGTCTTGCCGTGAAATGTGCGAGCTAGAGTCCTTTTCGTCCTGACCACAGCGGTCAGGGCAACAGATCGTGCCGCTGAACCTTTAAGGAATGTACTACCGAATATTTGCAATGTCATCTTCAGCACACACAAGACACAATCGATATGTGACTGCTAAGGAAGTCGAGGTTCCGGCTTTTGCCTTAACTGAGGAGTGGTAAATGAGAAGTATCGCGTTCACGACAGACAACCTAGGTAATACAGTACTTTAGCTGTGAGGCACTGACTGGGTTCATTGGTTCTGGTGGCTAACCGACACATTACCGACGTTCCTCATTCGTAGGTTCCGTAGAGCGGGGTTACTCTGTGCGACCACATCCGTCTATACAAAGATACAAGATGCCTCCCTAGTTTAACTCATCGAAGCTGCAATTATGTACAAACCCGACCTCAAGCGCCTTTTCTGTGTCTCGGCGTCTTGATCTCTAATCTCGCATCTTTATATAAAATCTTCCAATATAGGCGACAGAAGCGAAATCAACGGCGGCGAAGGTAGCATGTCCTCAAGTCACGATGCGATGGATTATAATGTGACTATCATTGGGACCGGACTGTCAGAAATCCACCCTTTGATACGAATGCGAGAAATGGGACTACGAGCTAAACTTATGGAAGCAGGCCCTGCTTGACGTGGGATCTAGTTCTGTAACCACTGTCTAGACCCGCGATTTGACTCGGAGAGTTATTCTTCTAGATGTTATTTCTCGCAGAATTTGCTCGACGAATGGCACTGGACTGAACACTTTCCACCACAGCCTGAAACGCTAAAGTGCATTAACTACATCTGTGAGAAGTTCGACCTCAAGAGAGACATACAGTTCAATACATGTGTCACCAAGGCTTATTTCAACTAAGCAATCAGGCATGGGACCTGGCGGACGCAGATGGCGCGAAACATGTAACACGGTTTATTATAACTACTTTGGGGCCATTGGACTAAGCCTACTTTGCCCAACATCAAGGGCGTCAATGACTTCAAGCGAGAAGCATACCATACGGCTAGGTGGCCAGATGAGCCAGTGCCACTGGAAAATAAGAATGTTGGCATCATTCGTACCGGAGCAACTGCGATCCAGGTTATCCAAGAACTGGTGAAGACTTGTGCTTCCTCGACGGTATTTCAGCGAACCCCAAACTGGACGTCCCCATTGCATAATAGTAAGATTTATAATAGTTAAGTTTCGGTGGAGGAGATGGACAGTATCAGGGTTAGATATCCGGAAATGTTCAAGCTATGCAAAGAGACCTGGAATTACTTCATTTATACGACAGACCCACGAAGAACTATAGATATCTCGGCTTAGGAGCGTGATGCTTTTTAGGAGAATGTTTATGATCAGCCAGGATTTTCAAAATGGTTGAGCCGAGAATTTATTTCAAACTGTCACGGTTTCGGTACACGTCGAGTCCCACTGGAAGAATTCTGTTATGAGGCGTATAATCAACCAAATGGGTTTCAAGTAAGACTGACGTATTTCTCGTATTTAGCTAAACCTACCTTACTCTGCTGCTGCTAGTTTATGGGATCTGGAGCGCTGTGGATTGACCCGTGATCTGCAAAGGGTGCCTGGAGTGTAGCCCAATGGCAGAGGGTCTACAAGCTGAAAGACGGGAATAGTATCATCCTTCAACGGAGACTCAATGGTGGCAGTGTAAACTTGTGCTTTGAGATACGAAGGCATATCTAGCATGCGGATCGTCTCGTAAATCTATCACCTACACTTTGTTCTTGAACTTTCGTACTATAGAAAACTTTTATAAACACCCTAGCTTCAAATAGCACTGTGCCAAAGGCAAGTCATCTTTGGCTTTCCATGTTCGATCTTTTTACTAAGGACCTAACGACGAAGCGTAGGAAGCATCGAACTTTAAGCAGCAGTGGAATTTTTTATGATATGAAGAAGTAGCAGTATTTCCGAAGAAGTGTACTATCTCACCAGGTCTTGTTGTCTTCTCCTATTACTACCGCTTTATCTTTGCTCAATATACAATTTCAAATCTTCACCCTCGTTAGGATTTGTGCTTTGGGCAGCTCTAACTCTATCTTCGTTTTATCAGATGACCAGGACGTACATCTGAACTCCCTCTCTCATCTGGAGTTCCCGAAGACCCATATAACCGAGCAGGGCACAAACTTCAGCAAACACTATTGCACCCGTCTCTCAATGTGACCATGATGAGTTGACTCTATGGATTGGCAAATCTCTCCTTTCCCTAGTCCGCCAACTGATCACTATGTCAAGACGTTATTACCGATCTGTGGACGAAGGCTTAAACGATAATCATTTTCTTCTCTGGGTTTGGGCGGCAGTATACAACAGATACCAGCCATTCCAAAGAGATACAGCAACGCCCGCGGCAGAAAATTTGATATACAATCGGTGCAAATACGCTGATCAGAATTAATGGTCAATACATTAAGATCTATTAATCTAAAGAACAACACCGCGTTATCGAGGGGCCGATGAGAGTCATAAGCCGGATAAGGGTGTAGATGGGTCGTTTTCGATTTTGCCTTAGCGTTAGTTATTCCTATTCCGTAATATCTAACTCCCATCATGATCATGTTCACCGCTCCTCCTAACCAAGTTCTCGGCATCCAGCATATCCTGCGCATCTGCTTCGTCGTCATCATCACTGCTTCCATCTCTCCCATCATCACTTTCTTCGTCCCTCGGGAGCGGCTGGCCACTCTCGCCGCCACCGGGCTTTCTCTTCTTCTCAAAATCTTGCGTGTGGGCGTCAGCAACAATTTTTGTCAACGTCCGTGCAAGAGGACGACGGCGCAGTGATGATTCAGATATAGACGGTTCCTGAGACTCAAGAGCGCCAGTCGTCATGCTCCTGTTACGAGTGAGAGCAGGGGAGCCACGAGTGGATTCTCCCACCTGGACAGGCTGCTGACGTTGGCGGTCTTCGTCTGAGCTCTCGTCGAACTCATATGGAAGAGGGACATCGCGAGACGCTTTAAACCTAGCAACGTTCGCACAGTGTTCATTCTCTACACGGAAAAGAGTCCAAATGCCACGGCGAGTTATTTCGGAAAACCCGACCAAAAATGATACGAGACTGCTATGCTGAAGGTCGTGTGTGTATATAGCGTAAAATATCCAGTTGAACCTGAGAATAGGGTCTAAAACCATGGCCCCGTAATACCACCAAGTACGTTTGAATCCTCTCACATCCCGGAGAAATCGCTTCTTGGCATGTGGTTGTAGAAGGGACCAATCCATCAGGAGATCCCAGATTGAAGAATATACCGCATTGATGGTGGCGAACGTTGCAAATAGAGCCAGCAGGTTATTTGACCGATGAATTCGATAAATGGAGAGGGTCATGTAGTACAAAATAGACATGCTATATTTTCCACAATTAACGAGGTGCGGAAAAGCGTTTCTTGTGTCGTAGTAACGGCGAAGACACTGTAACCCACGCCAGATGCTCGGTAGCGTGGTGAAGAATCCAAGGAGCCGAGAGTGGTTCGAGTTGCACTGACTAGGGTCTCCCCAGTAAGTTGCGTACAAACAGAAGAAGAGCTCGAGATTGGCCGTTGAATACGTGAGCGAGCAATACATATCCCCCAAAAAGAAATCTCGAAACTCCACGGGGTATAATCCAGCCAAGAGCAGTCTCCAATGAGAGTAGACAAACCATCTCCTCGACTTATAAGACATTATGGGAGCTGGGATGAAGATGATGAGAACAGTTACGAAGAGCAGAAGAACGGGATAGTAGATGTACAATTCATGCGATCCATAGCGAGAAAAGTTGAGCCAGATGAAAAGGCCAAACAGAAAGATCAAGAATGACGGGAACTCAGCGAGCTGTCGCCAATCCAGGTTGTTTCGGGGATCAAATTCAAATACAAACTGGTAATTGATCTTGTGCCGTGTCCAAACGCTGCAATCTAAGCAGAACCATGCAAAGAGATAAAGGCCGAAGAAGTACCCAGCGTAGATTTGCAGCAGATAAGTCGTCTGCGTTCGTACCGTGGGGTCTGGGTGAGATAGAAGCTGAGTACCATATACGATTCCTTGAATCGTGAAAACAGCCCCAGTTCCAATAAGCAAGCCGTTCTTGAAAGCACTACCTGATTGATCTCCGGGTCGTCCGGTGGAACTTCGAAGCTTTCCCGTCGCGACCTTATGGTTGCCTCGCTCGAAGTACCTGGCGTATAGGTCTTCTACAACCTGTATGTAACCATCGAGAACATCACTCTGGACAAACCATGATTTACTGACCTTCTCAGACATGTATCGCAAGGGTGGGTGGGCATTAACAGCCTTGTCGTACTTCTTGTTAATTTTGCGAAATGCCGTACGGTTGAGTAGTGCATACGATTTTAGCAACTCCATGCTCCTATAATATTCCTGGAGCGCCAGCTTTAACTTCCGTTTAGCAGTACGGTATGGGACATCGTTGTCATAATGAGGCCTCCGAATATAATCACGCCCTTCGTCCGTTTGTCCATTCGAGTTAGCTTGTTGTTTGGATTGTACTTCCGGAGATCTTTGCATCTGTTGCAACGCTTTTGAATTCTGTCCCGGTCGTGGCCCAAAAGCCTTGGCTTTGGCTTCACCCCATCTCCTTTCAAGAGGGTCGAGCCATGCGTTGAGTTGATCTCGCGAATCTGGACGAGGGCGATCATCGTTGCCCAACTTGCGCGTCTTTTTTCCTCCAAAATCAAAGATTGCTCGCTCGTTCTGTTCTCGCACCGACTTGTCGTGCTGTACTCGAGCCACTTCTTGAATCCTGCGATTTCGCATGACATGGAGTTGTTCCCGCAAAACCTTCAACCGCTCTCCGGCTTCGTCTTCTTTCTGTCTGTAGAAGGTCTCAACCTTTTCCAATTCTTTGTCCATCCACCAAAAGAACTCCTTCTGCCGCATTTTCACTTGATCCATAACTGCCATATCCACATCGCGCTTTCCAGCCTCGGAAGACGACAAGGGTGTGCCAATTGAGAACATTCGTCGCATGTTGAAAGGTCGTTTGCTTTGGACATCTCGACCGCGAAGAGAGGCAAGGGTCGTTCGATGGGGAGGTGGTGCCGTTGGTCCGACTTCATATGCATTTGCAGGTATACTCATCGATTGCGCTCTTTGGACAGCTAAACGGTCTGTATGCGCCGAATTGGGCCGCTTATTAGGTATGATAGATGCTCGTGACGGGCTCTGCACGGGAGTTTCTGTAGGTACAGCAGGATCTGGTAGTTCGAACGGATCAGGTCTGCGTTTTGGTTTTGGGGGTGTGGGAACAAAGCTTCCATATTGCGTCTCGTCCGCATCAGTGGCGGAGGCAGAAGGCTTCGCAGGTATGGTGATGGATGGTGTCGTTGTCAACTGCTTGTGGGGATCCTTCGCAGACTCTGCGGATTGTGGTCTCGAGTCGGTCCCTGGCGGGGCTGGTGATATGTGCAGAGGGTCCACGAGCGCGTTGTCGTCATCGTCTTGTCGTTTGGGTCTTGGGGGGGTGACTTTGTAGCCAAAGGGGGAGGTCGAGCCGTAGAGACTGGTATCGCGAGGAATATCGCTGGCGAGCAGATTCGGCGCAGCGGGGGGGCCTCGAGGAGTCGCATTGGCACGAGAAACAGCTCGTGAGACGGCCTTGACCTTTTTCTTGCCCTGCTTGTAATCGAGGTACATTGCCCGCCATTCTACCAATGTGTTAGCTACAGAGCCACTGCGGCGTTTGGAGGATGCGATGCAGCTGCTGACGCTGCTGATGCGGGGGCAGTGGTGTACCTGGGACGAGGTCCTGTTCCAGCTCTTTGGCGAACTTCATTTTGTACGTGGTATGGCGCGCGGAGGGCCAACTGCTGCTGGACCAAGATGCTATCTACCTTGGAGACATTGGGCTGTTGGATTGAAAGCGTGTATAGAGAGACAATTGCGCCGGCGTTGGTCTTGTTGATGGTTGTGCTAAACCAGCGTGCACATGGTTGTGAGGCCTTTTTTTAGGTCCGGACTTTGAAGATGTACTCGGCTCGGTACCGTTACATCTAATCGTCAGCCCGGACCTTACTAAATCCGACCCGTGCCGTCTTACATAACAGGAGCTTTCACAACCTGTTATAACACCCTTGACCTTTCTATTTTGCACCTACGTGTAACATCTCTTGTGTTAAGTAGGCCACGATTACAGGTTTGAATAGAGATTATAGACTGTCTTCATGAAGTATCTCATCTACCTACCTAGTAAAACATCTCTTATAGGGTTATGCCTCTGAGCCTAGCACTAGTGGGAAGCTATAAAGCCGTGAGGGCTTGCTATACTTTCAAAAGGAGGTCAGATTAAGCTTCCACTTTCTTGTAATATAGTTGTTTCTTTTTTCCTTTCTTACTTTCCCTTTCCTTGTATTTATGTTCTTTTTCTTATTCTTTTAAATGGTAACTGCGGTCAGGTGCTTCAGTGGGAGTACACCACTGTGCCATGATATTAAAATGCCTGCCCAGCAAGTAGCCGTTCCCATTGCACCCAGTCGTCGGGCTCCAAATCAAAAGACAGTAGATTGGGGAAGTCATACTCGTGGTCCGTATTTTCGAGATCAGTAATTGGGTTTCCGTCATGTGTCAGAGATTGGCCTTCGCTGTGGCCGGTCGAGGTCCCAGGACGCAGTCCAAGATCTGTCAGGCCATTTGCGTTGGATGAAGTCTCGGCCGTTGGTCTCCGACAGCGACGAATTGCAGTGATAAATTCAGGCGTTGGTGATTCCGGCAGCCCCTCTACATTCCTTGCAGCGACAAGTTCATCCCACACTCGCAGAGTCCACTTGCCCAGTGCAGCATACAGAGCTTCGGTGACCTCTGCAAAAATCTGAGGGTAATTCAATAACACGGCACCAACCAGCTGCCATGCGCGGTCGACTTCTGGTCCCATTTTGCGGTGGCGAACTTCAACGAGCACATAGTGGAGGGTATCCCAGATGTACCCCGTGCTGAGTAGCCACGTGAATTTCCGTAGCCTTTGACTGCTGTGCATCAAACTTGCGTATTCCAACAGCTTTGTTCCATTGGCAAAGATGATGTCTCGAGACCTCTGAGGAACTCTGGCGCCACGGTTGGAGAATTGACGCGGGTTGTGAGCAAATAGCTTCATCTTACATACCGACGACCTAGCAAGAAGAGACGAAATGTAATGGAGAGGATTCAACGGATCAGAATATCGGAGATAGTTGCTTTCTAACATGTCCTCCATCTGATTGATCATGTTGTCCTTTTCGGCGAGTGTGATACTGAGATCCGTGAGATTGTCCCATCGGATATTATTCGACCACGGCGGTGTGACTTTGTGCAGGAAATCCATGATATCGCATCGTAATAAACACAGTACAGCGGACGTGATACCTGTGCGCTCGGGTGGTGAGTTGATCATGCCAGGACTGATGTCCTCGTCTTCAATATTTAAAGGCTTCTTAGTATCACTTAGAAAAAGGTCCATAGACGGCTTGGTGCCCGAAAAATCAGATGTACGGAAGTCAAGATGGACAATGTGCCACCAGAGCCGCCGCCGCATTTCTGTTTCAAAGGGAGGAAGTCCAAGTATTGTACCATCTCGGTGAAGACCCATTCTGCGCGCAAGACGCACGGCAATTCCAGACAAGATGTACAGAGAAGTACTTTGATGTTGACCTCTCATGCCCGTCTTTGGACGTTAGTCAGGTCCTTCCACATTCAAGCTTGGGAGGTGGTAGGGCTCACAAGGAATGTTGCATATGCTTGGAGAGTCATCAAACTGGAAGATTTCAGAAAATCGGCATTGACCAACGCCTGCCGCGCTGCAACTTTGTATCGCGCAGTTATGATGAGTTTCTGTTCTCCCAAGAGGCTGTAACATTCATCGTCTTCTAAAGAGACAATTGTCGCAAAATAGAATGAGAATATAACTGCTTCGAGGCTCTTCGACATGTCTTGGGGATTCTTAAGCGCATTTGTTAATGCAGACCAGAAAGTGGGAAGATGTAAGAGTTTCATCAGAGGATCCACTCTATCGCGATAGACATCAAAAAAGTTTTGCAAGATATGGAGAGGAAAGTGAAGGCTTGCGAGCTTTTCATTCTTGAAAAAGGTGTTGCCTAGCACAAGGCCACTCTCTCCGGGGGCATCATCAAAGAGGTCAGACATCGGCACGTTGGAACCATCCAGGCTTTCGGAAATACTGTCTTCTGTGGGATGATGAAGCTATCAATTGTCAGGCAAAAGCGGCCATGCAACAACAGTTGAGGGAAGTTTAGACTTACCTCGTCTCCAAGGCTAGACCAAAGACAACTAGGAGAGATCAGTTAGTCAACCTCGACCAGTAACAGAACGGACATACTTGTCAAGATATCTCGACGACCCATTCTGCGTGATGAGCTTCATCTTGGTCTCGTCAAATCCAAAAGAGCTGGGAGTCTTAGCATCTTTCATGGCCATTTGAACATCAGGTTCAGAGGCCGTTTCCACGTCGGAGACGTTATTGTTGTCATTGTCGGATGATGCAATGTCAGCTCCGTATGATTTTAACATGGCCTCATATCGTCTCAATTTGGCGTGGAGTCCCTCTTTGGGTGTGCATCTCCTCTTTGGCTTACCGCGCACGGGGGGAACAAAGCTGCATTCTATCGCTGCGCGAGTGCAGTTGGAGCATGGATTGCGTCGGTCACACTTGACCTTGCGCTGTCGACATTTTAAACAAGAGAACCGTTTTAGATCTGTGGCAGACGCTGCATCGCGCTCGGCCTCGGATGGCTGGGGCATAGCTAAGTCTGGCTCTCTCTTTTCGGGGTTGAAGCAAGGGAGGAGCAGAGGGAGAGTTGCCCGAGAACACATACAGGATCGCTTCCCGCCGTAACCCTACTAGCGTATCTTTTAAGTCGATGCGCTCTTTAACATCGTGATACTGCTTGCTAGAACTAGAACTACTTCTAGAACTCCTTAGCGTCTAGGAGGAAGATACCCCCTTTAGAGTACTAATAAGTACTAACTTAGTCCTAAAATATATACATATATATAGAATAATGAATAAGTCGTTGTCGGCGTTAGACAGAAAGCGCTATCTATAGCACTAAGTTCACTAGCGAACCGCATTCATTCTTCATTCTTAAGCTCATTTATTTCTCCTCATGCACATAGATATATTCAGTCATCCAAGCCTTCGCCTGCTCAAAGGCCTGATCCATAGCCCATCTCTTTGCTCTTACGCTCCTATCAGTGCGAACTGCAAATCCATGCTCTACGCCGGTGTACACAGTGAGCTGCCAACTAGATTTGTCCTTGTTCTTTCTCAGCAACTCCTCGGTCTCATGCCTTTTATCGGGCGGAAACACCCAATCATCATCCGCAGCAGCGATTGAAAAGGGTCCGTTAATACCCGCTACCTCCTCGGGCTGGATATTGGCTGGATGTGCGATGAAGCCTACGTCGATGAGGCCTGGACGCAGAAAACGTGCAACATACTGTACTCCCCTCATAAGCAAATATTCTCTCTTCTACCAATCACAAATAGTCAAGCGATCGTCACTTACCTTCCCACCAAAACAGTATCCTGCACCCCCAATTCTCTGCACTCCCTTGTCCTTCTTCAGCCACTCAATTGTTTTCTCAATAATCGGATCCACGACATCAAACCCGTGTCCTCTTCCACCAGCGCCCTTAGTACTCCACGCCTTGAGATCGAAATCTGCAGGGCGGGGAAAAGGGAATGGGTCACCTTCGAAGAGATCAGGCATGATGGTGAGGTAGCCGGCTGCTGCATAGCGGTCTGCAAGAAGGAAGCCATTGCGGAAGAGCCCAAACCCATCACTGAGATAAAGAATTGCGGTATCAGGGTACTTGTTGACTGCTGGCGTTGCAATGTATGTGTCAACTAGGTGGAAGTCAGCTGATAAGTTCAGGTGCGGTCAAGAATACCCGTACTGTTGCCAATGGTGATTCTAGAACCTGTAGGCTCGCCTTCATGCTCTATAGCTTTTGTGCAGCATTCTGAGAGAGGATTTGAGGCCATAGTGACGTCGCGTAGAGTTCTGTATGAATAATGAATAACGAATCTTGATTAGTCGAGGGTGAATAAACAAAGCAAGTTCGCATGTTTACTCTATACTTATAGTCCTGCTGCTCGTAGCATTTTCGGATTTACCATGAAACATTGCTACTCGTACCATGCCCGGACTTAACACAAATCCGTCACGCATTATCATCGGTTAAAGACGACGACGGCGGAGAATGCCCGATTCTTGCAAAGCCACGGCGATACTCGTAAAGAGCAGCATAGAAACCATCTAAAATGTCAATCTCTTCTTGTCACTGTTCTTGTGAAAGTACAATGAATCCGGCCGATTATCAACGAGATCAAAAATAAAATTCTTGCGACCACACTGTCTTTCCATCCATACGTAATCAACCAAAGCCAAAGTTTTAGCAATACATGTAGGTGACGCAGCTAAAAATAGTATATTTCCCCATATTTCCTTCGGCATATCCGAAATCTCGAACATGGCTATAAGAATCGGGAAGGCAACAGTCTGCGATCTTGTACCTGAACTTACCAAAGCCGAATATTTAGAGAAATCAAGCATGATACTATTGACATATGACGCGGCGACATTATCCAGTGTGCCAATTGGGTTCCGATTACGGTGAGATATCAGCAAGCCGGCCATCTAATACATTGATGTCTGGGCTTCCATTCTTAGTATCTTTTGGTCTGTAAAAGTGCCGTTGAATTCATTTGGAGGTTCTGACATCCATGAGAGCAGCCTCTCCTCGATATCTCGCAGAGGATTGGTACCAATTCGCAAGCCGGACTGTATCTGGGTCTTTGGGAAAGAATTTGATAACGGGAACTTCGCGCCTGACTAAACACTAAATAGTATCCTAGAAGATGGGGGTAATAGTGATTGGGTCGAGCGAAGGGTTCTTTAAAAGCTCTATATACCACGGTCGAATCGACAATAGACAATTCCGAATAATAGATGCTGGATCGATGGAGTAAATGAGGAAACTGAAAGCCGCTAATGTCTGTCTAAGAGAGAGAATCCTAAACGCGTCTCAAACCCCTGTAATCTATGCAGTCTGGAGTTTTTACAGCAAATGTGTACGTTTGGTAATATCTATTGAACCCCTCTAGCATTTCTTAAACCTAGCTATTAGAACGGTAGAGAATCACTATAAGGATACTATATAAGAGAATAGGTAATGTTAAGGGCAGGTCTCGGAATTAGCGAAGGCGACCTAAATATAAACCGCTGCCATTATAAGTCGAAGTTAACAATCACGCTACTAGGTGATATATTGAGAAGACTTTGTTTGCTACCAAGTCTCACCACCTGAACAGTCATACTCCGCCGAGCTTCCTATCTCGTCTCGCATTCTTTCACTCTCAATTTCACAATGAAGATGTTCAGGGCATAGATTCTCGCTCAAGTCTCAATCGAACATATTGAATTGCCAAGTCGGCTAACTGTCTGAACTACCATCGACGTCGACCGAGTAGTTTAAACAGAGAGCAGACTGTTGATGTTTGACCTTTTTCTTCTTCCCCCCTTCAAGCGCAACCGAGCACAGTCCCCAAACTGGAGATGAAAAGAACGAAATCCTCCACATTTACACAAGAAGCCCGAACATCTCCACCAAATCCCATCCCCGTCCCCTCCCCCTTCGACCATGTATTTCAAGACTCCTCCCCCCTAGGAAGTGTGAGTAACTCCCCGGACCGTGACTAAGAGGAAGATGAAGCGTTGTCGCGGAAAGTGATGAGTTTAACCGCTGAGAGTACCGCTCTCCTCACGCTGAGCAACGTTGCTGGCAAGATCGATCTTCTGTCCAGAGAGAGTGCCGCTCTCCTCACGGTCGGCGACGGGACCGGAGATGCCGATGTACTCATCACCTCTTGGCTTGGTGGCATTGATAACGTCCTTCCATGGCTGGGCCTTGGGGCCCGTAGATTGAGTGTTGATGGCAGGCATGATCACTGGTCTGGGGGTTTGGTTCTGGAACGAGTTAGAGAATTCAGGATTTGGCTGGGCAGAGAGGTTTTCGGGAGTAGAGCTTGTAGATGAAGATGGAGTATCGCCTTACGGTTGGTTTTTGGCTTTTGTGATGTTGTGTTGTGTTGGATTGATTGCTTTGACTTGCTAGAGAAAGAATTTTCGATCTGGAGGATTTGCCTGGGTTATATATCTTGGCTCTCAGTTGCAAGGTGGTCGCTCAGTGACGACTTCATTGGCTTCCGAAGTCATGTTCCGCGTGCTCTTTAGATCTTGGACCGAGTGGGATCGGGATTGCGGGATTGGGATCATGAATGTTGTTGCCGCGGCTGCTCATCGAACCTCAGACATCTGCGATGGTTATCACATATAGGATTGGGATCGGGATCGTGGGATTGGGATTGGGATTGGGATTGGGATTGCAGCTTGCAGATTCAATGCTCCTCCCTGTTGTTTTCGCATAGGCTCTTTGATATTGACTGCACGATTTAGACGCCTGGACGGGGTATCAAGGGCCTAGTACAGCTTGCAGATATGCACGATTCTGAACTGAGTTGCAAATAATTTGCTCTGGTTAATGTGCCAGAAGACAATAGTCATCGTACCCTGGTGCAAGAAACCATGAAAATCCAGGGGGTATGAACGTGACAGCGCATGAATTCTACTTCTAAGACAATTGATCGTTCGTTGTGGTTGGAATCTTTCTCAATCCACTCTCCCCTATACTCATTCCACGGTAGCAACAATGGCACGAGACGAAGTCGCAAGTCTGCGTTACCTGAAATGGGATGACACTTTTAACAATGTGAAACCATACACTCTGTACATGGACGTTCCTCAAGGTTTCCCACCACAAAATTACAAAGTTGACTGGGAAAATCCGGAAACGATTCACGACGTTCGCGGCCAGGAGCATGAATACTCGCTCGACGACAATGGATTCGCATACTATAAGCACCACTTCGAGCTCGATGGCCACGATAGGGAGACTCTGGAGAGGGACTACCTTCCGCAAGTCGAAGCTTTCCTGATGAAAACTGTCCCCAATACCACTGAAGTCAAGATATACACTTGGAGAGTCAGTCTGATCGCTACCGTAGAACCTCGAATAATGCTAAGAGACAGATGCAGCTTCGGTCTAGCGACTCGGTCATCCGTAACAAGCTCCCAGGTGGAGTCATTAACTTGTCCGATCCTTCTCATCATCTTGCTCCTGCTACAGCTGTGCACGTTGGTATGTATTCAGCAAGAAGGCCTTGTCAACTGCAAGCATGCTCGATTGCTCAAATATTCTCAGAGCAAAGTGTCGGCGGAGCGATAAACAGAGTATACAACCACATGGGCGAACGAGCAGAGACTTTGCTCCGCTCGCGGGTCCAGCTTATCAAGTCAGAATAGTTCACCAAAAGGAGATCAGAGGGCATTCTTACTGACGAAGATAGTGTATGGCGTCCTGTACAATGTCCAATTGAAGACTACCCACTCGCCGTGGCCGACGGCAGCACCCTGAATCCAGATGATCTTGTAGCAGCAGACTATGTTCGAACAACATATCAGGGGGAGAACCTTCTCCCTCTATACAACAAAAACTGCCGTTGGCACTACTTGAGCGATCAAACGCCTGATGACATCTTGTTGTTCAAGTCGTATGACTCTCGCGAGCAGTCGAAAGCGAAGTGTAAGTGTCCATCGTACTCTATCATGTTCAACGTTGCTAAAATTGCGCTTTGCAAGGCTGTCCTCATGTCTCCTTCCGTCCTACCCAGGTCCCAGATAAGCCGAAGCCCCGTGAAAGCATTGAAGTCAAAGCTATTGTTTTCTCGTCGGAGTAGGAGAAGGTGGTGATGTGGAAATGAGATCCTTGAGAGGACACTGACTGAGCTGATCTGCTGAATCGTTAGAGACGTTACATGTGCTCAGGTAGCGGGGCATTTTTCAAGGCTACAATATCATTATTTCCAGATCCTACATGATACGTAAGCTTCTCTCGCACTTTGACAGTTCATGACATAATTCCTTCCTTCATTATATCCTCTACTGCCCATCAAGATCGGCCAATTTTCGAATCTTGAGTTGATAGAGCTTATACTACTGTATAAGACCTTTGTCTAACACTGAGATATCCTTAAAGACACTATCTAAACTTTGTTCTACATCAATATATAGTCCGCTCAAGACTCTCGCTTTAGAAAGAGAGGCTAATGTAACGTAAAGGTCTATAGTCACACGAGGATTACAAGTTAAGATATCTTTTAGCACCTAGACTCGTCTTATTAGGGTTAGGGTTAGGGTTAGGGTTAGGGTTAGGGTTAGGGTTAGGGTTAGGGTTAGGGTTAGGGTTAGGGTTAGGGTTAGGGTTAGGGTTAGGGTTA